>CM053620.1:44131400-44168657 GCA_028646535.1 Procyon lotor | reverse complement strand
GGAGCTTGATTCCCGGAGGTCAGGGCGCATTCTGGTGGGACCGTTCGCCGAGAGCTGTCTCACGGACCGAGGCTTGAGAGGGAGGCAAGACAGGGCTGTTGGGCTCTCTCAGAGCACATGACAGGATCTCTCGCTCAGGGTGATTTCAAGGGTCGTATGTGTTGGGCTTTGAGGATGAAAGTGCGGGTCACTCTCTGGGCCCTGAAGAATGAGGTTCCACGGGGGTAGTAAGGCCCTGTTACAGGGACATTCTGAGTAGTTAGTGGGCTACAGCTAGGACATTCTGGGTCGTCCAGTTAAGGTTAGTGGAATCACGAGTGGAAAAAGAGGACATTGTTTTGAAAAATGAGAATAGAGAGAGTACTTGAATGTACATTTTAAAATGGCCGCGCCCTTCCGTAAGGACCAGTGAGTAGGAGGGGACGGGAGCCGGCAGAGACAGGTGAGGAGTCACTATGTAACGTCCAGAAACAGGCGCAAGTACAAATGAGAATGGAGAACACTCATTCAGTCACTGAACACAGAATTATTAAAACCTTACTATCTACCACGTGCTGGAAATACTGTGCTAAATGAAAATAGAAATAAACACTGTCTTTGTTTTCATGTCTACTAGTTTGTTTATTATATGATAATATAAGTTGTGTCATTTTATTTTTTTTTAATTTTTGTTTCTCAGAAAGAGAAAGCGAGGGGCGCCTGGGTGGCTCAGTTGTTAAGCATCTGCCTTTGGCTCGGGTCATGATCCCAGGACATTGAGCCCTGCATCGGGCTCCCTGCTCAGTGGGAAGCCTGCTTCTCCCGCTACCGTTCCCTCTGCTTGTGTTCCCTCTCTCGCTGTGTTTCTCTCTGTCAAATAAATAAAATCTTTAAAAAAAAAAAAAAAAGAAAGCGAGAGAGAGCATAAGCAGAGGGAGAAGCCGGCTCCCCACTGAGAAAGGATCCTGACGTGGGACTCGATCCCATGACCCGAGCCGAAGGCAGACGCTCAATGGACTGTGCCTCCCAGGCGTCCCTGTGATGTTACTGTAAATCAGTGGAGACGGAATGGATTACTCATTTAGAAAACAGGTTTCTTCCTCACACTTTGAGGTTAAGTACATTCTCTAGGTTAAATGTAAAAACAAAACCATATGAACTACTAGATGAAAATACAGAGCCTAGCTGTAAAGAGGAAGGTGAACCAGAAACCAACTGGGGCAGCAGCAGAACTTCCTATGAGAAGGGCGCCTGGGGGGCTCAGCGTCCGCCTGCAGCTCAGGTCATGACCCCAGGGTCCTGGGGTCGAGCCCTGTGTCGGGCTCCTTGCTTGAGGGGCACCTGCTTCTAATAAATAAAATCTTCAAAAAAAGGGGGAAAAAAGAACTTGCTGTGATGAGTGACGATAGAAATGTCCTGTCTCTGCACTGTCCCATTCGGGAGCCACCAGCTACCTGTGCCTATGGAACAGGGGATGTACCAGTGTGACCGAGGGGCTGATCTCTAACGTCAGTCGGTTGAAATTTAAATAGCCACATGTGACCAGCAGCGGTGTATTGGGCAGCACGGATCTAGGCCAATAAAATAATAAATCCAGGTAAATATAAAATAATAGGTGCCAATAGATTTTGGGTGATCCTGTCCAAGTCATTCATTTTACAGCTGAGGACAAACAGGCCGAGGGAGGGACATGACCTACCCACGTCACCAGTGCTTGTCTCGGATGTGGGGGGTGTAACGGACGCGAGGCTCAGCCTGAACAGATGATTTGAGGAGCGAGTAGAAGGTAATGAAGGTCTGGGATCAGCGATGGAATACATCGTCTCCCTTTGCCTGGAGCCCTCGCCGGCTTCCCAGTTTACTGGGAAGCAAATCCAGTGTCCTCTCCACAGTCCACAAGGCCCTGCACGACCCGGCTCTTGGCTACCCCGACCTCACCGTCTCCAGGTCTTTCCTTTCTGTGCCCCAGTGACACGGTCAGCTAGGTGTTCCTCACACTCCCCAAGCTCTGTCCTGTCTCCGGACCTTTGCATTTACTCCTCCCTCTTCTGTAGTTCTCTTCCCTTAGATATTGGCCTGGTTTGCTCTCATCTTCTTTTATTTTATTTTTTTACTCTCACCTTTAGATCGCTGTTTACACATTACCACTTCGCTGAGGTTTTCCTGGACCATCTTATCTAAAACAAACACCTTTGTCACTCTCAGTCACCTTACCTGGTTTTTTGTCATCGTGTTAACACACCTGACCTTGTACGACCTGATGTTTGATGCGTTTCTCCCCTGTTAGAATATCAAGTCCACAAACAGAGGAACTACATTTTGTTTACCTTTGTATTCCCAGTGCTCCGAGCATTGTAGGTAGTAGGCACTCGGTAAAGATTTGTCAGACCAATATATGCATGAACAAGACTGAGCTCCTCATCGATGAGTACGATCAGGGAAGAGCCAGCCGCCTCCTTTCTCCCGCTGCTAAACTGGTAACGGAAAAAGCAGAAAGCAGAGGGTACGCTGTGCAGAACAGAAGAACCCATCAGCCCAAATGCTGTTTCTGGGACCCCTCACCCCACGCCTTACGAATCAGCCTCTGATGGTGGGGCCCCAGAAACTGCATGTCTTAAGTCCAAGGATGCTTTCAACGCACATTTTTTGAAAGCCTCTTGTTTCTAAGGACTGTATTGAAAGGGTGTCTCTCATAAACACCGCTGTGTTGGTTGTCAGCTGCTTGCCTCCGTCCCTCTGAGCATGATGCTCTGTACCCGCCGGAAGGCACTCGAGTGGCCCTGCGTGCCGTCCGTGATTCCTCATGCCTCCCCAAAGTCCCATGTCTCCCTCAGAACCTATTCCTTGGAGGCTCCTGATCTCGTCTTGGCTTTCACTTCCATTTCCTTCCATTCTCCTTGTGCGTGAGTGCAGGCCAACGCTTTACCCCCCGCCTCCATGATCTTTTCATTAGCTCCTATTCTTGCCAGGTCAAAGAGTGTAATTTATCATTTCTTCTGAGGTCACGTGGGTTTGGGAAATCCAAGTCCCAGTGGAGAGAATAGCTCCTCAGATTTATTTTAAGGAAACCGAGACCCCTGCTGAATCCTTAATTCAACACACAGCAGCATCACATGAGAACTGCACTGTAACACTTAAAAAGAGCGTGCATCGCTATTCTCACGTCAGAGTGAAAACTTTGGGTTCATCTGCATGAAAATATACAAGGAGTTAGTAAAGACACGGCATATTTATACCACGTGATGCTACCCATCTAACAAAAGTGATGCTACAATGAACGTGGACGGATAAGCATCGACATGTCCGTGTAAGGAAACATTTGAACAAATAATAGAGTAGCTGTACCTTCTGATCGTTTCTAGGACATAGGGTGACGTGGCGGGTAGAAGTGGGGAGGGAGGACTTGCAATTCTTTTATCTTTTATAAAAAGGGGAAAAAAAATCTCTGAGGGTAGAAATACTGGACATGATTTGCCAAGTTTCCTTAATGATTATAAATTGTATGAAATCCCTGTTTTATCGAATCCAAATACTGAAACACTTGAACGATACTCAAGTCCCATTGAACGGCTGAGGAAAAGGTCAATCAGACAGCTGAAACCTGGAATCCATTGGTTTGTGTGTGAAGCTAAACAAGGTCTTTTAAGAACTTCACTCCGCAAAAGCTGCCCTGCCTCGTAGAACGCTTCTGTTTGCACAGGATACCCCCGTTTGTATTGTCGTGTCTGGGCTCTGGCAGAACGGATGACTGACAGCCTTCTCTGGCACGAGTCTCATCTTTTCGGACCCGGTTCATGTCCGCGTCCTTCCCTGAAGCCTTTCCTCACTTGCCAGACTCCCCTGTTAAGGCCTGGAGACGGAGCGTGCAGGGTGGAGCTGATGCCCGTACTGGTGTCTCCTGGACGCACACCTCTGTTCCCCGTGGGGCCTCCTTGAACATTTCTGCCCCTTCCCTGGGCACTAGCACTTCGCATCTGAACTCAGGTGTTCCATTGAAAACGTTTCTGTATAAAATCGTCGCTGTGCCGAAGTACATCCTCAGTAACTCTCATGCCCCCGCAGGGTCCCATGGAATGGGGGTGGCGTTCACGCTGTGCTGGGCACTCCCCCCGAAGCGGCTGCTCGTGGGGGGGTCTGGGATGGTCACCCGCAGGGCTCCGCGCAGGGGCGGTTGACCAACCCGCGGCATCATGTCAGTGTTGAAGGAGTGGGTTCCGCTGTGCCGTTGCGCACCCGAGGGCGTGTGTCCGCCCGCCCAGATGACGAGGACGCCCTGCTCTGTGACACGCCGCGCCGTCCGTGAGCCCTGCTAAGTGTGGAGCGGACTGACCTCGTTAGGGAGGACACCCGTTTTGCATTCTTAGGAGGCAGACTAGGTCTCATTCCGGGTTATAAAAATCCTTAATTCGGTCTGCCCACAAGTCCTGTCCCCATCCTTTAATAAAACCACGTTTTTGCACCGCAAAAAAAATATCCTTAATTCAACGGAGTACTTGAGAACTGTCCTTTAACATTTTAAAAACTCTCGCTCATTAGACATGCACATGTGGGTATGTTCCTCTAGCGAGCACTGTAAGGACTCTTCGTTGTATGTCATTATCACGAATGAAATGTCCACTGTCTAAGTGCTTATAATCCTTTTATTTTGTCTCCAGACTTGAGAAGTTACCAACTGTCTTTGGAAAACCGGTGGGGTTATCAAGAGCTGTTAGATCATCTTTTCTTGCCTCATTCTCTTAGGGCATACATTCATTTAAGTTATATGTTTGCAAATCACTACAGAACTTGTTTCATATTTTTATTACCTGTGTATTTAGTTTTAGGAAATCCGTATTTTAAGCATCAAATGTACTTATGTGTGCACCCTCCTGACACATTAGCCACTCCACTGAAGAGTTCGGGAAATGTAGGTTTAGACCACGTACAACTTACGGGGCTCAACCCATGCTCCCGCCTCCTCCTTAAAGCCTTTCTTCACTGCTCTAGTCTATCCTGCGTTTGCACATTGAGAAACGCATTAGCATTTAGTCTGAGTAACAATTATTTTGCTCTTTTCCCCATCAGTAGAGACTATGTCAGAAACTGTATACTTCCCGTGACAAAATATTAAAACCAAGCACAGAGAAATCACTTTGGAAATTGCTTGACATGCGCCGCGGAGAACCTAAAATATTGCCAGAGAGTTCTGCCATCTGCAGTATTTCTCTCCAAAAATACAGTTCACTCTTCACACTATGCTGGCCTGCGGTGAAGAACACCAGTTGGGCCTAACAGAGTTTGTTTATGTCCTTTCAGGACTTGGTGACGTTTGGGGATGTGGCCGTAGATTTCTCCCAGGAGGAGTGGGAGTGGCTGAACCCCGCTCAGAGGACCCTGTACAGAAAGGTGATGTTGGAGAACTACCGGAGCCTGCTGTCCCTGGGTAAGGGGTCCCCAGAGCTCAGAGGCCGCCCACGGGGCTGCTTTCCAATGCTGGGGAGGCCTCCGCTGTACTTGAGTAAATTTCCGTCTCTCGTGCCCCCCACATAGGCTGGGTTTGTAGAACTGGCAGCTTCGCCAGACCGACTACTCCTGCGACTTCACTGTCCCCTTTCTGCAGGTCACTTCACCTCATCCGCTGCCTCCTTCTCTAATGCCCTTGACCTCCTGATGACCGAACACCTCGATCTGATTCACGGGCCCAGCTAATCCCCCCTTTATTTCTTGTAAGCAGGAGCTTCAGTTTCTAAGCCAGATGTGATCTCGTTATTGGAACAAGGAAAAGAACCCTGGCTGGTGAAGAAGGAGGGGCCGAGAGGCACGCGCCCTGGTGAGTGAGAAAGAACTGGGAAGGTGGAAGAGCTCAGCTCTTCAGGGAGGTCCCAGCTCACGAGGGCTGTTTCCTAGGTGACTTTTCTTAAAGGCTCACGGCCTGGGAGGAAGCAGTGAGGTGCCGTGGGCATGGGCTCCCTGACCTACTCTCCTCGGATGTAGGGGATGTGCAGCTGAGGCACGTACTGGTGTTTCCTTTCCGCTCCCACAGTCACTGTGTTCTCCGGTAACCTTTTCCCCCGCTCTGGCTCCAGAATGTACTGTGTCTGCTTGTTCTCGCATTTTAGTTGTGCCTAAGTTGCTCCATCATACTTTTCAAAACCTAGACACAGCAGTGTCTATTGTTTTCATCTTCAGCGACTCATTCCTTTTAGAATGAAGGTCTGATTCATTTATTCATTCACTTATTCTTTTACCAAGATTCACTGAGCTTTTGAGAAAATTCTTCTGCTGAATTTTTAAGATGATTCATTCAGAGGCTTATTAATCACAGAAAGAATTTCCAGTTACGTTTTCAAGTCTGGTTAACTGGAAAGTGAGACGGTGTAATAGAAATAAGTCAGAAGGATACACTGGCAGGGGAAAAAATGTAAGTTGGCTGAGGACATGAGACTTATTTTTACAAGATGGAGAAAATTCTGAGTGAAGAAGCACAACATGTCACCAGATGGGGAGAGGCTCAGAAAAAAGTGACTTAGAGATGCTAGTATGAATGGATGGGATCACTTAGTTTTACAGTCTGAGATAAACCCTGGTATTGGGACCTTTGTGGGAAAGTGGACCTTTGACAACTTTCCCAATGTTCTCTCTGGTAAATGGTCTTTTTACAGTGCTGTCATGGGTGAAATTTTACAAATTTTTACTTTTCCAAACAATTATCTTTTAATTTACGTTATCAAATTTATTTTGTGAATCTGAAGAAAAAATTTTTTAAAGATTTTGTTTGTTTATTTGAGCGAGAGAGAGAGAGAGAGAGAGGAGAAGGTCGGAGGGAGAAGCAGACTCCCCGTGGAGCTGGGAGTCCGATGCGGGGCTCGATCCTAGGACTCCGGGATCCTGACCTGAGCCGAAGGCAGTCGCTTAACCAACTGAGCCACCAGTGCCCTGAAGAAAATAATCTTATAATTCTTTTTTACGTCTAGTTTTCAACTTTATTTTGTATAACTATTCTTTTTTTAAGGGGCACCTGGGGGGCTCAGTGGGTTAAAGCCTCTGCCTTCGGCTCGGGTCATGATCTCAGTGTCCTAGGATGGAGCCCTGCATCGGGCTCTCTGCTCAGCGGGGAGCCTGCTTCCCCCTCTCTCTCTGCCTGCCTCTCTGCCTGCTCGTGATCTCTCTCTCTCTTTCCCTCTCTGTGTCAAATAAATAAAAATTTAAAAAAAAATTATTAGCTGGACACTAATTTTCTTTCTAAAATCCAGCCTATGGATTTCTTAGTCTTACCCTTACTCTCTTTTCTTTCTTTTCTGCTTTCCCTTATGCAGTTATTCTCATTTTCTTAGGTTTATTTTTTGTTCTCCATTTTGCTGAAATAAAACCTTAATCTATTTGTTGCATTCTCTTGCTCAATTATTAGGGGCTATGAATTTTCCTCTGAAATATAGCTTCAGCTGTCCTCCAGAGATTCTAATATTTACTGTTTTTGTTATTGCTGTTTCCTAGATAACCTACTTTAAAAAAATTTCTCTCTTACACGAGAGTTGTTTAAAAGAAGCTTTTCTGGGAGCACCTGGATGGCTCAGTTGGCCAAGCATCCAGCTTGACTTTGGCTTAGGTCCTAATCTCGGAGTAATGGGATTGAGCCCTGGGTCGGGCTCCGCTCATCGGGAAGTCTGACTGTCTCTCTCCCTCTCCCCCTCCCCCTGCTCATATTCACATTCTCTCTCTCTCTGTCTGTGGAATAAATAAAGTTAAAAAAAGAAATTTTTCTGCTTTTAATGTATTTTGATCAAATAGAACTAGTATTAACTCTTTGACACGTTAGGATTTTGTATGCATAATACATAGTTGGCGTTTGTAAAACGTTCCATAGGTTCCAAGGTTAAGTCTCTATTTTCAGTGTTAAGATCTTGTTACATGAGTTTCACTTTTCCTGTGTTATTAAAGTCTGTCTTTACTTAACTTTGTTTCCAACAATTTTTTCGTAATAACTTTAAGGAATTATTACATCCAGTAAATTGCATCCATATGCATCATACAATGTGATGAATTCATGCACCCATGAAACCATCACCTCAGTCCAGGAATGGAGTATTTCCGTCACCCCAAAGATTGCTGGTGCTACCTTGCCGTCCGTTTTTGTCCTCCTGGCTTCAAACACTAATCTGATCTCTGTCACTTTAGACTAGTTTCCATCTGAACTAAATGGATTCATATAGTATATGTTGTTGTGTCTGGCTTATTTTACTCATCATTTTGAAAATCATCCATAGTTCTACATGTCTGAATACGTTATGCATTTTCGTGCTAAGCAGTAGTAGTCTACTGTGTAGACATCCCACATTTTGTTTTTCATCTGTTCATGGGCATCCGCGTTGCTTGGAGGTTCTGGCTGTTACACATAAAGCTGCTGGGAAGCTGTCATTTACAAGACCGTGTGTGCAAGTACGCTTTCATTTCTCTTGGAAATAACTAGAAGGCAAAGAGTCATACGATAGGAATAGGTTTAACTTCTTAAGAAGCTGCCAGTTTTCCAGAGTGTACCTTTTCATTCCCAACAGCAATTGTGTGAGACTTCCATTTCCTCCACAGCGTCACATCTTTGTATGTGCAGTTTTTACTCTTACTCATTCTAACGGTTGTGTTGTGGTATCTCATTGTGGTTTTAATATGCAACTCTGTTGACATAGTGTTGAATGTCTTTTCATGTGCTTATTGGCCATTCCTATCTTTTGTTAAGTGTTCAAGTCTTTTGCCCATGTTATATTACCTCGTTTTTCTTATGACCAAATTGTTAAGAGTTCTTTAGTCTTTTTTCCCCAAGTATTAAATTTTATTTTCATTTTTTTTTCTGTAAAAAATCAGGCTGTGTTATTTTTTTAATGTTTTAAATTTTATTTTTTCAGTGTTCCAAGATTCACTGTTCATGCACCACACCCAGTGCTCCATGCAATATGTGCTTTATAGTCTTAATACAAGTCTTTTGCCATTTATATGTATTAGGATATATGTGGGCCAACTGTGGCTCGTGGTTTTGTTTTTCTACTGCTGGTCTTTTAACATCCCAGTTTTTCCTTTTCATATAAGGTCCAATTTATTAATTTGTCTTGTTTGTGCTGTGTCATATCTAAGAAATTCTTGCCACCCCTTAAGTCACAAAAATTTTCTTCTATGTTTTCTCCTAAGAATTTTGTAGTTTTAGCTTTTACATTTTGGCATATGACCCACTGAGCTAAATTTCATGTCTTGAGTAAAGGTTGAGGTTTTGGGTTTTTTTTTTTTCCTCATTTGGATATACAGTTGCTCCAGTACCCTTTCTTGAAAAGACTTTCTTTTACCCATTATACTGCCTGTTGGTACCTCTGTACCAAAAACAGTTGACCATGGGTCCAGTTCTGAACTCTATTCTGTCCCATCCATTTATATGCTTATCCTTTCATCAGTACCACAGTCTTGATTACTGAAGTTTATAGTAACTTCTGATATCAGATAGTACAACTTGTAAAATCACTTTAACTATTTAGATCATTTGCATTCCCAAATAAATGTTAGAATGAAGTTGAGAATTTATACCCAAAAGCCTGCTAGGATTTTGATTTGGATTATACGGAATCTACATTAATTTGGGAAGAACTGACATCCAAATTAACATCACTTGAGTTTAGTTCATGAATATGGTGTATGTAGCCATTTATTACTCTTTTTAAATTCTCTTAGCAGTATTCTGTAGTATCCAGTGCAGTGACTATGTATATATGTATAATTCTAGTCTTATGGTATTTTTTTGTACTATTATAAATAGAAATCTTGGGGTGCCTGGGTGGCTCAGTCATTGGGGGTCTGCCTTCGGCTCAGGTCATGGTCCTGGGATCGAACCCCGCATTGGGCTCCCTGCTAGGCGGGGAGTCTGCTTCCCCCTCTCCCACTCTCCCTGCTTGTGTTCCCTCTCTCGCTGTCTCTCTCTCTCTCTCTGTCAAATGAATAAAATGTTTAAAAAAAAATCATTAAAAAAATAAATATAATTCTTAAAAAAAATTTTTTTTTTTAATTTTTAAAAGATTTTATTGATTTCTTTATTTGAAAGAGAGAAAATGAGAGAGAGCACAAGACCGGGTAGGGTCAGAGGGAGAAGCAGACTCCCTGCCAAGCAGGGAGCCCAATGCGGGACTCAGTCCTGGGACTCCCAAGATCATAACCTGAGCCAAAGGCAGTCACTTAACCAACTCAGCCACCCAGGTGCCCTATAAATAGAATTCTTAAGAATTCCTTTTTCCACTTGCTTGTTGCTAGTATGCAAAAATGTAAATGAATTTTTATATTAACTTTGTATCTTATGATCTTGATAGATTTATTTAATAGTTCTAGTAGTTCTTTGTAGGTTCCTGAGGTTTTTCTGCATAGACCATCATGTTATCTGCAGTTTATTTCTTCTTTTCTAATCTCACAGGGTTTTTTTTCTTGACTTACTGCAGTAGCAAGGACATCTTCTACAATGTTGAATAGAATTATTAAGTAGATATACCTGGACTATTCTCAGTCTTAAGGGAAAATGTATTCAGTCTTTCACCATAGTTGATGTTTCACAGATACCCTTTATCAGTTTGATAGTCTTCTGTTCCTGGTTTTGCTAAGAAGTTTTATAATAAATAAATGTTGAATTTAGCCAAATACTCTTTCTACATCTATTGAAATGATCATATGATTTTCCACCTTTAATCTGTTAGTGTGGTGAATTACACTGGCTTTCACATACTGAACCAACCTTGCATTCCTGGGATAAGCTCTACTTGGTCATGTTATCCTTTCATATTTTCCTGGATTTGATTTGCGGTAATTCTAGTAAAGGTTTTACATTTATGTTCATGTATTACATTGGTTTTGTAAACCATTAATAGGAATGTTGGTTTTATTATAAATGTGAGAAACCACTGGAAAAGTCTTAAGCAGAACAGACGATCTGATCGGGGAATGGAATGGAGGCGGCAAGTTAAGCCCTGTGGCAGGTTAATAAAATCAAGCAGTTTGATACAAAATTACTTTTTCTAAGTAGGCTCCACACTCTGGAGCCCAGTGTGGGGCTTGAACTCACAAGCCTGAGATCAAGACCTGAGCTGAGATCAAGAGTTGGACATTTAACTGACTAAGCCCCCCTGGTTCCCTATATAAAATTACTTTTATGTGAAGGCATTTTAGCTTTAGAATCAGAATTGAAAACTTACATTTCATGGGCACCTGGGTGGCTCATTCAGTTAAGCATCTGCCTCTGGCTCAGGTCCTGATCCTGGGGTCCTGGGATGGAGTCCTGCATTGAGGTCCCCGCTCAGTGGGGAGTCTGCTTCTTCCTCTCCCTGTGCCCCTCCCCTAACTCGTGCTCACTAGCTCATTCTCTCTCAAATAAATACAATCTTGTTTAAAAATTTACATTTAGTTGGAATACATCACATGGAAAATGCCTGACAAGACTTTTTTTTTTTTTTTTTAAGTAGGCTGCACACCCAATGTGGGGCTTAAACTAATGACTCTGAGATAAAGAGTCAGATGCTTCACTGACTGAGCCAGTCATAGGCCCCAAAAGACATTTTCTAGACTACAAAAGTTTAGCCAGAGTTGGCATGAACAACCTAAAGTAAATAATAGTACCTGGTGTATCTTTGGGTCTGGGGATCTTACGGAAATTTTTTAGCCACACTGACCTTATGAAATTGACTTTTTAAAGATAATGAACTTAGCTTCAATGCAGAATAACCTGAGGCAAGGGAGGAAGGGTGTTTGGAGACTGTAATAATATTAAATTAGATACAAAAGTATTGGGATTTTAGATAACTTCTTCAATTTCTAATTTATATTCTAACTCTTAGTTTTTCATTCTTTACAATCTCATACTTTTTATTTATTTTTAAAAAAGATTTTATTATTTATTTGATAGAGAGAGACAGAGGGAGGGAACACAAGCAGGGGAAGTGGGACAGGGAGAAGCAGACTCCCCCCTGATGCGGGGCTCGATCCCGGGACCCTGGGGTCATGACCTGACCCGAAGGCAGACGATCAACAACTGAGCCCCCCAGGTGCCCTAATCTCATACTTTTTAGACTGCATTTTAACAGCTGTTAAATCCCCAAGCTTCTTATGTATTTTATTCACCAACTCTTTTTTTTAAAAAGTTCTTCTCTTCTGATGAACAAATACAAAACACATTTTTTTTCTTGCTATCTTTTAGATTGGGAGTATACATTTAAAAACAATGAATTTTCATCAAAGCAAGTTATTTATGAAGAAACATCCAAACTAGTGAAAATGGGAAGAAGCCATCTTAGTTGTAGCCTTGACTGCCCCAGTTTGAGACAAGACCGTACAAGTGAGGACTGGCTTAAGAACCAGTCGGGAAGTCAGGAGGTACATTCCAGACAGCTGGTCATCACTCATAAAGAAATCCTCGCTGAAGATCAAAGTAATGAATATATTAAATCTTGGCAAACTTCCCATCAGGATGCAATATTTGATATAAAAAAGACTTTTCCCACCAAAGAAAGAGTACATAAGCATGAACCACAAAAGAGAAGTCACCGAAAAAAATCTGTTGAAATGAAACATAAGAAAGTCTATATACAAAAGAAACTTTTGAAATGTAATGAGTGTGAGAAAGTTTTCAACCAGAGCTCATCCCTTACTCTTCATCAGAGAATTCATACCGGAGAGAAACCCTATGCATGTGTTGAATGTGGGAAAACCTTCAGCCAGAGTGCAAACCTCGCTCAACACAAGAGAATACATACTGGGGAGAAACCCTATGAATGTAAGGAATGCAGGAAAGCCTTCAGCCAGAATGCACACCTGGCTCAACATCAGAGAGTTCATACTGGAGAGAGACCTTATCAGTGTAAAGAATGTAAAAAAGCCTTCAGCCAGATTGCACACCTGGCACAACATCAGAGAGTTCATACTGGAGAGAGACCTTTTGAATGTATTGAATGTGGAAAAGCCTTCAGTAATGGTTCATTTCTTGCTCAGCATCAGAGAATTCATACAGGAGAGAAACCTTATGTATGTAATGTGTGTGGGAAAGCCTTTAGCCATCGTGGATACCTGATTGTACATCAGAGAATTCATACTGGAGAGAGACCATATGAATGTAAGGAATGCAGGAAAGCTTTCAGCCAATACGCACACCTGGCTCAACATCAGAGAGTTCATACTGGAGAGAAACCTTATGAATGTAAAGTATGCAGGAAAGCCTTCAGCCAGATTGCATACCTTGATCAACATCAGAGGGTTCACACTGGAGAGAAACCCTATGAGTGTATTGAATGTGGGAAGGCCTTTAGCAATAGTTCATCACTTGCACAACATCAGAGAAGTCATACTGGAGAAAAACCTTATATGTGCAAGGAATGTAGGAAAACGTTTAGCCAGAATGCAGGCCTTGCTCAACACAAGCGCATTCACACCGGAGAGAAACCTTATGAATGCAACATCTGTGGGAAGGCCTTCAGCTACAGTGGGTCTCTTACTCTACATCAAAGAATCCATACAGGAGAGAGACCCTATGAATGTAAGGACTGTAGGAAATCCTTCAGGCAGCGCGCCCACCTTGCCCAGCATGAGAGAATTCACACCATGGAATCGTTCTTGACCCCTTCCACTCCCTCACCCTCCATGTCCAGTCAGCTGCCAAGACCTGAATAGGCCTGGAATCCGACTCCTTTAATCCATTTCCATTCCATCATCTTTGTCCAACAGTCCAATACTGGACAGAGTCCAATCTCATACGGACTGTGGAAATAGTGTTCCGGTTGGTCTCCCTGTATGTACCATTTCCTTTGTCAGTTGCCTACACTGCAGTCAAATCTGTATTTTAATAAGTGTGATATCACTTCCTCGTCTGTACCCTTCATTGGTACCCCACAGTTCTTAGGTTAAAGCACACATTCCTCAAAATAGTTTAAAAGACTCTCCTGCCCCCAATACCTTGTCCCAGTACACCTTCCAAAGAACCTATTTCATGTCAAAACCCATCTCATTCTTTGGCTATTTATCCGGAATTAAGAACTCATATTCCAGCATCAAACCAATCTGGGTTCTAGTCCTTGCTCTTCCACTTTCTAGCCCTCTAGTTTCAGAGAAACATTTTGTTCTTTGTAAGGTTCAGTCTTACTTATATTATGGAAACAATAATAGTACTACCTCAGAAGTTGATGGGAGGATTAAATGGGAGAATGCATGTAAATTGCTCAGAGTGCCTAGCTAATCACTTAATAAATGTTACCATGAAATAAAAAGATACTGTGGTGTACAAAGAGGACCTGATCAGCAAGGATCAGCTGAGAAATAACAAAAGCGGCAGCAGTTCGAGACTTAAGAGATTATAAAGAACTTTGATTAGGAACAGTGGTCATTGTTCTGAGGTGGGTGATAAGGGTATCTAATACAGCAGCAATGATGTTAAAGTCCATAATGATACAGAGTAAGATACGACTTTGTTGGTAAGAAAAACTAACTTCAGTAGATATTCAACAGTTCTAAGAAGCCAGATTTTAAAAATCGGAAGTAATAAGTAGGGTTTACTGAGATGTAGTCATCATTTACATTAAGACAAAGGTAAAATAGATATTTTTAAAAGACAAAAAATAAATAAATAACCAAAGAATAGAAAATAAAATATGAGTTTGATGCCCTCTTCTAATTCCAGGTGGTTGAACCATATTAAACCTATACCGTTTAAAACTGAAAAGATTGTAAAGGTAATTCTAAGCTGTAATTCCCAAACTAGAGGGGAAAAGAAAACTATGGATCAGTACTCGTAAACTGGTGGCCCATAAACATGTCTGATTTGGTCCTCATCAAGTTTAAAATGAATACCAAAGGAAAAAAAAAAATACAATACCTTCATTTGAGCATGTGTTTTCCAGTTCTCCACAGTTCAAATCATTCCTCCTTCCCTTACATCCGACTTATTTTACACTTTGTTTTACTTCCTGACTTCTGGAGCCTTTGAATATGCAATCACGTCAGTAACTATTTCACATATGAATATAGGTACCAAGAAAATGATGAAATGGAGGGTGAAAAGGAAGATTTGAATAGACATTTTATCCTGCAGGGGAAGATTATTCTTGAGATGTTAGGAGGCCCAAAATTAATCTACAGATTATTTGTACTTAACAAAATCCTAGTAAGAATTTTTTAAGGTTAGAAACATTGTGTGCCCGTGAACACACACACACATTCGTACAAACACATATATAAATAATTTGTCAGTGGCTCGACAGTATTGGTAAAATTGATTCTGCTCTGTACAAAACCAATTCCTTCATTCTTTTATCCAAATGTGTGTGGGTTATTAGAGGACATAGTAACATAATTTATAATCAGAGTGAAAACAATCTTCCTAAGCGAGACATGAGATCCAGAAGTCACACACACAGATTCTAGGTTTGACTGCACAGAACTTTATTAGGCTTTTATGTAGTCAAAGAGTATAAACACAAAGGTCCTAAATATCAGCATCAGAGATAATTATTAAAACACACATAAAATCCATATCCTTAACATAAAAGTGTTCCTACAAATCACTTAGGAAATGACACTACTATCCACATGGGCAAAGGATATAAAGAGGCCACAAATGAGTGATAAATATTGAATCTCACTAGAATCATAAGAAATACAAGTTAAACCAATGAACTATCCACCTGTTGATGTCAGATTGATAAAACACACGCATTGCAAATGCAGGAAAGGAGTATGTGTGGGAATATGAATCTGTACACATTTTTGGAAAGGCAACTCGTCAATATCAGAATTTTCATTAGAAAAATCAAGATTTTCTTTTGCAGTTAACAAACAGCATATAAATTTATCTTCCTTCCAGATCCCATTAAATGGGTAAGAAAATGTAAAAGATACCAAACAAAGATCAGAAAACAGGGTCATCAGTGGATGAAAAGAGCTGAACAAATAAAAGGCAAAATGGAGGAAAGTGTTCATTCATTCAATACAGCAGAGGCTGCCGCAACCTTTAGTGTTTGCATGATGGGGATTTCAGTAACAGGAGCCACTCCGCCCAAATGCTGTGTACAGAGCATCCCTCGAGGAGGCTGGGCTTCAAGCTGGTTTGTGTACAGAGGCCGGGGGTTGTGCAGGAGGTTGGTAATAAGGAGAAACAATGGCGAGGCTGTTAAATGCTTTTCTGTGTGGAAGCCAACAGCTTCCTCACTCCACCTGGACTCTCTTCTACAAGGAAACTAGGAGCCTTACTTCACACCATCCATAAAAAGAGAGTTCCAGATCTTAGGATTAAAATCTTAAATTTAAACAAGTAAAAGTATAAGAAAATAGAGTACGATATGTTTACTAATTGGTGTTGTAAAAAAGAAAATGCTCTTAAAATTTAAAACAAAAAGGAGGAAAATATCTGTAATATAATACAAAGGGGAAGATGTAAGAATACCTATAAATAAGAAAAGGACAACTAAGCAAGTGTAAAAATGGACAAAATATGAGAATAGGCAAATCGCAGAAGAAACACAGATGGCTGATAAATGAGTCTGCTTAACCTCACTAGTATTGAGATGCAAATTTAAATGATGTACTCTCAAAAAGTGGCAGTGGCAGGGAGCAGGTAAGGACTCCTCGCTGCCATTTTGGAGGCAGTGAAGTTTTTAAAATGCTTACTGGAGGGCAGTATGGTTAGTCCTTGAAACACTAGAAACAATCTAAATGTCCATGGAGCATGACTAGAAATACTAGCATTTTGAAAGAATGCACCAGGGTTACTGACTTGGATGGATTTGACTACAGGACATTGAAACAGCAAATGGTGTAGACTTGTGTAGTATTGTATGTTTTTAAAACTTTTCTAATACATTTAAATAAGTATGCAAATCTTTTGAAAAGGCTTTGGAGAGACACACCCAAATGATCAGCGTTCCTTCTAGGGAGGAGACCGGGATTGGATATTCTGGTTAAGAGGAGATACTAGTGTTATCCATAGTATTTGAAGTTCTGAGCAATAATGTAATAAGGTAAGAAACTTAACCTATGAAATAATGAACTTAAGGAAACTTGGGTAGCAAGCAGGAGGGTTGGTGGCCAAGTCCAAACCTTTTAGGGAATTTGGAGAATCTTTCTTTGACTTGCTAGTCCTTCCCATGCATACAAAGATCCCAGTAACCCTTCCTATTCAGGGAAACTGATCTATAGCTACCTGGGGTAAACAAGTCATGTCACTTTTTTTTTTTTTTTAAAGTAATTTCTACACCCAATGTGGGACTGAAACAACACCAGGATCAAGAGTTACACACTCTACTGACTGAGCCAGCCAGATGCCCCACACTGTACCATTCTTAAATACTAGAACAGTTAAGGAATATAGCATATGAAGAAAACTCTCAGGATACTAAGGATCAAAAGACAGAACTAAACCTACAGTGAAGGAAGTTATGTAATGACAGAATTAAAGTAAAAACTTATGTCAGATTTGAACAGGTAAATATGGAAAGCTTTCAAAAAAAGTATTAGAAGGGCACCTGGGTGGTTCAGCCGGTTAAAAGTCTGCCATTGGCTCAGGTCATGATCCTCTTGGGATCAAGCCCCATGTCCTGGCTCCCTGTTCAGAAGGGAGTCTCTTTCTCTCTCTGCCCCTCCCCAGGCTCGCTCTCTCAAACACATAAATAAAATCTTTAAAAAAAAAAAAAAGAATTAGATAATGTTGTACACCTGAAACTAATATTTAAACACTGTTAACTAAATACTAGAATTAAAATGTTTAAAAATCACTTTTATAAAGAGGAAAATAATCATCTGTTTTCTAGGAAAAGAATAAGTCAGAACTAAGAATGAAAAGATGTTATTGCTGTAATAAACTTAATTGAAGTTCAAAAGAAAATTAAGAAAACTTTCCAAATTCATAAATTAAAAAGAAAATAAGAAACGAAAGGACACAGAGGTTTAATTAATAGGAATTTCAGAAACATTTACAGAGAAAATATAAGGGTTATATCAAATAAATGACTGAGAATCTTTCTAAACTGAAGAAAGTTATGAATGTTCAGCTTGGAATAGCTCACCGAGTGTTGGGCGGGCCGAACTGGCAAAAACCACAATTACAATAGAAAAAAAGACATTCGGTAATATGTTTGTGAAATTTCAGAATACTGAAGATGAAACCATCCTAAAAAGTTTTCAAAAAATGTGAATGTCTCCTGAAAAAACCATTCAGGATAGTGTTCCTTCCCTCCTATTAGCAATATTAGATAACAGAACATAGATCAGCACCTGGCAAGTTATCAGGTAAAGTTACTTTGAATCTAAGTCTATTCCCAAAAAACAATAAAGCATGAGGCCAAACACTGATATTTTGTATATGCACTTTTCTTCAGTTTACTCTCCTTTACCCTTTATTAGGGTACTAAAGAATCAGCTCTAGTAAAATTTGGATGGAACAGGAAGGAGGAAGGAGGGCAAGCTTCAATAAATAATGGATCTAACCTGGTAAAGTGGTGTTGAGGACAATGAGGATGATCGCTCTACAACAAACAGACCGAATTACTGCTAGGCTAGGAATTCAGGGACTCGGTGAATCTTCAGGAAGACTGGAATAGGTTATGTTAAGTAAGTATGAGGTTGGAGGATTTTAGCAGTATGCCGAGAACGAGTTTTCCTTAGGAAAATGGAAAGAGGGGCCCTGGGTGGCTCAGTGGGTTAAAGCCTCTGCCTTCGGCTCGGGTCATGATCTCAGGGTCCCGGGATCGAGCCCCGTATCAGGCTCTCTGCTCAGTGGGGAGCCTGCTTCTCCCTCTCTCTCTGCCTGCTAGTGATCGCTCTCCTCTCTGTCAAATAAAAACATAAACTCTTTAAAAACAAAGAAAAGAAAATGGAAAGAAAGGCAGTTAGTGGCTCTGGGAAAAACAAAGGGGGAACCATGCCAGTTATCAGTGTGAATATAAAACAAGCCCACATGAAATGTGGTATGATTCTGGAAAAGAAGAGTATAAACAAATAAACTCCACTGACTGCTCTTAGGAGGAGACTCCTTTAAGCGCAAACTGGGATCACGACATTGGACCTAGAGAGAAATGCAATCACATCCTACTTGGATCCAACTGTTCAGAGAGTATTTACCTAGTCATAACGACCAAGTGCTATTTTATTTCCAATTTTATAATACATAGATAAGTCAGTTACGTCTGTCTCTCTCTCTATATATAAACCTATTTATTGTCTTTTTAATCATGTAAAAGGCAAAATGTAGCTGATAGATTGGAGGGTGGGCGGTGGATAGTGATAATGAGAGACTGCATGAATCGAGGGTAAGGGGCAATATTCTGATAGAGGGGATTCAAGAGATCTGTATAAAGTTGATAGAACACGAAATAAAGGTTAGCTATATTTCAAAGTAAATTACAACAGAAGAGTGAATATATAGTTCACCTGGTGGGATGAGTTAAATTCTTATTGTTCCTAAAAGTCTATACAGTTGATAAATAGAGAAACAGAAATTGCCACAGAGATTCTAACAGGGGGCGCCCAGGTGGCTCAGTGGGTTAAAGCCTCTGCCTTTGGCTCAGGTCCTGATCTCAGGGTCCTGGGATCAAGCCCCACATCAGGCTCTCTGCTCAGCGGGGAGCCTGCTTCCCTCTCTCTCTCTGCCTGCCTCTCTGTCTACTTGTGGTCTCTCTCTCTGTGTCAAATAAGTAAATAAAATCTTAAAAAATATATATATATAGAAATACCATCTTTGATGAGGTGAAGAAATATCCACAATTTTGAGCCTCACAATCCATAAGGAAATGCTACTAAATATGGTAAGAATCCCGAGAGGAAACCGATACTGTATTGAAGAGCACAAAATTCCTCTATCGCAGCGTCCTATCTGGGAAGGCAAAAGAAAAGGCAGTTTGAGGGGTGCCTGGGTGGCTCAGTCAGCCAAGCATGGCTCAGTGCTCAGCATAAAGTCGGCCTGGGATTCCCTCTCCCTCTCCCTCCGCTCCTCCCTGCCCCCATGCTCTCTCAAAGAAGTAAAATCTTGTATTGAAGACCCAAGCACCTGGATTGGAACCACAGTGTTACCTCAAAAAGCCTGACTTTAGAAGCCTCCCTAAATTATTCACAGTTACAGAGTGGCCAGGCCAGGGTCTGAGTCAGGGGGACTGAAATGGCAGGAGTCCCTAGGGTGAAGTGCCCGGGAGCTTTTAGAGGACAAAACCCTTAGACACCAGAATTTTTAATCTGTGTAAAAATGAGGTTTTACCTAAACACGGATTAGTGCATGCATGCGAGGAAATCACCAGAATTACCTGGGGAAAGAATGGACAGCATTATAAGGAGAAATGGACAAATCCAAAATTATATTCAGAGATTCTGACACGCGTTGGTTATGAGAACAAGTAGACAGGAAATCATAAAGGATACTGAAGACCTGAACGCACTATCGGCCACCTTGACATAACTGTCATTTTAAAAACCCTCCACCCAAGAACAGAATACAAATTATTTTCATATGCACCCAGCGTAATTACTAAAATAGACCATACTCCAGGATTTAAGATGTATCAATAAACTTGAGAGGATTCAGGTCATACAAAATTTGTTTCCTGACCAGAAGGGATTAGACATCAGTAAACGAAAGATACTTGGAAAATCTCCAAACATCTGGACCTAAATGGTAACCCACAGGTCAACAGAGACATCAAGGGGAGAATAGGAGGTATTTTAAATTGAATAAAACTTAGGGGCGCCTGGGTGGCTCAG
Source organism: Procyon lotor (assembly GCA_028646535.1). Classification (NCBI taxonomy): domain Eukaryota; kingdom Metazoa; phylum Chordata; class Mammalia; order Carnivora; family Procyonidae; genus Procyon; species Procyon lotor. The sequence continues at coordinate 44,147,960 of CM053620.1, read as the reverse complement.
TCGTTAAGCGTCTGCCTTCGGCTCAGGTCATGATCCCAGGGTCCTGGGATCGAGCCCCGCATTGGGCTCTCTGCTCAGCGGGAGGCCTGCTTCTCCCGCTACCATTCCCTCTGCTTGTGTTCCCTCTCTCACTGTGTTTCTCTCTGTCAAATAAACAAAAATCTAAAAAAAACCCAAAAAAACTTAGAACACAGCAGGTCAAAATGTGTGGGATGCAACTAAGAGTTCTTAGAAGGAAATGTAATAATACTAAGTTACAAAATTTTGAAAGGTCCTAGTGACTTTAATTTCCACCTTATTTAGAAAATGAAGAGCCATGAAACACAAAGTTAGCATAAGAATGGAAATAATTACTAACAGAAATAAATGAGGTAAGAGACAGAAAAATAAAAGGTCAATAAAACCAATATATCTTCGTTCAGACTGCTGGAAAAAAAATACAAGTTAAAAAAAATAAAGATATGCAAGTTACTGCTATCTGGCATGGCAAAGGTGACATTACCACAAATTCTAGTTATGAAATGGTAAGAGAATGTTGTGAACTTTATAAAGGACATAATTTGATAACTTGGGTGAGATGGGAAAATTTCTTGAAACTGCCAAGCTTTCTCAAGAAGAAACAGATAATCTGAAGTGATTTTTAAAATGTGATTTGTAATTTAAGTCTCCCAAATATTTTCAGATACTGATATTGCTAGATTAGTTCTGCTATGGACAGGCAATATACTTTATATAACTGTTTAGAACTTAAAAATTGGGGGCGCCTGGGTGGCCCAGTAGGTTAAAGCCTCTGCCTTCAGCTCAGGTAATGATCTCAGGGTCCTGGGATCGAGCCCCACATCGGGCTCTCTGCTCAGCGGGGAGCCTACTTCCCCCTCTCTCTCTGCCTGCCTCTCTGCCTGTGATCTCTCTGTCAAATAAATAAATAAAATCTTTAAAAAAAAACCTTAAAATTTGTTTTATGGTCTTGTGTACTTGAAAAGAATGTATTCCACTCTTGTGGTGTTTTATAAATGCCAACTAGTTAACTTGGTCAATTGTGTTGTTCAGATCTTCCATATTCTGATTTTGTGTCTATTGTTCTATGAATAACTGAAAGACGATGGTGAAATCCCCAATAATAGTGAATTGGTCTGTTTGCCCTTTCTGTTCTTTTCTCACTTGTGTAATCTGTACTTCTATAACTCGATACATACACATTTAGGATTGTTGTTTACCTGGAAACCGACCCCTTTGTTACGTAATGTTTCTCTTTATCCCTGATTACATCTGTAGTTCTAAAGTCTGCTTCATCCCGTACTAATACAGCGATTCCAACTGTTTTTGTGTTTGCACAGTATCTCCTCCCCACTAGTGAACGTTTAATTATTTCTGCTTGCATAAAGTGTGTTTCTGCGAGCATCCACCTGGTTCTGCTTCTCCATTCAGTCACAATCTCTTGTCTTAACTGGTATGCTTACACCATCTGCATTTTTTTTTAAAGATTTTATTATTTATTTTTTTGAGAGAGATCGAGAGAGAGATCAGAAGTAGGGGAAGGGGCAGAGGGAGAAACACACTCCACGCTGAGCAGGGAGCCTGGTGCAGGGCTCAATCCCGTGACTCTGGGCTCATGACCTGAGCCAAAGTCAGATGATTTAGCTACCCAGGTGCCCCTAAACCACCTGCATTTGATGTAATTTAAATACACACACGCACACGCACACATTAAAATCATCCACCCTTTTAACCATTTTCTAATTATTCTGTCCATTCTTTGGCTTTTGTTCTTTTTCTGTCTTCTATTGGGTTAACTGAGTATTTTTAAATTATTCCATCTCACTCTATTAAATTAACCTCTTTAAAAAATTTTAGTGGTGACCCTAGGGTTAACAACATGTATTTTTAATTAACCAGAATATATCATTAAGTAATGTGTCAATTAACAAGATCTTGCACAACATATCCCGTTTTTCCTTCTCATCCTTTGCATTTGTCATGCATTTTAGTTTTACATGCAATAAACACACAAAGCATGTTATGGTTTTAAAGTTATCTTTCAGACATTTACATAAGCAAAGAAAAATCATTTTACCTTCATTTATTCCATTTCTCTTCTTTCCTTTGTGTATAACCAAGAATCTGTTGTGGTTTCACATTCCTTCTGCTTCAAAAACTTCATTTATTTCAAGTAGAGGTCTTCTGACAACATATTGTTTTCATTTGGAGGCCTTCATTCCTCTATCAATCTTGAAAGACATTTCCATGAAGTTTCAAAAAAGACAGCTGTTTCCTTCCAGCGCTTTATGTCATTATTGTCCTCTAGTTTGCATTACTTCTAAGTCTACTGTAACCTATATATTTTTAAAGATTTTATGTATTTGAGAGAGAAAATGAGAGAGGTCAGAGGGAGAAGCAGACTCCCCACTTGGCGGGAAGCCTAATGTAGGACTCGATCTTAGGACTCCAGGATCATAACCCCAGCTGAAGGCAGTTGCTTAACCAACTGAGCCACCCAGAAACCTGTACTATAATTCTTTTTTTTCCCCTCTAAGTCTGCTGTAATTCTTTTTTTTTTAAGATTACTTATTTATTTGACAGAGAGAGATCACAAGTAGGCAGAGAGGCAGACAGAGAGAGAGGGGGAAGCAGGCTCCCTGCTGAGCAGAGAGCCCGATGCAGGGCTCATCCCAGGACCCCAAGATCATGACCTGAGCCGAAGGCTAGAGGCTTTAACCCACTAAGCCACCCAAGCGCCCCTACTTCTGTAATACTTATTACTGCTCCTCTGTAATTAAAGAAAAAAGAAAAAAATTTTCTAGGTATTCTCTGAGCTTTATATATCTATGTTCTGGTGTTATCAGTCATTATTCTATCTTCAAATATTTCTTCTCCATTTTCTGTTTTTTCTAGGATTCCTAGAATTTTCTAGGATTTCTAGTTATGCATGTGCTGGACCAGCAGATCCTTCCCCACAGCTCCTGGATGGTCTTTGTTGTCACCTCCCTGTGTCCCTTGCCCCCTCCCACCAAGTTGTTTTGACTTGGGTGATTTTTATTGACCTACCTTCAAGTTCACCTATTCTTTCCTTGGCTGTGTCAAGTGTATTGATGAGCCTGCTGAAGGCACAGTTTGTGGTCATTTCTAGTATTTCCATCATTCATCTCTCTCTGCTCAAATGACCCATGTTATTGGCTGTTGTGGAACTTCATTAGAACCTTTAACATAAGTTCCGTCAGTCCAACAGCTACATACTTCTGAGTAGTTCTAAACTGTTCTGTCACTTGGTGGGGGTGAGAAGTAGAGATTATTCTTTTTTTGCATGTCTTAATTTTGTCTGCACACCCCCAGCCCCAAGCTAGGAATCTTGTATAGGACAGTAAAAACAGAGGTAAATAGATTGCTAGAAATGATCGTGTCATTCCTGTTAAGCTTCGTGTGTGTGTGTGCGCACACACATGCATGCATGGGGTATAGGGGGGCCAATATAGACAAGAACTGAACTATGTTCAAGTTTGGTTGTTGCTATGGTTACCCAGAGTTCACCAGTCTTCAAACATTACTAGTGATTCCTTAAAATGGGAGCCTGTTTTCCCAAAGGTTTATCTCAATAAACCTGGGTCACCTCCAGGTTTAAGTGTTCCCTGTTGATTACGTCTCAGAGAAAATCTGGGTATACTAGAATATTTTCATTAATCCGTTTATTCACTCAATATTTAATAAGTGCTGATCACTTCCTATGTGCCAGTCACTGTACTAAATAACCAAAATTTGCAATTCCTTTAACACTCTACAACCTTGTGTGACTATTTTGTGCATCTGCACTTTGTCTTTGCCCTCAGCAGCCTTCCAACTATTGTGTGCCTGGCCAACGTTAATGTCCTGTTCTTCCTTTAATAAGGTCACCATCTCCAAGCGACCCTGTCCCCACGTCCTCCATTCACGCTGGAGTTCACCGTCCTCTTCTCTATATTACCAGTGTACCTAATATGTTTCCGTTTTTTTTTTTTGTCTTGTTTCCACCTTTTAATATCCTGTATTACCTTGTAAATTCTAAATGTCTGTAAGCAAGAACAGTCTTATCAGTTTATATCATAAAGTTTGTGACCAATGATTTGGAAACAATCTCTATGGCAGACTGACAGAGGAATTCAACAAAGGGAAGGGTGTGGAAGGGGAGGGAGAATACACATGCCTCTCCATGAGCCTTTTCTATAGGATCTGCTCACCAACTGCTTCAAGTGTCAGAGATATTTTATGCTGACCTGACAGAACTACTATGACAGGCGTAAACGGAAATGAACTGTTCTGTTATCTTGTATGCAGGCTTACCTGCAAATCTGGATGTTATCTTCTCAGTTGTGGTCAAAGTCGAAGTGACCTAAAGCCATGGGGTCATGCATTTCACAGTTCTCTTAACAGGATATGGGTGCTTTTAAAAATGGCTTTTGCAGAAGAGTGCAACTAAATATAGCCCAGTAACAAAAGAAAAACCTGATTTTATTTCTCAGATACTTTGCACAAGCTGGAAACAGAGACTGAAAGCTATTATATATGGCGATTAGCTGACAGGGAAAATAGCCTGGTACAAAATCCGGGGTTTGGCCCGGGCTATTAGCCAGTTTGCGCTGCCATGACAAAGTACCCCAGACTAGGTGACTTAAACAAAAGAAACTTCTTTTTCAGTTTGGGACATTAAAAGTCCGAGGTCAGGTTGTCACATGGTTGGAGAGCGGTGAGGGCTACCTTCCTGGCTTAGACAGCCATCTTCTTGCAGTGTCTTCACAAAGTAGAAAGGGTAGAATCTCTGGCATCCTTTCTTTATTTAAAGACACCAATCCTATCATAAGGCACCCTCATAACCTCATCTATTCCCTAAATATCTCCCAAAGGTCTCATTTAAAAAAAAAAACAACAGCATCCTGTTAGAGGTTAGGGGTTCGACATACGAATTTTGGGAGGACATATTCAAGGAATGGCATCTCATTTTCCACGAATCACTTATTACACACCAGGGTTCTTACATGAAAATACCAATGTTTATTTATATAAATATAGACAAATTCATTTTTAGTAAAACAGTAACAAATAACTTCTCCCTGCTCTTAACTTCTCATTTCTCTGGTTTCTTTTTTCCCATTAGTCTGTCTCAGGCTTGTCAGATTTTTCACATGATGAATATCGCCTATCTTCATATGGGGACAATATGGTAACGACTCGACTGATTCACACAACCATGAGTGCTCTTCATCCACTTGAAGACTCCCTCTTCTCTCATCCACAATTTTCTGCCAGCTGGAAGCAGCACCCTGTTTGCCCCAAAAATCTATTATACGTGACGGTTCCAGTCCTAAGAGACAAACTCGAACTCATTCTCCATGTGACCTTAAATCAGGCTCAAAGCCCCATCCACAAATATGGACTTTGCAGTTCTACTTTGTTGTGTGTGACTAATGAAAAAGCTTTAAATTACACTGGAAATAAAATATCAGTAACTCTTATCAAATGAAGAGTGGTATTCACTGAAAATGACTGACCCAATCATCTAAGTTTGCTACTTTGAAATTAAGACCTATATGCTAAGGTCACCGACTCAGCTGATTACAAATCGTCTGGTCAAAGTCACCAACGACTTCTCTTTGGCTTTCAAAGTGGGGCACATCATCAGATGGTCCCATTTTTACAAAATTTATGTTATAGACAAATGCATTTTCCAATGCCTTGGTCTACACTTCAATAGCCTCACTCTATGCTTTCGCATATTTAAAACAAACTTAGGCTTTTTCTTCAGAATGTGTATTCTGATGTCGAATCAGGGATGAACTCCGACTATATGCCTTCCCACATTTACTACATTCATATGGTTTCTCTGAAGAATGACTTCTCTGATGCCGAATAAGATCGGAGCCACTGCTAAATGCCTTCCCACATTCATTACATTCGTAGGGTTTCTCTCCAGTATGACTTCTTTCATGCAGAATAAGGGATGTCCGTTGACTAAAGGCCTTCCCACATGTTTTGCATGTATATGGTTTTTCTCCAGTGTGAATTCTTTCGTGCTGGGCAAGGTGTGCACTCTGACTGAAGGCCTTCCCACACTGATCACATTCATAGGGTCTATCTTCAGTATGAATTCTCTTATGTCGAGTAAGCGATATTCGGTGACTGAAGGCTTTTCCACATTCCTCACACTGATACGGTTTTTCTCCAGTATGAATTCTCTGATGTTCAATAAGAAATGATTGTCGGCCAAACACTTTACTACATTTATTGCATTTGAAAGGTTTCTCTTCAGAATGAATGTTTTGATGTATTTTAAGGTTGGCAGTTCCAGAAAACATCTTTCCACATTCCTTACATTCAAACAGTTTCTTTTTCCTTGTATGAACTTTCTGATGTTGAATAAGGGATGAATGCCTATTACAGACCTTCTCACATTTACTGCATCTGTACAGTTTCTCCCCATTATGAATTCTTAGATGTAGAATAAGGGTTGAAAGACGCCTGAAGACCTTCTCACATTTATCACATCTGTAGGTTTTCTTTGACATGTGAATTCTCTGATGAAGCATAATGGACGAAATCCTATTAAAGGATTTTCCACATTCTCTGCATTTATAAGGATTTTCTAAATGGTGACTTTTCTGCTGTGGACTCTGACTTAAGACCTTTTCACTTTCATGGGTCTTCTCTCCAGTATGATTTCTTTTATGTATAACAAGGGCTGATTTCTTACTGAAGCCTCTCCCACATTTATTGCATTTATATCTTTTCTTCCCACTGTGAAATTTCTTATGAAGTAATAGGGATGACATTCTAACAAAGTCTTTTCCACACTTTCCACACTGGTGGATGCTCTTGACAAAATTAATTTTCTGGCCCACACTGAGAGGTGGGCACTGACTCAAGGCCTTCCCACAGTCAAAGGTTTCCTTTCCATTATGAACTTTCCCATGTAGAATAAGAGATGTTCTCTGAATGAAGCTTTCTCCACATTTACCACAATCATAGCTTTTCCTTCCATTGTGAATTTTCTGATGAAGAATGAGGGATGAGATCTGTCTGAAAGCTTTTCTACAATTACTGCATTCATAAGGCTTTTCTCCAGCATGAGATTCCTGATGAAGTTTAAGAGATAAGCTTTGACCGAAGGTTTTCCCACAGTCATTACATTTTAAAGATTTCTTCCCTGAATGGACCTTCCTGGGTTTTACTAGAACTGAACGCTTCTTGCAGCCCCTCTTTCCTGTGGGAACCTTCTGTGAAGCAGAAACTGGTTTCTGATAGATGCTTTGCCCAGATTTGTTGCCCAGATTTGGAAGTAACTTCTTAGTCTCACATTTAGACCCTGAGTCTGAAAGACATCAAGAAATTCAGTATTTGTTTTTTTCCTATGCTGGAAAAATGAAATTTCTGTGCAGTCATTATCAATGATGAGAATAGTACTAACACTTATCAAACACATAGTAACAATGACGACGACTGAGACAATAACTTTTTAGTGTCCTATTATAATTTTAACATGGTAAGGGCTTTTTTTTAAAAAAAAAAAAAAAATCAATTTTATTTATTTGAGAGAGAGAGAGAGAAAGCACAAGCAGGCAGAATAGCAGGGAGAGGGAGAGGGAGAGGCGGGCTCCCCGGCCGAGCAAGGAGCTTGCTGTGGCTGGGATAATAACCTGATCCCATGACTTGACGAACCTGGAATCATGACCTGAGCTGAAACCAACTGAGCCACCCACATGCCCCCATAGTAAGGGCTTTATAGAGATAATTAATAATTAGAATTCAGGAAATCTTACAATTTGAAATAAATAAAATCAAAGGTTTATTTGTAGGATAAATTCATACCATATACCCCATTAAACTCCATAGTTATTCATTGGATGAATGTACTTTTATTATACGAAATGTCTAAAATGACAGAAGATATTTATTACATGAAATGTCTAATATGACGGAAAATAAGCTAGTAGTCACCTGGGGCTGGAGGTGAGAATAGGGATTAATTGTAAATGAACATGAAAAGTTTTATTAGGTCGACAAAAATATTCTAAAACTGTATTATGGTGATGGTTATACAACCTGTTAAATTTATCGAAATTTGCCACTGAATTTATACAATTTTACAATATGTAAATTATGTCTCAATAAAGTAAAATTTTTTGTGAAGTTGTAAATTTTTAAAATGTATTCTTAAAATCAAGTATTAAAAAAAAAAAACAACAACAACCAGACTTCTGGTTTCCACTTCCTCATGTAAGAGGCTTGGAAAGCACAACTTCGAACTAACAAGTAGAAGACTGTAAAACCAGCTCTTCTTGTACCCATAAGAGAGGAGAAAGTACAAACCACTTCCTCCCAGTTGCCTCTAGCCATCCTGTCCCTCCTAGGGGGTAGGGGGGATAGGGATGGGCTGAGAAACTTGTGATGTTCATACTCCAGAGGCAAAGGCACCCTAAGAGACCGAGCCCTAATCCTAGGACCACAGAATGCTTCCCATCCCAACACACCTTACCCACCACATCACAAAAGGGCTATTTACAACAGTTCTTTCTAGCTGGTACATCACCTCTGGCCATTAAGAAAAAATTACAAGGCATACCAAAAGGCAAACACACAACTTAAAGAGACGGAGCAAGCATCAAAACCAGACTCGGATATGGCAGGGATGCTGGAATATCAGATCAGAAATTTAAAACTGATTAACATGCTGAGGACGAACAGATAAACTATACAGCATATTAGAACAGATGGGAAATGTAATAAGCAAAGAGATGGAAATGCTAAGAATCAAAACAAAATATTATAGATCAAAATCACTCTAACAGAAACAAAGAATGCCTTGGATGGGCTTATTAGTAGATTCAACATAGCTGAAGAAAGAGTCTGCGAGCTAACTTATCAACAGAATCCTTAAAAACCAGAAAGCAAAGTCAATAAAGACTGGGAAAAAACAAACCAAAAACCTGGACTACCCAAAGTCTGTGGAAAAACTACCAAAAAAGTAACAAACGGGTTATGAGAATGCCAGGATAAAAAAAAAAAGAGAAAAGAAGAAACATTTGAAGCAATAATGAATGAGAATTTCCCCCAAATTAATGTCAGACACCAAATCATGATTCAAGGCACTGAGAACACCAAGCAGGAAAAATGCTAAGAAACACATATATATCTGATACGCTAAGGAAGGACATAAAATGGAATCATAGAAATGTTCATTTAAAACCACAATAGGCAAGGGCCCCTGGGCGGCTCAGTCAGTTAAGCATCTGCCTTTGGCTCAAGTCATGGTCCCAGGGTCCTATGACCAAGTCCCACATTGGGCTCCCTGCTCAGCAGGAAGTCTGTTTATCCCTCTCCCTCCACCCCCAACTTGTACTCGCTCTCTCTCAATAAATAAAATTTTTTTAAAAATTAAACTAAAAAATAAAACCACAATAGGCAGAAAGAGAGTGGAAGACAAAAACAGGAGTAAAGAATAAAGACAACAAATAAAAGTATTTATCATAGGTGGCTGGGTTATGGACACTGCGGAGGGTATGTGCTATGGTGAGTGCTGTGAAATGTGTAAGCCTGATGATTCACAGACCTGTACCCCTGGGGCAAATAATACGTTATATGTTAATTTAAAAAATGTGTGTGTGTGTGTATATATATATATTTACTATATATATATATTAGATATCAATCCAACTATATCAATAACACTTTGCATGTCAAAAGTCTAAACCAATTAAAAGAGATTGAATTTAATTTTATTTAATTCAGAGTGAATTAAAAAATATAGCCCAACTGTGTGCTATTAAGAAACTCACTGTAGATACAAAGACACATACTAAAAGTAAATGAATGGAGAAAAATATGCCATGCTAACACAAATCAAAAGAAAGCAGGAGTAGCTATATTAATTTTGGACAGAGCAGACTTAAAAGCACTAAAAGGTATCATTATACAATGACAAAAGACGTAACAATTCTTAATGGGTATATGCTGAACAACAAAGCATCAAATTAGAAGAGACAAACTGATAAAACCACAAGGAGAAATATATGAATCTACTACCATAGTTAAAACACTTCAACATCCCTCTCTCAAAAATGAACAGATCCAGTGAGTAGAAAAGTCAATTAGGGAACTCAACTGTATCTTCATTCAACTGGATATAACTTTCATTCAATAATGGCGGAAGTCACATTATTCTCAGGCTCACATAGAACATTCACCATCATGGACCACACTCTGGGTCTTAAAACATATCTTAACAAGTAACAGAAATGATGCAATGTCTCAGACCACAGTGAAATTAAAACTTGAAATCAGTAACAGAAAGATCACTGGAAAATCCCTAACTACTTGGAGATTAAATAATACATTTCAAAATAACACATGAAATCACAAAAGAAATTTTTAAGTATTTTGAACTAAAGGAAAATAAAACAGAACTTTGGGGCTCCTGGGTGGCTCAATCAGTTGGACACTACTGATTGTTTCTTTTGACACACAGATGTTGCTACAAAGCAACAGTAATTAAGACAGTGTGGTAATGGGAAAAAGATACCAACAGAACGGAATAGAAAGCCAAGAAATATGCTCCTGCATATCTAGTCAAATGATTTTCAACAAGGGAGCCAAAATTACTCAATGAGGAAAGGACAGCCTCTTCCAGTGTTGGGAAAACTGGATTATCTATATGCAAAAGAATGATCTTGGACCCTTACATCACACCTTATACAAAAATTAACTCAAAAAAGATTAAGACCTAAATGTAAGACCTAAAATTACTGAACTCTTAGAAGAAAACATTGGGGGGAAATGTTCAGGACATTAGATTTGGCACTGATTTCTCGGCTATGACACCAAAAAGTACAGGCAAAAAAACCTAAAAAACACAAATGGGACTACATCAGCATGTCAAAAGAAACAATCAATAGTGTGAAAAGGCAACCTATGGAATAAGAGAAAATAATTACAAATCACCTATCAGATAAGGGACTAATATACAGAATATATAAAGAACTATAACGCATCGACAAATGACAACCCTATTTTTAAAAATGGGCAAAGGACTTGAATAGACACTTCTTCAAGGAAGATAGACAGACGTGTGGCCAATAAACACATGAAAAGATGCTCAACCTCACTAATCATTAGGGAAATGCAAATCAAACCTACAATATCACCGCATGCCCATAAGGATGGCCACTATCAAAAAAAATCAAAAAACAAAAGCAAAAACAAACAAAAAATCACAAATGTTGACAAGAAGTTGAAACACTTGCATACTGTTGGTGGACATGACAGATGGTGAAGCCACTGTGAAAAATAGTACGGAGGTTCCCCAGATGATAATAAATAGAACTATCATATGATCCAGCAATTCCTACCTCTGGGCACATACCCAAAACAAAGTAAAATCAGGATCTTAAATACCTATCTGTACTCCCATGTTCACTGCAGCATTATTCACAGTAGCCAAGAAGCAGAACAACCCAAATATCCATTGATAAATAGATAAATAAAATATGATATCTATAGTGAAATATTATGCAGCCTTAAAAAAAAAATCTCATCACACGCTACAATATAAAAGAACCTTGAGGACATTATGCTCACCAAAAACGTCAGTTACAAAAGGACAAATACTGTATGACTCCATTCATACGAAGTATCCACGGTAATCAAAATCAGAGACATACAAAGAAAGGTGGTTACCAAGGGCTAGGTGGAAGGGCAGAGGGAGAATTAGTATTTCGCGAATTTAGTTTCAAAAGTTATTACAAGATGGAAACGCTCTAGATATCTGTTGTACAACAATGTGAATACACTGAACTGGACATTTAAAAATGATTAAGATGATAAATTCAATGTCATGAATTTTTTCATAATTAAAAAGAACTCGGGGGTGCCTGTCGGGTAGGAGTCTGACTCTTTATCTCAGGGTGGGAAGTTCAAGCCTCATGCTGGGTTCCATGCTAGGTGTGGACCCTACTTAACAAACAAACAAAAACAACACAAAAACACTCACAAACTGTTAAAATAAGTATGTAAAAATAACCTAACCGAAGAGAAATCTACCAGAAAAGGGAATGAGTTCTTGGAAAGTAGTCAAATTGAACAGTTGTGGAAAATGTTTTCTCTTTTTTTAAAAGAATGAAAAAAATGACCCGGGTCTGAACATTACCATTAGCTACATGAGAGAAGGGGGGGTGCTGAGGCAGGAAGGGGGGGTGCTGAGGCAAGGGGGGTGACAGGTGGGAGAAGGCATTAAGAGCTGAGCTTCTGAGACCAGACTGTGGGGTTCAAACCCAGCTCTGCTGTCCCTTCCTACCTGGGTTACCTTGGGCAAGTCACTGAGCGTCTCTATACTTGGTTTCCTCATATATGAAACAGGACCGGTAAGAGCACCGGCCTTACAGCACTGGGAGGAACCTACACTTGGAAGGTCTGGTTCGCAGGAAGGGTTTATTAAATGTTGGTTACTCTCGTTGTGGGGGCTCACACTAAAGGGACGAGAATTTATCCTTTACAGGCCTGGGGCCTTTCAGGTACGGAAACTGGCAGTCTGCAAACCTCTTCACCGGCTGCCCTCTCACGATGGAGGTGCTCTTACAAACAGTGGCCAACCCGTAAGCCTGGATTCTCAGTCACTCACCCACGCCCCGGCGCTTCCTCACTGGCTCCACCATCCAAGGTGCTTTCCCCTTCTCCAGTAAGGTGATCACATTGGGCCTCCGAAACGAAAGTCCTGCGTTCGAGAAAAATAGCAGAAGTGAGTGTGACGGGGATGCCCCAGACGTCAGAGCCAAGCCCCGTGTCAACGGGACGGGGAGTTGCGAGCACAAAGGGAGCACAGAAGACGTGAAGGGCAGGAGGAGGAGGAGAAGAGAAGCCCACTGACAGCAAGCACATGTGCTCATTTCTATCTACAAAGCCAATCATGCTCTAACCCCTGAGGCTGGCTCTTAAGCTACTGCCTTTCAGCTCCCAAGCCCGCCCTCCTCTGATCTGTTTTGTGTGCAGGAGGTTGGGGCTCTGCCAACGACGCCTCTTCACCAGAGGCTCCCTGTCAGCACCTCCAACGGGGGCTCTGCTGGTTTTAATTCTGCTGCTTTCCCCCCACACGCTCACAACGAGCCTCCTCCTGACCCTTCCTGAGTGTACACAGACTAGTTAGCACACCTCTCTTTCCCTTCAGGAGTCTGAGTCCCAAACACCCCCAAATCTCCCCTTTGTATCCCTAGCCCAAGGACGGTGGCTGCAACCTGCGGTCACCATCTCTGCATTACCTCTGTCCACCATTTACCTTTTAACCATACCTGATAAGTAGATTCCTCATATTACATTCCCTCAGAACAACCAGGTGTCCTCAAAAGGTTCCATATATAATTACTATACGACAGCAACTCCCCCCATGTATGTACCCAGAGGAAATGAACATACACATCCACACAAAAACGCATAGATTAATATTCACGGCAGCACATTCATAATTGCCAGAGTGAAAAACTGCCCAAATGCCCATCAACTGATGAATGGATAAACAAAACGTGGACTACTGTTGGCCATGAAAAGGGGGTACGGATACACGCTACAATGCAGATGAACCTCAAAAATATTAAGTGGAGGAAGCCAGACACAAAGGACCACATACTTATGATTCCGTTTCTATGAAAGGCCAAGAATAGACACATTTATAGACCGAAACCATATTAGTGTTTGCCTAATCTGGAGGAAAGAGTGGGCAGGGGGAAAGGAAAACCGATAGTTAATGGATACGGGGTTTCTTTCGGGGTAATGAAAATGTTCTAAAACTGGTGATGGGCATACAACTCTGTGTATACATTAAAAACCACTGGATTGTATACTTTGTGTGTATATCATGTGAATTATACATCAACAGAGCTGTTAAAAACCAAAACTGCAGTGGCTTCTGCTTTCGTAACCAGACTGATGTATGTCCCACAACGGGCTGTTTGTGGGTTATGGGGCGGAGAGAGCCTTACCGACAGAGACCAGGTTCTGGTAGTTCTCCAACATCACGTCTTCATACAGATCCTTCTGAATGGGGCTCAGCCATTCCCACTCCTCCTGGGAGAAGTAGATGGCCAAATCCCCAAATGTCACTGGGACCTGAAATAGAAAATCACATGCCCCTTCACCACAGGTTTATGCTTCCAAACGGCTGGAGACAACAAGGAACTCATCCCAAACATGGGAGATCCAGCGTGCCAGGAATCTTCAGGAAACATCTGATGTTCTGAGGCCAAGAGGGGCAGGTGCACTAAGTAAAATATAACACAATACAATACGACACAGCTATTATTAAAAACTATGTCCCATAAAAAGCAATATCATCTTGGATTTACGGGGCACTGACAAAGGCGAGGCATTTGCAGGTCCTGACTCATGTTAGCCAGTGACTGCAGCACCAGCGAGAGAATCACAGCAACGTTACAGATCAGGAAATGGAAGACCCAGAGACAGGAGTCACTTACGGAAGGAAGGGCCACAACTAGCGAATGGAGGAGTCGGAGTTCAATCTGGGCAGTCTGGCTTCTAATTCATGCCCCCAATTACACAATCTCCAAAGAGCCCATGACTAAACCTCACGGGGCCAGAGGTTCTTTGTAGATGCAACCAAGGTTATTGACCAGTTGACCTTAAATAGGGAGGTTATCCTGGATTAGGCAGATGATGTAATCACAGGAGCCCATAACAGTAGGAAAATTTTCCCCAGCTGGAAGGGGAGAGGAGAAAGGAAGTCAGAAATCTGAAGCCTGATTTGACCTGCTACTGCTGGCTTGAAGATGGAAGGGGCCGTGCGGAAAGCAGAAGCTGAGGATGCTAATAAACAATGAGTAACTGAATACGCCAATAAACGAGGAGGCTTGAAGAGCCTCAGATGTGACCTGAGCCTCAGGTGTGACCACACAGCCAGCCAACACCTTTTCTCAGCCTCGTGAGACTGAAAGCAGAGGACTCAGCCAAGCTGCACTGTGCCTGATCTCTGACCCTCAAACTGTGCGCCATAAATACGTGGTGTTCTGAGCAGCCACGTTTGTGGAAATTTGTTACAGCAGCAACAGGGAACATATAACTTAGAGGGCAAATGAGAGAAATCGCATTCAAGATGTTTATTTTAGAAAATCACTTCAGGGCACCTGGGTGGCTCAGTGGGTTAAGCATCTACCTTCCACTCAAGATCATAATCCCAGCGTCCTGGGATCAAGCCCAGCAACGGGCTCCCTGCTCAGCAGGAGTTTGCTTCTCCTTCTCCTTTTGCTCCTCCCCCCTGCTCGTGCACTCTCTCTCCCAAATAAATTAATAAATAATCTTTTTTAAAAATGCAAAATAGCCCATGAATTTTGAAGGGTGTATAGGCTAGCATCATTACCATGGGCCAACAGCTAGGTCTTATTGAGAAATTTTTTTTTTTTTTTTTTTTTTAAGATTTTATTTATTTGGGACGCCTGGGGGGCTCAGTGGGTTAAAGCCTCTGCCTTCAGTTCAGGTCATGATCTCAGGGTCCTGGGATGGAGCCCCGCATCGGGCTCTCTGCTCAGCGGGGAGCCTGCTTCCCCCTCTCTCTCTGCCTGCCTCTCTGCCTACTTGTGATCTCTCTCTGTCAAATAAATAAATAAATCTTTAAAAAAAATAAATAAATAAAATCACTTCACCATCTAAAGTGGTGAAGCATGTTTTTTAACAGAAGCTTGACTCACTGGCCTCATTCCAACGAACCCAATCTGAACAAAAGGTTATGTGGAATCTCCAAAGTCAGAGAGACTTCCTCCTTGTAAATATGGGCTCTCCAAGTAAAAACAAGGAGACGTAACAGATTAATGCTAGAGCACAACCTCGAATCCTCCTCTGCCTCAGCAGATCCTGCCCGGGCACTCATGTCTACGTTGGGAAGTTACGGGGGCTCTGCTCTTCCATCTAGGGAATGGCCTAGGCAAGCCACCTGGAGATGCCCAACCAAAAGGTGAATGGCCACATGCACACTGAGAAAAAAGGAGAGGAAGGCGCTGAGTGGTTACATGGGTTGCTGGAGCTCTTCTCATCCTCCTACCCTCCGTGGTTGATGGGCGGAAACAGAGACCAGAACCTGGACAGGATTCTGTCAGGAAGTTTCCATGGAAGGAAAGCAAATGACCCACATCTTACAAGATGGAACTTCCCCACAAGAACAATCACTGTTTACCTTGGACTTGGACTTCCCTCGCGCAGCCGGCATCCTTTCCTCTCCCTTGAGGGTCCACGTCTGGAGAGGAGCAGAGTGCAGAGAAGGTGGGGCTGTGGGAGAAGAGAAGTTATGAGGATGACGGGGCCTTGTGGGTAGTCCTAGAGTCTCTAGCCTAAGAATTCTCTGGTCCTGAGAATTCTCTGGTAACTCATGCACACACGCAATCACACATACACAGAGGTGCACAGACACGCACGAAGGGAGGTCAGAGTATCTTCTGCAGCATTCCTGCCCTTCTCAGGGTTGGGAAGGGGCAGCGCCAACGCTATCCATTCCCAAGAGCACAGAAGGCTCCAGATCAGGAGACAAATGAGACTGGAAGACAGCTCTCC
>CM053620.1:44120027-44130900 GCA_028646535.1 Procyon lotor | reverse complement strand
TTCAGAGTCTCCCTTCTAAGAAGGGGGATGCAGACGTCAGAGAGAAAAGACTCAAGAAAAACCAGTAGGTCCTGATTTGGGAGGCATCAGTGTGAAATGTGTGGAACATTTCTGTAAGAAAAAAAAAAAAAAAGCAGTTGTCAGCACTGGGTCTTGAAGTACTTTGCACCGGAAGATACCGGGGCCTCCCGGAGAAACAGCGACTGCTGGTGCAGACAGGACGCGGAGATGGGGGGGGCGTCCCGCAGGGCCGGGAGGTAGGGAGGCTGCGACGGCGCCTCCTCAGAGCCCCCCCTGGTCCGTGTAAACGCAGGCCTTCTCCTGATGCTCAGGGGAGACTGGAGAAGGGCAAGAACCAGTTCATTATCTCGAAAACTGCACTCCCGCGGTGAAGCGAGCGTGGACCCTCCCCGGCCCCGTGCAGCCGACCCTGGGGCCGGGGAGCTCGTGGGAAGCCTTCAGCAGCTCCGGCCACGCTCCTCGGTGGGGTGGCCCCCAGTGCCGAGTGCGGTGGAGCCGGGTGCCGGGGCCCCCAGCGAGCGCCTCTGGAGCAGGGGCGGGGTCTTGCCTTTGGGCCCAGCAGCAGGGAGGGGTCTGAGGCCCCCCCGGAACCCCACGCAGCAGGCAGAAGCCAGGGGCCTAGAGTGAGACCCTTCCAGGTTGATTCTGTGCTGTGAAGACCTGCACCCTGTAGCGCCTCCCTCTCGGGTCATGGACTCGTTGAGCTCTAAGTGCACAACGCCCACCTCGGTGCATCCTGGTGCCTGTCTGCATGGGTGTGAGTGTTACCCCGGGTCTGTGTGTAGTGCTCTGTGCCCGGCCTGTGCCCGCTGTTGGTGTGGGACTGCCCTGCCACGCAGAGCCAGGATCTGGTGGGGGAGGGAGCAGGAGAGCCGTGTTCCCGATGCATGCCCAGAAGGGAAGCCGCCGGCACCCCCGTGGAGGGCCACGCCGGGCTGGCGGGCACCGCAGAGGAGTCCCGGCTGAGGCCTGGGTCCTGCTCGCCGGATCAGGGGGCAAGAGCCCTTGCTGCAGGTGCACACAGGTCAGTCTCTGAGCCGGGAGATCGCTCAGAGCCACGTGGGGTTGGGGTGCAGACGTCAGGACGGGCTTTGAGTCCCCGCTGCGCAGCCGGCAAGACCAGGGCCCCACGCTCCTCTGTCGTCTGCACGGGGCGGGTGGGGATGGGTTCAAGGGCACCTGTAACCGAGGCTCTGGTGTGTGGGGGCCACACCCCCGGGTACCGGGGCAGGCGGGATCCCCCGCTCGCCTGTGATCCCATGAACCAGCCATATTCCTCCTCCTCCTCTCCACCTGTGCCAGGATAGTCTTCTGGAGCCCAGGTCTGATGCCCTCACTCCCGGGCTTGCCTTTGCTCCTGGGCCAGGTGTGAGCGCCCTTTCCCTGCCCCCACCCAGTGCTTGGGGCTTCAGGTGTCATCGCCAAGGTTTCCATCCGTGGTCGTCTGTGTGGATGCTGTTTACTCCCAGCCTTTCTGGGGTCCCCACTGTGTTCCAGACACTGCTCCAGGTGTGACACTGCTCCAGGTGTGACACTGCTCCAGGTGTGGGGGAGCAGCTGGGAGGGAGTCCGGAGGGAGGGTAACGAATGACCTGAACGTTCAGCAAAGTGCCAGGGAGTGAGCCACGCTCCGAGGAAAATAGGGTGGGCAGGAGGTGGGGAGCCGGGGCGTCTGCCAGGGCCAGGTCTGTGCAGAGTGCTTCGAGGTGACCCCTCCCGTGCCACAGGGCACCCCGAGAACCGGGTCGGTGAGCGAGCCTGAGGCTTTGCACGGGCCCTGCAGCAGGTGGCGGCGCTGGGCAGAAGCCCCCAGCCCTCGCTCCCGGCCCTCAGTGCCGCCGGGGCTTCTCTGACCCCACTCCCGCCCTCTTGCCTTGTAGTGGACATCCTCATCATGGATGACGACGACGTCCCCAGCTGGCCCCCGACCAAGCTGTCCCCGCCCCAGTCCGCGCCCCCGGCCGGCCCCCCGCCCCGGCCGCGGCCGCCGGCGCCCTACATCTGTAACGAGTGCGGCAAGAGCTTCAGCCACTGGTCCAAGCTGACGCGGCACCAGCGCACGCACACGGGCGAGCGGCCCAACGCGTGCGCCGACTGCGGCAAGACCTTCTCGCAGAGCTCGCACCTGGTGCAGCACCGGCGCATCCACACGGGCGAGAAGCCCTACGCCTGCTCCGAGTGCGGCAAGCGCTTCAGCTGGAGCTCCAACCTCATGCAGCACCAGCGCATCCACACGGGCGAGAAGCCCTACGCCTGCCCCGACTGCGGCCGCAGCTTCACACAGAGCAAGAGCCTGGCCAAGCACCGGCGCTCGCACAGCGGCCTCAAGCCCTTCGTGTGCCCGCGCTGCGGCCGCGGCTTCAGCCAGCCCAAGAGCCTGGCGCGCCACCTGCGGCTGCACCCCGAGCTGTCGGGCCCCGGCGTGGCGGCCAAGGTGCTGGCGGCCAGCGTGCGCCGGGCCAAGGCGCCCGAGGAGGCGGCGGCGGCGGACGGCGAGATCGCCATCCCGGTGGGCGACGGCGAGGGCATCATCGTGGTGGGCGCGCCGGGCGAGGGGGCCGCGGCGGCCGCGGCCATGGCGGGCGCGGGGGCCAAGGCTCCGGGGCCCCGCTCGCGGCGCGCCCCGGCGCCCAAGCCGTACGTGTGCGTGGAGTGCGGGAAGGGCTTCGGGCACGGGGCGGGGCTCCTGGCCCACCAGCGCGCCCAGCACGGGGACGGGCTCGGGGCGGCGGGGGGCGAGGAGCCCGCGCACATCTGCGTCGAGTGCGGCGAGGGCTTCGTGCAGGGCGCGGCGCTGCGGAGACACAAGAAGGTGCACGCCGTGGGCGCGCCGTCCGTGTGCAGCCGCTGCGGACAGAGCTACTACCGGCCGGGCGGGGACGACGGCGGCGACGGCGACGAGGCGGCGGGCGGGCGCTGCGGCGAGTGCCGCGGCGGGGAGGGCCGGTAGGGGCGGCGGCCCGAGGGGGGCAGGGCCCCTCGGGCTTGGCGGGGCCGGCGGCGCAGGACGCGGACACCGGACACCGGAGAGCGGCGGGCCGCGGGGCGCTGGGGGCGGCGGCCTCGCCCGCCCCGCCCCGCCCTGCACCCCGCCCCGCGCCCCGGCCCGGCCCGCCCTTCTGGTCCTCGGCGAGCCTGGGAGGGACCGAGCGCGAGGACTGGAGACCCGGGAGGACGCCACCCGCCGCGAGAGACCGGCGCCCGCTCCCTCTTTCTCTTGCCCCGCCGCCGCCCGGGGCGCTTGCGAGGAACCTCGGTTCAGACGGGCCACGCGGAGGGAAGGGAAAGAGGGCCCTTTTCCTTTTAGAGTTTTCTTTTAACCACACCTGCCTCCTGAGTCCACCCTTCCATTATTTTGTTTCTTCTTCCCTGCGAGCCCTGTTACTTTTCTTGGCCCTCGTCCTTCCTCCCCTTCCTGGGTTGGGGCGTGGAGGAGCCCGGCGCAGGACTAGCCCCTGTTCCCGGCCCCGCAGAGATGGGGTCCGTCTCTTCCCCGGCCCGGGCGCGGGGAAGGAGGGGTGCGGGGGCAATAAACGGCACTATCTGATTGTCCCTGCTCTGCGTGGTTCTTGAGTTGGGAAGGAGAAGGGCAGGAGCGTGACTGGAGGGCTCCCCACCCCGTGGTCACGGAAGGGACACCAGCCGAGGGCTGGGCCTGCGGGGAGCCGCAGCAGGCTGAGTTGGTCCCCTCCCAGGCCTGGGTGCCGCTCGGGCTGTGGTCCTGAGTGACCAATGTCAGCACCTGCAGTGGGCTGTGGGCTTTCCGGACGGAAGGTCCGGCTTGTGGGGAGCTCGGGCTGCCTCCTGCAGCTTCCAGGAGGACTCCCACGGGGTCAGGGTTAGCACAGGGCTTGTCCTCACTCGCGGCACAGGGCAGGTAGCTTTTCTCTACACAGCAAATGAGGTGCCCACGCTCCCGACTGGGGCTTCCTCCCCCCACCCCCATTCCTGCATCCAGCTGCTTGGAAAACGGGGTCTTCCCCTGCTCACATCTCAGTAAGTGTGTGTGCGCGCAGGGGGGTGGGGGGGTAGTCCCAGCGTCACATCTCAAGGCTCCAAAAGCTGGAAATGTCCCTGGCCAGGCCACTACCTTCCAGTACAGAGTTGTACTGTGGAGGAGGAGGGGGGACTTGGGCGGGTCGTCGTCTCCGCTCCAAGGGTCCGTGGAGGAGCCGGCTGAGGGACGGGGGCTGGGGGATGAAGACGAGGATATTGACGGTTTGGGGGACTTGCCATGTCCCAGGCACTGTGCTCGGGGCCTGACAGATGTGGCCCTGTACAATTCCTGCCGTGTCCCGGGAGGTGAGGCCTGCCAGGGGGTCGTTCGGCAGGATCGAGCCCCCCACCATGCTGATTGCAGTCTCCGGGGACCTACAGCCGGAGCCCTAGGTGCCCGCGTCCCTGGGTTTGTGGGAGGCTGCAGTGGGCTGTCCTGGGGAGGGAAGGGCCCCGCCGTGGGTGGACTGCATGTTCCTTTTGCCTCCGGGGGAAGAGGGGCTCACTGGCGTCGGAGCTGGAGAAAGCGAGGTTTCCGGCCGGAGCCTGGTCTCTGGCACCCGGGGCTTCCCTGTCCGCGGGCAGGTCACACTCCCTGCTCCCCCGGGGCCTCGGGGCCTCATCTGGACGCTGAGGGGCTCCAAGCCAAGGTCATGGATGGCCACCTGGGGGTGTGAGCCCGACTCCTGGGCGGAGCTTTCACACTCCCTTTGGTTGTGACTGTAGGTCAGAAAAGCATGGTCTCAAGTGGCATTTTCTTGCCGGGAAATCGGTTAATGTGATTCAGTTTGGCTTGAAACCTCAGATTGCTTTTAAAGGGGGCCGGGGTGAGGCTCTTGTTGGTCTGGAGAGGACACTCGTTGCCCAACGCCCTTCGCCCTCTCTGTGAAGTGCTGACCTCGCACAGCATGGGGGCGGGGGTGGGAGGGTGAGGAGCTTCGGGACCCCCAGGGCGGCAGGTGGGAGGAAGCAGGTGGGCCTCACTGCGGCTTCTGCTCTGGACCCCAGGCCGTCGGGCAGGAGCGGACGCCTAGGGCGAGACCCATTTCACTGGGGCAGCGTGCCGGCTGCGTGGCCCCGGGGCAAGTGAACTCTGACCCTCGGGCTCCCCTGCAGAGAGCCTGCCGGTCCCACTTGAGGGGATCCCTGGGGGCACCTGTGCGTGCCTGGGGCTCACTCACTGACAGCTTCCCCGGGGGGGGGAGCGCAGTGCGAGGTCAGGGAGCCAAGGTTCACCCTTGGCTGCGAGCCTCGGCTTGCTTGGTCGTTGCAGAACTCCGTGAGCCGCAGGACCGCGCACTTAGACAGATGTCCCTTACTTACTGATATGACCACCGCCGCGGTCCCGGTGCTGTCCAGGGGGGACCCCGTAGCCGCACGGACCCACAGCGTCACGACCACACAGGCTCCTATCTCGTTCCCTCGGGGCGTTGGCTGTGCGCCTGGCGCCCTTCTCAGCCCCTCCGTCCAGGACGCTGCTTCCGCGTTTGTTCCTGCCCGGAGACCGCGTGCTGGTCCGTGTCCCCTTACTTACTCGTGGCACCCACCCACCCACACACACACACGCTCGTCGGACGTGAGCCCCGGTGGAGGTGCCCCCGTGGAGGACTAACGGCCACACAGAACCGAGTGACCTCTGGGGCTGGGCACTTGGTGGTGGGGGCCGGCCGCCCCGTGCATGGGGGGGTGTTGCGCGGCGCCCTCCCCGCACGTTGCCGGATGTGCCCTGGGTTTGGGGCTGAGTCGCCGCGTGTTGAGAACTGCAGAGTGAACCCCAAGAAGCCCCACGGCCCTCAGCAGCTTTTTCCTCTCATGGAGTAAACATTCCCCCTTCTGTCCTGCAGCCGACCCCACCTTTCCTGGTTCCTCTACCGCGTGCTTGATGTCTTGGCTTCAGGTCACGGTGCCGCCCGGTCTCCTGCGAGGTTCCCCGGGAGCTGCGAGCTTAGATTCCTGCGGCCAGGCCGAGGGGATGGAAACGAGCGGCCCCCCAGCCCCCGCGAACCCTACATTCCCTCGCCTGATTTTCCAGGAGAGATCTGAATTAGGATTTTTTAAAAAATGGGAAGCCCGTCTTTTTTTTTTTTTTTTTTTTTTTACACGTTAGCTGCTAATTAAAAACAAGAAGTGCAAGTGGGCTCTCTGTTCCCAAAACTCTCTTCAGCATCGATTCAAGAGAATTAAGTTCTCACCACAGAACCACCCCCCAAACAAAGCAAAGGTAACCTCGAGACATGAGGGGTGTGCACACTTCAACTATCTCACCGTTTGTCAGTTTTCCCTCAAAGCTGGCAAAAAGAAGTTTTTTTTTAAAGGGGAATAAAGGTTTTGGGGTCCCCAAAGGTTGTGGGAACCTTTGGCTCCTCATGATCTCGAGCCAGAATTTTAGGTGGGGACATACCTCATAAAAACACGCGGATCTCTGGCTCCTCTTGGGGTTCGGGCCACCCCAGCTCGTCGTGGTTGGCAGGAGGTGTGGGTGTATGAGTTAGGGTGTGTTTGATGGTCCCTTGTACACCCCCCGCCCCGGGGGCCCCTCTCTCCTGCCCGTCTTCACAACCTGCAGACCCAACACGTTTCGGTTTCCTCTTGAGCTGCTGGACTTGGTTCTGGAGGGCAGAGATTTTGGCTCCGGGCTCGCCCTTCCGCACCGCAGCCGGGGGAGGCCGTGGAGGCCGTGGCCGTGGTGCCCGGGAGTCCGCTCCCTGAGCCTTGTGGGTGAGTTTGGTGGCCGCCCAGGCGGGCGAGCTCCTGCCGCAGAACCAGCTCAGACCGTCCCCGCAGGGAGGGGACCCGTGCCCTGTGCTGGCGTCTGCTGTCCTTGAGCCGACGGGCACACGGGTGTGGGGGCCCTGCCGATCGGCGGAAGCCGGGACCTGTCTTCTCAGGCATCTTGGATGTGGTCCTCGTGGGGCGCCCACCCTCCCGCCGTTCACCCGGGGCAAAGACGGCCAAGTCGGGGGCCCTGACTTTGGGCGGCCTCTCCAGTCCCAGGAGCCCAGAGTGGAGGTGCTGGTAAGGATCACGCTTGCTACCTCATAGTTGGTGCCCGCGTGGGGCCAAGGCTGACCTCCCGTCCCTCCCACAGGCCCATGGGGTTGGCGTCAGTTCCGAACCAACGCTCCCCCCGCTGTGTCGACGTCTGCTTCCTTATTCGTGTTTACTGAGCACTTACTGCTTGTCTGGGCCCCTGCCAAGCACGGGGGACACGTCTCTGGTTGTGCTGCCCCTTGGGCTACCCTCTGGGGCGTGTGTGCGTGTGTGTGTGTGCGCGCGTGTGTGTGTGTGCGTGTGTGCACGTGCACGTGCGCGAGGGTTGGGGCGGGGAAGGGGTGCAGACGGGCATCTGGAGAGGTGAGGTCTCAAGGACGGGGCGTCCGACGGTCACAGGACGACTCCGTCCCAGTTAATGCCCGCCGTGAGTGCGATTACCTGGGCACGTGCGCCCCCACCGGGACTGTCAGATGGACGTTTACGAAGTTGGGCACAGACGGTGAGCTCTGGTTCCACAACAGACCACAAGAGAAACCGAAATAGAGAAGCGTGTTGCTCACAGGTCCCGGAGGAAGTGCAGTGCACGCCTCAGCGGGGAGGTCAAGGCAGGGTGCAGGCGGAGACGGGGCCCGGGACACACACCCTCCCCGGTCTGTGCGTGCATCGCTCTGGAGCCCCCGGGCCACGGCCGGTCCGTTCAAACCGTGAGTGGGGTTTGGGCGAGCCCCGTGGGGTCCTAACCAAGGGATGCACGAGCTTAGGCTGGGGGAGTCGCCGGGAGCTGGCCTCTGCCTGTGGCTCCAGGCCCTGTGCTCCAGGGACGGGCGGGTGTCAGCTCCGGGCCCCCACGGGCCAGCCCATGCACAGAAGGGGCGCCAAGGTGGCAGCGAGCTCAGGGGAACCCCACGCCTCGGGGAACCCCACGTCGACAAGGTGTTGGGAGAAGACAGGGTCCTCTGGTTATGGAGTTTAGGTAGATGTGCTTGAACCTTCTTTTTTCTTTTCTTTCTTTTTTTTTTTTTAAGATTTATTTATCTATCTGAGAGGGAGAGAGAGAGACAGAGAGCCGGAGAGAGACAAGCAGGCTCCCCGAAGAGCGGAGAGCCCGCGGGGCTCAATCCCGGGACCCAGCGTAGCCTCAACCGACTGAGCCACCCAGGCCCCCGCGTGTGTGAGTTTTCTCACACCTAGAACAGTGCCGGGCACATAGGAGGTGCTGTGTCCAGATGTTGTTGACGGGATGAACCCTAAAGCAGGTTTTTGTTGGTTTGTCTCCTTTCCGGAGCCTTGAATCGCAGAGGTCGGGGGGAGGGTCCGTAGTACTGAGCAGCCTTTTCTGGACGCGTTTGCTCAGGAACCTTCCCACGGGCGGAGCGTCCTGGGGGCTGGCGCGCTGCAGGCCGTCCTTCGAGGGGGGATGTTGTGTGTGTGTGCGGGTGTGCACGGGCGTGCACGGGTGTGCGTGTGTGTCTGTGCATCACACGCGTGCCCATCGTTCTCTCCCACTCGCCTCCCAGAGAAGCTGGGGGTGCAGACAGGGCTGTTCCTGGCCCCACGGATTTGCCTCCTCTCTGCCTCCGTCTGTCCGCAAACCCTCCCCGTTCTCACGCCGTGGCCAGACCCTTCAGCACCACGGACAGAGCCCCAGCGCGCGTCCAGGGCCCCGGGAGCCCAGCGCAGAAATCCCCGAGCATCCCGCCCGCTTCTGAAGCTGCCCAGCCTTCTCACGAGGAGGCAGCATCCCCATTAACACGTAAGGAGAGGCTCGGGGAGGTCATTTCCCCCAGACTCTCGCAGCTCGTGAGTCGCAGGGCTTAGCGGTGAAACCGGATACCCCTGCTCCTAATGGTCTGCACGTCATGCAGTGTTCATGAGACCGAGGTGGTCCCAGCTAGCAAAGCAGTAGGCGTACTTGATGGACAAAGTCATTACGGCTCCCGGGGGCCATGCCTAAGCAGTTTGGGTCGGGAAGTGATATGTTTGATCACAAATAAGATCTTTTTTTTTTTTTTAAGGTTTTATCTATTTGAGAGAGAGCAAGGAGAGCACGTAAGCAGGGAGGAGAGGGAGAAGCAGGCTCCCTGTGAGCAGGGAGCCCGATGCGGGGCTCAACCCCAAGACCCTGAGATCACGACCTGAGCCGAAGGCAGACGCTTAAGTGACCAAGCCACCCAGGTGCCCACAAGTAAGATCTTAAAAAGAATAGGTACTTGGAGGAAAATCCCCACGTCTCTCTCTCTTTATTTAAAGATTTTATTTACTTGACAGAGAGAAACACAGAGAGAGAGGGAACACAAGCAGAGGGAATGGTAGCGGGAGAAGCAGGCTTCCTGCTGAGCAGAGAGCCCGACGTGGGGCTCGATCCCAGGACCCTGGGATCATGACCTGAGCCGAAGGCAGACGCTTAACGACTGAGCCCCCCAGGGGCCCCCCCCACGTCTCTTTTATACAAATCCCCAGGTTCCCCATTTCTCTCCCCACGTTATTCTTTGAGATGCTCAGTGAATATACAAATGTGTTTGAAACTAATCTATCAGAAGGGAGCCCATCGTGGGCGCGACTCTCCTACTTGCCTGTGTGTGTGTGTGTGTCTGTGCATGATGTGTGTACCTACGTATCTGCTCTTGTGTCGGTGCGTGTCTCTGATAACGTGTGCGTCTGTGTTTGTCGTCTCTGTGTCTGTATATCTGTGTGTGTGTGTCGTCTGTCTACCCACGACCAGCCAGCTACCCGCCCACCCACTCTGTGTCCAACATTGTTCCAGAGACGCCCGTACACATCACCTCATTCCTTGCCGTGTCTTCACCCCATTTCGTTGTGGACGTAACATTCTGTTACCCGGCGGCCCAGTCAGACCTTGTCTCTTGTCTCCTGCCGTGATAACAGTGCTCCAGCTAAACTCACTGCTCCTGTCCCGGCTCCCAGGGGCTGCCGGAGGGGGGACGTGCGCGTGAGTCCTGGCAGATACGAACCCTCCCCGGAGCTTAGACTGACTGCTTGTGTCCCCAACAACGTATGATGTGACTCGATCGGCCCGCCCTCCCCGTGGGGGTGGTGTGGTTTGGGGTTCTGTTGGGGTCCGGAGCAGACCACCGAGGAAGAGCTCCTGAGACGTCTTCGGTGCAAAAGAAAAAAAAGTTGGTTTTATTTAAAGCACGGGGACAGGACCGGTGGGCAGAAAGCTGCGTGCGGGTGACCGATTATATACTTGGGAGCTGGGGGAGGTAGGGAAAAGGGAGGTGCCCACAGGGACTTGGATGTGCCAGAGAAGACTCCCCAGATAGAGGGACCTGGCGACTGTCACGCTCAGGTGACTTGTCCCTCTCGGAAGGCGTTAAGGCAGTTGGGTGTTTCCTGGACGGAGTTTGTGCCCCGCCTGGCTCACGTGTTTATCAGGAGGCTGCAGGTTAGGAGGAAATGCCCTTCTGCCCTGGTTTCCCACATCACTGAGGAGGGGAGGGGTCAGGGCTGCAGGAGGTGGAGTCTGGGCATCTCTGGCGGTCAGGCTCTCCTTGTAAATCACTAGGACGTTTGTAGCTGATGGGCTGCGATCTCTATCAGGTAACCATTTGTTTTCCCCTCCCCTTGGTTTTGGGGCAGGCGGGAGTGCCCGGGGGTGTCACACGCACCCCAGCTGGGGCGCAGGGCGGTTGTGGGGTGTCGGCGTGTGCTCGGCCCCGAGCTTGCCTTCTGCTCCCTCATCAGGGAACACATGACCAGCAGGGTTTGATGGTGGCCGTTATCTGGGGAGAGCCAGTCCAACGCGGACCTACTGCGTGTCTGCCGTCCTGCCCAGCGTTCCCACTAACGCTAGGAACCAGGGCCCACGTCCTCCGTCTGACGGAGAAGCAGCCTCAGCAGG
>CM053620.1:44057563-44105765 GCA_028646535.1 Procyon lotor | reverse complement strand
TATGTCCATCTATAAAGCCAGGAGAATAGTTCCTCTGTTGCGGAGTTGCTCCAAAGATTAAATCAGGTCTTGGTAGAGGAATAGCTCAGCCTCTGGCATGGAATAGCTACCACTTATCGAAAATAATCATTATGTCTACTTATTAAAAAATAGTTTCCTAATGTGGCTAGGTACATATTTGACTTAGGTGGTGTGGGAATCACCTTATGGTATTTGAGGAATGGCCCCCAGGTCGTGTTAGTCTTGTAAATTATACATAAAAAAATGATGCAATAAATGATCAGAAATATAATGGAAAACCACTTGGGCATTTTCAAGCAGAGGGGTCAAGGTATTAGATTAAGTTTCTAAAAGATCACTTTGGTTGTTATTGTGTGGAAAATGGCTTACATGTAACCAGAGTGGAAGCAATAGATTCAAGAGAAATGATTCTCATATAGAGGATACGGGTAGAAAAACAGAGAAATGGACTATGCTTCAGATGTAGATTGCACAGGATTTTGATTCGTTGGATGGAAGGTAGAGAAAGAAAACAATCAGCCAGTCAGGTTCAAAAGAGACTAGGCTTTTGGAATGAATAACCATTCGTGGATGGCGGTGCTGTTTACTGAAACTGAAAACCATGGAGACATATATAGAAAACTAATAGCACTAATAATGGCGGGATGCATGGTCTCTTCAAGAGCACACGCAACTTTCTCCAAGATGGGCCACGAGACACAATGTGAGAAGGAAGCAACATTCCAAAATTTATGGCCTGACAGATAAAAGAGTGCTTAGCCCGTCTGTACAAGCAGAGTTTGGGCAAGCCATTTAGCCTCGGAATCGGTTTTGTTACTGGACAAGTGGAATTATCTTGTTCTTATCTAGTAACTATAGTTAGTACCACACGGGATCCTGGCGAGATTTATGGGATTAAAGCACGTGGCCCCATGCTTGACTCATCCCATCTCAACAAGCGTTAGTTCTGACCTACGGTGGTAACTTAGAGGGGTTTCCCAATGTGGCCGGTAAGACCCGAGCTTTCGCAGATTGTGTTCCTGCTGCCAAGATTAGTCAGGCCGTGTCTTTACTTCATATCATTGCTAAATCCCTAAGTAATCTATAAGTGCACAAGATACAGTTTTATCCGTGGGAAGATGATAATATATAGGACTCACCCTGTGAAGGTGACATTTACACTTAAATTGGAACAATTTTTAGCTTCTGGGATTCTGAGACTTGGACTCATCAATTGCTCAGACTTTGGTTTTGAAGGGGGTTTTCCTAGCCCCAGCCTGGACAAAGCATCAATCCACACAAACTTGGTCCTGGTTCTTTCGAAGTGTTAGACTTTGTGCTCAGTGCTGACTGCTGGGAGGTTGGCGATGTGCCGGTGGCAGTGTGGTTGATCCTGGGGAATGCATGGTGTCTACGCAAGCCTCCATCTTTCCCTCTAGGTTTTGGCCTCACTGCCTTGATCCCTTTTGCTGGTTTTCCTTTGTGTCTACTGAAGTATGAGCTTCAATGACTGGGATTTGCACATACTTTGTCTGCGGATGTAACTTAAGCCCACAGGGCAGTGCCCGGCATGTGGCCAGTACCCAGATATTTGAGGAATCATTTTGAATCTGGTTCTAGGCTCTCTGCATCTCTCCACCAAAGCCTCCAAAACAGATCCTTAGGGGGAGGCTGGCCTGGCAAGGGCATGAAGTTGCCCAAGCTGAAGATGGGAATCCAGAGAGTTGTAAGAAAGCCTTAAGATCGCAGAGCTCTCTCGGACTTTGAATAAGAAAGCCCACGATGACTAGATCCTCGGAACCCAGTGCCAGACCAGAAAGAACACCGGACTCTCAGAAGTCTTGGTACGAGTCCCGGATGTGCCACTAACCAGTCACCGGGTGGCTTTAGACGCACCCATTGTCCCAGCACGTCCACACTGACCTGGCCCTTCTTTGATGCTTGGTTCCTGGTCTTTCTTCACTTGTGTAGGACTTCCTGGTATTTCGGTCAGTGAATATTCTGCAACAGAGAGGAGACGACACAATTGTCTCAGTGAAGTCATAGCAATTACCCAGACTAGGGATGAGAGCATCCTCTGCCCAGATTACCGGGGGGAACCAAGAAGGGCCTCCGGACCTCACAGTCTGCTCCGTGACTGGCCAGTAACGGATAAGACGGAGCCAGATCCTCTGGTGTCGCCAGCACAGCAAACCAGCAGAGGCCGGTCATGAAGAATGCCCAGGGTTTGAACTTGTGAATCCCGGTCCCATTTTTGCTGTCTGGCCTTGGGTAGTTCACATGATGAGGTTCTCAAGAGTTGGTCTGCAAGGGTCATCCTCAGCCCCCATCTTGCACTTTAACTAGTTAGTTCACTACTCACCACACTCACTTTAACTAGTTAGTTCACTACTCACTAGTTCACTACTCACTGGAGGTCTGTGAATTATCCAGGCAGAGGCGTCCAACTTACGGGTGCTAACACTGACCACTCTTTCTCCAGTCTACTTGCTCCAAAACATCTCTTCCAGGGTTTCTTGGGATGAGCTACTAGAACCCCGTGCACTGGGGCGCCTGGGGGGCTCAGTGGGTTAAAGCCTCTGCCTTTGGCTCAGGTCATGGTCTCAGGGTCCTGGGATTGAGCCCTGCATCGGGCTCTCTGCTCAGCGGGGAGCCTGCTTCCCCCTCTCCCTCTGCCCCTTCCCCCTGCTTGTGCTCTCTCTCTCTCAAAAGGAATAAAAAAAATATTAAAAAAGAGAACCCCACCCACCCACCTTCTCATGCCAGAAACATGGGCATCGTCCCGTAAGGCATAGCCTCATCTCTGCACTAAGTCCTACAAAACTAGCGTGTCTGCTTTTGAAACATCTTCCGATTGCATTTCTACTTTCTTTAACAACCACTGCCACCCTGGCCCAAGACGCCACCATTTCTCCCGTGGGGTTCCAGAATGGCCTCCTTCCTGGTCTCCCCACTCTAGTCATGAGTCTTTCTGGACCGCACAACACGTCAACGATGCCGAAACGCCAACTGGATTATTTTTAGCCCCGCCCCCTTTAAAATGAATCGCTCACGCTATGCTGTTAAAACTATTCCCAAGATGCTATGTTGTTGGACTTGTCGTCCATCTCCCCATATTAATCTCTTGCCTTGCTTCCTCCTGTTCTCCACGGTCTAGCCAAGCCCTCTGTGAAAGGCTTCATGATGCGATCTCTGCTGCAAATCGCGTTCTTCCCCATCATCCCCCGTTAGCTTGGCCAGCTCCTTTCCTTCATATTTGTTTCAGCTTTAACTTCACTTCTTCTAGAAAGTTATTCTAGTCTTCACTTCTCTCTGGTCTGGAATAGGGACCTCTCCTTTTTTTCTACCCTCTCCCTCCCCCCCCTTTTTTTTTAAATCGCCCATCTATGGCTCTTCCTTGCCGCAATGAAAGCTATAAATCTCTGGCACGTGACCCATGAGGATTTAAAGACATGTTGAGTCACGAGTCTCATCTTTGTCACCTCTGAGCTCTTGGTAGAACTCAGAGAACCTGGTAGAGCTCAGAGAACCTGGTAGAGCTCAGAGAACCTGGTAGAGCTCAGAGAACCTGGTAGAGCTCAGAGAACCTGGTAGAACTTCTGTTTCAGCTTCTGCCAGGGGGGATCCTATTTCATGGGGTGGGTTGGAGACTCGACAGCAGGGTCATTTCAACATAGTGCCTCACCTAGAGTACTGACTCAGTAAATATCAGTTATTTTAATTTTATAACCTTCATTTCCTGTGAATAATATCATCATGTTTTCCACATGGGTCTACTTTGAAGTGCGGAAGGGATAGCTTCTCTTAAAGCCCTTCGCAGCTGTAGATGCTGAGTTGCATCTAGGGATGCCCAGACTTGCGGTCTTTAGGGCCAATCTCAAGGATCGCCCTCGGGACTCTAAGTTTCCTGTCCACGGTTGAAGAAAAGAATTCCTCCCGGTAAAGGAGGACTATTTTCTTTTCTTCTACTACCTTTCCCCTAAATACTAATCACACAATTTGACCTGAGTATGTTGCTATAATATGGACCCCAACAGTCTGACAAGATCAGTCTGTAGACGAGTTCCTTGACCTTTGGTCCTCTAGCCTCGGGCAAGAAATATGGGAGACACCCCATCCACAACCACCACAATGTTCTCGATACTCAATGAAGCCTGGTTATCCACTTGGTACACAGTCTGTTACTGAGTCTTTGCAAGAGCACAGGTAAGCATCAAAGTTACTGTTCCAAGAAGTGGAGCCCAAGGGTCAGAGTAACGGAAATCTGCCCAAAGTCACATATGGAAGGTCCAGAGCCCAAGCTTAGAACTTAGGACTCCGAATCCTGTCTTCAGACTTCAACCAGATTCTGCCTGCGTAGAGGGTCTGCCTACTCATTTCTTCTTCTTTTCCACAGGCTGGGGACAACCCTAACTTCCAGCCGGGCAGGAGGACTAAGGAGTGACTTCTTACAGTTCAGGCTCACGCCGTGGAGGTGGACCCGAGGATGCCCTCGTCATCCCCGTGGGAGCTCGAGGTAACCTCCATCCTCCCACCCGCCCCAGACTGGCCCCGAGTCATACTCACTGTTCATCTCTTTCCTTGCCTTCTCGGAGAGCCTGGACAGGCCCATCTCCTCAAAGACGTGAACGGCTATTTCCCAGACAAGTAAGTCTTCATAATGCTCGTGCAAGAGGGACGCTAGATGTCCCACACTGGCGTCACTCACTTCAACCCACCGAAAGGAGCATGTTGCCAGTTCTGAAGCTTTTTCCATGAGCAATCCCTTAAATGTCTGAAACTCTTCCTTGCTTAGTTGCTTGAAACACCATTGCAGTCCATAGTTGGAAAAGGAGGGTAGCCTGGCCTCCCTCATCTTAGCGCAAGGCAGAGAGCTCAGGTTTGGATGGAAAAGCAGATTCCTTAATAATTTGGAGAAATGGGACCTGTGAAAGAATAATGGGGTTCAAGAGAAACTTCTGCCTCGAATTCTCAAGTTCGTACAACCCACCTCGTCAACTCACCCGAAACATTTTCCGTTCGTTTTGTGAAACACACAGAGAAGCCCACTTCAGGGCTAACGATTCTCCATAGACTTTAAGTTACTTGATGTTTTATCTGTTTCTCTTGTTATAAGAATGTAAACTCTGCCATGTTTTACCGCCTTTATCTCTAGTTCCCAAACAGCACTTGGCATCGACTCAGGTTAAAAACACTTAAAGAACACAAAAACACTGATCTGAAAGAGAAGCCATCGTGGCAAAAACGCTACATTCCCCAAGTTGGAGTATTGGACACACTGCTTTCAGAGATGAAGAGGTCTACGCGGGCACAAGTTTTGCCCCGGGATACGGGAAATAAGTTATTGCAAATGCCCATTTCGGGGCTGTGATGTTAAGAGGGCGTCTGCTTCTGTGATTGACGGGGCCCCCTGCTCCAGCTTCTGCTCCCATGACATTCAGGATATGGCCCCTGGGGGCACGTAACAGCCCCCCGGGAGTGGGCGCGCTCTCTCTTCGCTATTCACTTGATTAAAGCATTTGTAAGAGTGGTTAGTATCATCACTCCCTCCCCCAGTCGGGCACAGAAACCTCAGTTGTTCCACAAACATCGAAGAAATGCCTACAGTTTTGTTTTTCTGGTTTTTTATTTTTACTTATTTATTTTTTTAAAAAAATTTTAAAGTTTTTTTTTTTTTTTTTTTAAGATTTTATTTATTTGACAGAGAGGAGAGAGATCACAAGTAGGCAGAGAGGCAGGCAGAGAGAGAGGGGGAAGCAGGCTCCCTGCTGAGCAGAGAGCCCGATGCGGGGCTCGATCCCAGGACCCTGAGATCATGACCTGAGCCAAAGGCAGAGACTTTAACCCACTGAGCCACCCAGGTGCCCCTGTTTTTCTGGTTTTCTAAATTTTAATTTCAGTATGGCTAAAAATGAAAAAACTTCTGCACAGACAGGGAAACAGTCAACAAAACCAAAAGACAACCTATGGAATGGGAGAAGATATTTGCGAATGACATGTCAGATAAAGGGCTAGTATCCAAAATATATAAAGAACTGATACACTGCAACACACACACACACACAAACCCCAAACAATCCAATTAAAAATGGGCAAAAGACTGGGGCGTCTTTTGACGCCCAGAAAGGGGACTGGGGAAAAGGTAAGGACATCACTCCCATAGAAGCAGGACTGTGGGTTGGAAGAGTAGAAGCCAAGAGTGGTGGTGAAGGTTATTTTCCGGACCTAAAAGCCTAACCAGAGCTCTCCCTCGGTCTCTACCCTTTATAACCTCTCCCTGCAGTAGCTCTCTGCACGGGGATCTTGAGCTCACCTGTGGCTCAGTTTCCTCACCCAACAAAGAACACCCTCAGGATTGTATCTCGAGAACCGTAAGCCGTAGGCATCGTGCAATTAGCATAATCAACCCAGTGACACCCCCTCCCCCCACCCCGGTCTCCAAGCCCAGACGTCAGCTCATCTTGGGCTTGGAGCCCCGGCCTCCCCGACTCTGTCCTTTGTTTTCTCTTTTCCGTAGTGCTCCAGGACTCATCAGTGGCATAGAATGCCCAGGGCTCGTGGCATCGTGCCCTCCTTCACGCCCATCCCCCAGTCCCCCCATCCCCCCAACCACCTCCCTTTCGGCCACCCTCGGTTGCCCGGAGTCAGGAGTCTTTACGTTAAAGACCCAGAGGCTGGGAAGGATTGAGGAACGTGCCCCCAGGTGAATGTGAAAAACACTCTTTCATCAAAAGGGGGGAAATGGGACACCTCATTCTCTCGGAGCGTGTCTGTGGTCCTGGGGCTCAGAAGGACCCCAGGGAGAGCGTGGGGACGCAGAACAGAGCTCAAGGAATCGGTCTGAATCAGCAACAGAAAGGAGAGGGGAAGGCACTAGGAACAGGACGGGACAAAATACGGACTCACCTCCTCGCCTACCAAACCGGAGCCTGCTCCCCAGCCCACTGGCAACCCCACGGCCTTTGGGGAATCCTGGGCCAGTGACGTTGTCGCTCCCCATTGGCTGCACTGGCCAGGGAAGCAGCTGCTTTCTGCACCTGCTCGCACAGCCCCTCCCACCTGAGCACGCCCCCCCCCCGCAGGCACACCTGTGCCCGGCCCCCACGGGGCTGTCCCACGCAGTAATAGTGCACGTGTCCTTATTTTTCCCAGCCTGCACTTTCTGACCTCTGCCCAGGGCCACTGCTGTTGTCCGTTCAATTCACTTTCTCCAAAAAACTCTCACCTGGATTCCCGGCGAACCCACAGCAAGCAGCCCCAAAATCCTCCCCTCGTAGTGTCCACCCTGGGAAACAGAAATGCCAGCCCCCTAGTGCCGCGGGTCCCCGCGTTAAGGGTGGTCTCCCAGAGTTTTGGGGGCTCGCCCTGGTCGATTTCCCTTGTCCCTTTCTTGAGATGTAACTGAGGACACTGTTTAGGTTTCAGCTGAGCCAGGGATTGGTTCGATGGGCTGATTATCTGCAACAGGATTACCAGCTGCCTCCCCTCCGTGGTTCCCGCACTTTACCCCAGATTAGAATCCCCTGGGGGAACTTTTAAACCCCCTGATGCCCGAGCCGCACCCTATTCCGGTTGAGTCCGGAGGCCTGGAGCCCCCCAGGTCAGATGCTGTGCCACAATTCTGGGGACATTGTCACGCTTTCAAGCCCGGCTCTTCCCGAGGCACATCCCCCTGTTGCCTTAGCAAAGGGGTGTCTCATGGGCCAGATGGGGGAGCTGTCAGCGGGTGCATTCTCCCGCTTTCTGCTGCCCGGCCCTGAGCTGACTGGCCCCAGGGGAGGCAGCCAGAGCAGCCCCGCCTCCTTCACCGTGGATCCCAGTGAGGCCTCGCCGTCGGCTCCAGCTGTTAAATTCTGGGCTCTGGAAAACAAGTGAAAACAGACTCTAAATGGAGACTTTGACTTTGAGGGACCTTTATTTTTCTCTCCGCCTTAAGGGGGGTGTGAGCGTGGGGGTGCGGTTGAGGATCCCACCTGCTCTGACCTTTGTAATGAAGCCCTTTGGGGGAGCAGCGAAACCAACACAGGTAATACCTGCTCATCATTTCGTGCAGAAAAAGGTGATTTTCCCCCAGAGGAAAATTGTACGGCTGCTTCTAGGTCTTTGAGTTCCAAATGCTGCCCTAATACTTCAATCACGAAGGGCAGGGTTTAGACCTGAGTTTGGTCTGCGCCGTGATGTAAGGTTCGTTCCCGTGGGGTTGGAGAGGACACCCATGTCCTGCAGACCACGGGACAAAGACCAACAGGGGACTGCTCTAGAGCGAGGCTCTAGGTCAGCCTGCCGGGTGTCAGAAACATCTTCTCTAACTTGTTCTATTGTATTAATGGACTAAACCCGTTAAAAAAAGTTATTTCTTTAAAATTTTATTTATTTAGTTTCAAAGATTTTATTTATTTATTTGACAGAGAGATCACAAGGAGGCAGAGAGGCAGGCAGAGAGAGAGAGGGGGAAACAGGCTCCCTGCTGAGCAGAGAGCCCGATGCGGGGCTCGATCCCAGGACCCTGAGATCATGACCTGAGCCAAAGGCAGAGGTTTTAACTCACTGAGCCACCCAGGTGCCCCTAAAATTTTATTTTATTTTATTGCTCCATGCAATACGTGCCCTCCTTAATACCCTAAGAGCATTCCTTAAGCATCCGGTGAGGGGCGCCTGGGTGGCTCAGTGGGTTAAGCGACCAACTTGGTTTCAGCTCAGGTCGTGATCTGACTGGTGAAATTGAGCCCCATGTCAGGCTCTGCACTCAGCGTGGTCTGCTTCCGAACCTGTCCCTCCTGTTCACACGTGCTCTCTCTCGAATAAACAAATAAATTCTTAAGAAAAAAAAAAACAAACCCAAAACAAAAACGAGGTGATTTCCCTTTTCCATCCTGCTGTTGTATTATCTCCCTTGGGAATGTCCCCTGGACACTTTTTTTTCCAGACAAGGAATGTACTTCTTCTATTTCTTCTTCTTTTTTTTTTAAAGATTATATTTTTAGTAATCTCTACACCCAAAGTGGGGCTCGAACACACAGCCCCGAGATCAAGAGTCTCGTATCCCACTGACAGCCAACTCAGAGGCCCCGAGATTTCTTCCTTCTGGAGAGTTTCACACACGAGTCTTCTGGTAAATAAAGAACACTTGAAAACTTTTCAAACTGCATTCATGTATACATTTTTATTTAAATTCTTCCAATATCCTCCAAGGCCAGTCAGATGTTTTCCAGAGACAATGTTAGCATGACAGATTCCGAGACATCCGGAAGCCGGGGCGGGGGAGGCGGGCTGGTGCCCCCAATTCAGTGACTAATTCATGTCTAACACGTGTCCCTTAGAGATGCTTAGAGGCCGTGCCCCTCACCGTTTTCTAGAACCAGCTGGGCCATTCCAGACTCAGAATGGCCCACAGAATAAGGCCGACATTTGCCCAGGAAGAAAATAGCCAGGGAGCCGCCAAATCACTTTACCCATCTTGCCTCATCCCAACAGTCAGCGCTCCAATCCTGTACGATCCTCAGGATTGTGCTCTTCACGACTGGGCCCTCCAGCCTCATCATCACATTGGGGGCACAATTCTGTTTCGTCTCCCTGTGGAGGGTAAGAATCAGGCTTTGTTCCTTCACGTTTGGGTTTCTTTTGCGGTCCTGGAGAAGCACGCCGAGCCCCAAGGGCAAAATTCTCCACCCCGGGGGCCCCTCTGGTCCGTGCGGCAGACCGAGACCAATGGTGCTGCTCTTGGGGAGCCAGGGATGGAGTCCAAGGGCCTCGGTTCAACCACAGAAGCGGCCCACATGAAGTAGTCAGAGACCGGGGTCTTTTCGGGTCCTGTCTCTTGTGGAAGGAGCCAGCCCCACTGTCATGACCAGCCCTACCTGGGTCAGCGTGGAAAGTGGTCTAGACCCCATCAGGCTCCAGTCGGGCCCTTACCTGAGGCCCCAGGGAAGACCAAGAGCTAGAACCACCCAGTCAAACGGCTTCCATATTTCTGACCCTCAGACACTTTACAAGGAAATTCACGTGTGTTGTCTTAAGCGACTAAACTGTGAGGAAATTTGTTACAGGGCCCCAGATAAGGACTGCCCCAGGTGTGGCTACAACCTCCGCCCAGAACCCACGGCTGACCGAGAAGGTCCCGGTTTCCTGCACGGGGCTCCATCCGCATGTCTCCACGGAGGAAGCCGCCAGCCCATTTCACAGATGGGGACACAGACTTGGAAAGGTAAAGGAGCCTGTTCACAGTCCTACCGCTGTGTGAGTGGTAATTCATTAGGTGAGACCAGGGTGGAAAGTGAAGGAGAGGAAGAATTGAAAATCAGATGGGAGAGAACCCAGGTCAAATTTCCCACAGGCACAAGCAGGAGCTGGGGGCCGATCAGCCACATAAAGACGACTTTGAACCCCAGGAGACGAGAGAGGGACATTAGCAACATCTTTTAGGTCCAGAGCCTCCCTCTTCCCAAGGAGCTTTGCCTGGGCGGCTGTTTCTGCTCGGGGAACCCGTCAGAGACTTACAGAACCACCTTCTCTTTCCCCTTGCGCTGCTGCAAGGCCCCCCGCAGGAGCTCTATGCCCCTGAGTCCGATGTCATTCTTGCTCACATCTAGGTATCTCAGGCTCTGGTTGTGCAGGACCAGGGAGGCCATAGCCTGGCAGCAGACAGGGGTGAAATGGCACTTTTCCAGCCTGTTGGGGAGAGGGGGAAGCAGACAGTAGGTGAGTTGCCATGCCCCACACCTGAAGGCTCAGCCCATCCCAACCCTCTAAGTCCCAACTCCAAGAAGTCAGGAGCCACATAACCTTTTTGCGAAATTGTCACTGGGCCTTGCTTTGCTCATCCAAGAAATATTTATTTAGTGCACCCCCTCTCCCCCGCCGCCGTGTCCCAGGCACCACCCTGGGCATTGTGGGCCCGACAGTGGGGGAGAATAGCATCTCTGGCTTCCTGAAACTCATAACCGATTGGGGGTGGGGAGGAGGCAGGTCACCAAATAAATCTACCCAAAGAGCATGGTTGGTTTCGCTCTTCTAGTGTGCAGGGGGCTCTGGCTCCTCTGTGACCAGGTCCCTCTGCCCTCACAGGCAGTAGTCTGCGGACAGCAGGAGGGGCTGGCCCAGAGAGGGGCTATGCCGTGTATCAGAAATCCAGAGTGGGCATAAAAGAGGAGGTGGTGTGTAGCTGAGCGAAAGGTACAGAAAGGGTGGCTGGGGTCCCATTTTTGTTTTTGTTTAAAGGTTTTATTTATTTATTTGTCACATATATAGAGAGAGCACAAGCAGGGAGAAGCAGGCTCCCTGCTGAGCAGAGAGCCCGATGCAGGGCTCGATCCCAGGATCCTGGGATCATGACCTGAGCCAAAGGCAGACGCTTAACCAACTGAGCCACCTGGGCGTCCTGGGTCCCATTTGGCCCTGACCCTCTTTCCCTCAGGGAGGCACCTGCTTCTCCCCTTGGAGAGAAGATCAGATATTTTGGCGCGCCAGCCAAAATATCCCTTAATCTCAGTCAGAGTGACTTGAATCATTTCAACAGAAGGAGGAGAGTCATTCTAAAATAATTCCAACTATGAATAAGACCCACAGGTATGTGAGGAGTTGTTTTTGTTTTTTTTAGATGAGAATAAGCAATGGAAGTCTGGGTTCTTCTTGGGGAAAGTATAGATGGCTTTTCTACAAGACCAGAATCCCACAGAATGCCATCTAGGGGATTTTTAGATCAAGAAGTTTGGGATGAGGGGGCAGTCCATGAATTTTATACCCAGCCAAGTTATCGCTCATTAGTGAAAGCAGAATAATAAAAAAAAAGGTCTCACACAAGCAAAGGCTTAGAGGACACCACATAAATGCTCATCTGGAAATTTGTTTCCATCTTGGAAATATATTTCACACAATCTAAGAGATAAATCAATGTTTAACACCCAAAATGCAACTTCTGGAGAAAAAGAATCATGAGCAGGGGGCGCCTGGCCAGCTCAGCCAGTAGAACATGGGACTCTCGATCTCAGGATTGGGAGTTTGAGCCCCCAGTTGAGTGTAGACATTACTTAAAATTTAAAAAAAATCTTAAAAAATATTTTTTGAAGAGAGAGTGAGAGAGTGTGTGAGGAGGGGTAGAAGGAGAGGGAGAGAGAGTCTCATGTAGGCACCACACCAAGAGCAGAAGCCCGATGTGGGGCTCTAGCTCACGACCCTGGGGCTCTAGCTCACGACTTGAGATTGTGACCTGAGCCAAAATCAAGAGTTGGGTGCATGACTGACTGAGCCACTCAGGCGTTCCCCCCACAAAAATTACAGTGAACACTGAATTTCCTTAGACTAGCTAATTATCAACAAAATGAAATCCAGGGGCGCCTGGGTGGCTCAGTGGGTTAAAGCCTCTACCTTCGGCTCAGGTCGTGATCTCAGGGTCCTGGGATCGAGCCCTGCATTGGGCTCTCTGTTCAGCGGGGAGCCTGCTTCTCCCTCTCTCTCTGCCTGCCTCTCTTCCTGCTTGTGATCTCTCTCTCTGTGTCAAATAAATAAATAAAATCTTTTTTTAAAAATGAAACCCATTATCAAGACTAATCCTAAGAAACTAGAGAGGTGACATAAACCAATGATTTTAACGATCTAGTTTTCAAACCCAGACTATACTAATAGAGAACAGAAAATGTGGGCAAAACAGTTTCATCCATTGATCACCAAAGAGATGTTTCCAAATCTTTCCCAAATACTTAACTGTAACCACGATATGAATTCAAAATAGGATGCCTCTTGCCAAATCAGTGACCAGTATGCATGTTAGCATAGAGACCATTTAGGAGAAGAAGACAAAGAATTATAAGTAAAAAAGAATCCCTGAGTACAAATGTTGCTCTCGGAAGAGCAGCCATAGTCAGGCATCGGTCCACAGCGAGCAAAGGTACTTGTACCGAATGCAAAGCCATTTCCTAGAACCAGGGTTTATGTGATGTCCTCTAAACCTTTGCTTGTGTGAGACTTTTTTTTTTTTTTTTTAATTATTCTGCTTTCACTGATGAGCGATAACTTGGCTGGGTATAAAATTCATGGACTGCCCCCTCATCCCAAACTTCTTGATCTAAAGATCCCCAGATGGCATTCTGTGGGATTCTGGTCTTGTAGAAAAGCCATCTACACTTTCCCCAAGAAGAACCCAAGTGCACCATGCACGGGAGTCACCTGGGCGTGAAGGTCGAGGGGTCTGCAGGCTCACCCCCAGAGCGCCACACAGCCCAGCAGCCCCACCTCTGTGTCCCCATCCATGGAGCTGGATAAAGAAAATGTGGTATTTACACACAATGGATCACTATCCGGCCATAAGCAAGAAGGAAGAAGGAAATCCCATAAGCAAGGAGGAAGTCCTGCTGGACACACCCGGAGGCCATCATGCTGAGGTCAGCCAGAGAGAGAAAGGCGAACACGACCGTGATTTGCATTTCTAACAACTCCCCGGATGAAGAAGGTCCCAGTCGGAGGAACCCCCTTCCCACCCCGGCACGAGGCTGCCCAGTCCTCCAACTAAATGGAGGGAAAAAACCCCAGAAATGTAAAAACCCTCTCCCAGATGCTGCTCGGGAGATTTTACAGTCGCAAGAGAGAGGATGCGGCAACTTACTCTAGGATCTGGAGGCCAGACTTGGGTTTGGTGAGGGCCTCGAAGAGCAGGGCGACTCCCTCATCCTTCAGACTGTTAAACCCAAGGTCTAGGCTCCTCATATTTCTGTTTTTATTCAGAGCAGAGGCTAAGTCTGCACAGCAGCCAGAGGTCAGCATGCAGTTTCTCAGCCTGCGAAGAAACACGGTGTCAAGAAAACCAACCAAACACCTTTAGATTTTACTCCTTTCCTATCTTTTATTTTTTGGGCATAACAGTGTCATCGAGACATTACTAACATAACCAATACCATTCACCCGTTTAGATTGTACAAACCAACATCTTTTAGTATATTTATAGAGGTGCCCATTTGCCGCAAATTTTCATCACCCCGAAAAGGAGAACGCCGTGCCCTTTTAATTCCCAATTTCTTCCCCCAGCCCACCCCCAACTCCAGCCGTCTCTATCTGGTTCTGGATTTTAATGCAAAGGGACTGAAATCCAAATCTCAAAGAGATCTCAAAAAAATTGTTTCTTTCATTCCATTTCATAATTTTTAAAAAGATTTTATTTATTTGTCAGAGAGTG
Source organism: Procyon lotor (assembly GCA_028646535.1). Classification (NCBI taxonomy): domain Eukaryota; kingdom Metazoa; phylum Chordata; class Mammalia; order Carnivora; family Procyonidae; genus Procyon; species Procyon lotor. The sequence goes on along the minus strand of CM053620.1, from coordinate 44,091,601 downwards.
GGGACACAAGCAGGGGAGGAGAGAGAGGGGGAGGCAGGCTCCCCGCTGAGCAGAAAGCCTGATGCGGGGCTTGATCCCAGGACCCTGAGACCATGACCTGAGCCAAAGGCAGAGGCTTTAACCCACTGAGCCCCCCAGGCGCCCCGAATGTATGTTCTTATTCTGTCACACACACACACCTAGCAGGGGAACTGCCGACTCCCATGTCAGGTCTACGGTTAACCTTGTGAGGAGCCGCCGGATGGTTTCCCAAGGCACCCGCTCTGCTCCCTGCTTAACTCTGGGAAGCTGAAAGTGCAGTGGGTTCAGGGGACATTTTGTGCCACTTTTTCCGTTTCTGTGTTACGAGCTAGCACATTTCTTCACGGCTTAAGACCGCCTGAGTTTATCTTCTGTCAATAATAGACAAAAGCACCCTTCACCGGTGGTCTGAGTCCCATTTCAGTGTGCCTGGTGGGGGTCCCCCCCTACTAAGAAACAGTTCTCAGATGCTAATAGGATTGGAGAAATCCATATAATCCCGACACTGGGCACGGAGCATCAGATTGTGCAGGCTAAGGGCTTAGTCCCACAGGACTGCTTCCCTCTCCTCATCCCCCCAGACGCCAGCCCAGAGCCTGGGCTGAGCTTCTATACACTGGATGCTCCAATGCCAACCCAAGATGCCGGTCACCAGTCAGATTCCCATGACCGCCCCCCTGCCCACCGCCCCCCGTCCCCAAATTGGGTTAGTTTGCTAAAGCAGCTCCCGGAACTCAGGAAAACCATTTACTCGTGAGATTACCATTTTACTACAGATGGAACTCAGGAAGAGCAGATGGGAGAGGTACACGGGGAGGGGGCGTGGTGGGGGGACACTGAGCTTCTAGGTCCCCTTCAAGGGGGGCGCTCTCCCCGCATCTCCCCTGGAATCTCTCCAATCCCGTCCTTTGGGGCTTATATGGTGGCTTCATTACACGGGCACGATTAATTAAATCACCGGCTACAGGTGCCTGGTTCCACCTCCGGCCCCTGCCCCCCCTCCCCAGAGGTCGTGGGGAAGGACTTAGAGTTCTCACCCTCTAATCACAAAGCCGGTTCTTGGGGCAATGACCCCCCATCCTTGGGTGCCTTCCAAAGGTCATCTCATTAACATAATAAAAGACACCTTTATAACTCTCACCCCTTGGGTATCTCCAAGGGTCTGGGGAGCTCCGTGCCAGAGACAGGGACAATGACCAAACACACATTTCTTATGTCATAAACCACAATCTCACACGTCCCTGACCCGACGCCCAAGGGAAATCCCTTAAAGAATTCGTGACCGAGACCCCATGCACACGCACAGCAGTTTTCCTCCATCGCTCTATTCTACTCCAGGGACCCTCAAGAAGGGGATACTTGGGACTCACACCAGCCTCTGCAGAGGGCACGTGGAATGCTGCAGGGCGCTGCAAAGCTCTTTTGCTCCTTCGTCCTTCAAGGCATTTTCTGCCAAGCTCAGATGGGTCAGCTTCGCATTACTCTTGAGGGAAGAGCTAAGACTTTCACAGGTTAGCAGGGTGAGTTCACAATTCTCCAATCTGGGGACAGAAACACAGGTGGAATGCCCTTTAATTCACGTGCGTGACCAGATTTTCTTTGTCCCGTACTGAGAGACCCCAACTGCCATCTCGGCTTCCCTTCTCAGTGTGAAAGCCTCATCACACCTCGAGGTTACCACCTCTGAGGGCTTCCGAGTCCTGAAGAAGAGGGCAGCAGCCTCCCTGTTTGGCTAGAGAGTGGAGGAGACATGGGTCAGGGAAACAGAGGGATTCGAAGGGCGGGAAAGGATGGAGAATCTGAAGGGATTTGAAGATCACCAACGGCTAAGGAATACATAGTGGATCCTGGGGTAGCCCAGGAGAGACAGCCTTTCACGAACTTCAAAAATCAATGCTTAGGAGTGCCTGGGTGGCTCAGTGGGTTAAAGCCTCTGCCTTCAGCTCAGGTCATGATCTCAGGGTCCTGGGATCGAGCCCTGCATCGGGCTCTCTGCTCAGCGGGGAGCCTGCTTCCCCCTCTCTGCCTGCCTCTCTGCCTACTTGTGATCTCTCCTGTCAAATAAATAAATAAAATCTCAAATAAGTAAGTAAGTAAATAAATAAATAAATGCTTAATGGCTAACAGACACATGAAAAAGTGTTCATCATCTTTAGCCATCAGGGAGATTCAAATCAAAACCACACTAAGCTACCACCTTACACCAGTTAGAATGGCCAAAATCAACAGGACAGTAAATACCAAATGTTGGGAGAGGGTGTGGAGAAAGGGGCACCCTCTTACACTGTTGGTGGGATTGCAAGCTGGTGCAGCCACTGTGGAAAACAGTGTGGAGATTCCTCAAGAAATTAAAAATAGAGCTACCCTATGACCCTGCCATCTCACTACGGGGTATTTACCCCAAAGAAGCAGACACAGTACAAAGAAGGGCCACATGTACCCCAATGTTCATAGCAATTGAACCTTTGCCAAACTGTGGAAAGAGCCAAGATGTCCTTCAACAGATGAATGGATAAAGAAGATATGGTCCATATACACAATGGAATATTATGCCTCCATTAGAAAGGACGAATACCCAACTTTTGTATCAACATGGATGGGACTGGAAGAGATTATGTGGAGTGAAATAAGTCAAGCAGAGAGAGCCAATTACCTTATGTTCTCACTTATGTGTGGGACATAAGGAAAAATATGGAGGGCATTAGAGGAAGGAAAGGAAAAGTAAATTAGGGGAAATTGGAGAAGCAAATGAACCATGAGAGACTGTGGACTCTGAGCAACAAACTGAGGGTTTTGGAGGGGAGGGGGTGGGGGGTTGGGTGAGACTGGTGGTGGGTATTGAGGAGGGCACGTATTGCATGGAGCACTGGGTGTGGTGCATGAGCAATGAATCTTGGAACACTGAAAAAATAAAATTAAAAAAAAGCTTACTTAAAAAAATATATATATATGCTTTAAAAAGATGCGTTAAGGACAGAAGCAGGCATTCAGAATAGAGAAACCAAGCCGACTAGTAAGGTCATGAAAACATTTCCATAGTAATGAAGGAAATACAGGTTAAAACAATGAGGTACCATCTCCCGCACGGCAGGCTGGTGGGGCCTGTGGGGAGAATACAGACAGTAACAGCGGCGGGTGGGGACTCGGAGTTATGGGACATGCCACCCACCTGCTGGTGGGACCACGAGCTGGTGAAAAGATGTTGGATATGAGCTAGTAAAGTGGAAGATAGATGTTCTCCGTGACCCAGAGGTCTCGCTACCGGAGTGTTCATCACAGCATGTGTGCGTGTGTGTAAACCGCCCAAACCTCGGCAGCAGGTAGGATGGAACCCACACTGTTGCCTATTTACACAATTTTTAAGAATTTTATTTTATTTTTTCAGTGTTCCAAGATTCACTGCTCATGCGCCACACCCAGCGCTCCATGCAGTCCGTGCCCTCCTCAGTACCCACCAAATTGTTACCATTCCTCCATGAGGACGAATGGGCTTCCGAAGCAACTGTGCCCCAAAATGTCCGTTGATCAGAAAAAGAACATATCCTAGCTGAGGCCACTGCGTGGAACTGTGTGGTGGTCTGTGTACGAACACATGTGTGAGGAGCACCTGGGGGGCTCAGTGGGTTGGGCGTTCGCCTTCGGCTCAGGTCATGATCCCAGGGTTTTGGGATCGAGCCCCACATCGGGCTCCCTGCTCTGCGGGGAATCTGCTTCTCCCTCTCCCTCTATGTTCTCCGTCTTTCTTTCTCACAAATAAATAAAATCTTTAAAAAAAAGAATATACACGCGAGGGGCCTGATCAACCCAATGGAAGCAGGCTATTGCGAGGTGTGGGGCAGGGATCAAGTGAGGAAGGAGAACAGTACTGGTGAGGTTCTAGGTCATAAGCCGGATGACAGATAGATGGAGCTCACTGCAACTATGTGGTCTGGGCTATCGGGTACACACGTGTACTTTCACGGACCCGGGCTTGTTCTGTCCCGCCTCGACTCTCCACGCACCCATCTGTGCGATGACACCAGCCACGAGACTTCAGTTGGCGCGCCTTCCTCCCTGACGGCTCTTCTCCCAGAAGCACTCAACTCACCAAACAAATGAGCCACAGTGATGACAACAAAAAGACTTACGACAGCTTCTCCAGGTGGGCCACTGACAGGGAATATGCCCCAAATGTCTCCAGGCGGCTACTTCTTAGCATTAGTGTCTTCAAGCATTTGTTACTTCCGAGATCCCTGGCAAGATCAACCCAACTTTCAGGGGTAACCGAGCAGTCTTCCAACCTACGGAGTCCACATAAAAATGCCGAGCCTGAGCTCCGGGAGAAAACGGTACCATTGTAGCCACATAGATCCCGTCTACTGTCCCACATCTTTGTTCTTCACACAAGAGGGACTCCGGGGAAGATGTCCATCTTCTCTAGCTGGTAAACTTGCATTAGATTCAGCATCTTAGTCACAAAGTATCAAATAATAGACACTTGGGGCCATCACCAACAGGCACCGGGTTATAACTGGGCTCGATCTACGAACCAGGGACTCGATCTTACATTTATCTATCAAACAACCATTAAGACAAAGAACTGAGACTTCGGTCCCATGAGATCACAGCTGCCATCTCGTCAAGCTAGGTTTCCATCTGACGTTGACCTTTGCCCAGTGACCATGCCGAACCACCTCCAGGTCTGGCCGCCTGAGCCTTTCAGGCTCCACCCAGCTCTGACGGCCGTGAAGGACCAGGTCAGGCAGGTGGAAACGAGAGGTTGCCCAAGCTTTGTTGGCATGACTTAACATGCAGAAAGGCTGGTGGGGATGCTGCTAAGTGTTTCACTACTGACTCTGGAGAAGAGAGCCCTGCTGTGCAGTGTTTGCCAGTGTCTAGTGTGAATGCTCTCACAGTGGCCCATTTGCTGACATGGGGTTGTTGAATGTAGGGGGAGAAGCCCACCCCGCAAATGCAACAACCTCAGGAACTCGCTCTGGGAGTTGGTCGTAGTACGGCTGTGGGTCAGGTGTCCTGGCCACCTGGTTCTGTACGGCCCGTGAACTAAGAACTTGCAATGGCCACAATCACCAAACTGTGGAAAGAACCAAGATGCCCTTCAACAGACGAATGGATCAAGAAGATATGGTCCATATACACAATGGAATATTATGGCTCCATGAGAAAGGACGAATATCCCACTTTTGTATCAACATGGACGGGACTGGAAGAGATTATCCAGAGTGAAATAAGTCAAGCAGAGAGAGCCAATTACCTTATGGTCTCATGTGGAGCATAAGGAAAAACATGGAGGACATTGTGAGAAGGAAGGGAAGGGTGAATGGGGGGAAATCAGAGGGGAGATGAACCATGAGGGACTGTAGACTCTGAGCAACAAACTGAGGGTTTTGGAAGGGAGGTGGGTGGGGCTGGGCGAGCCTGGTGGTGGGTATTGAGGAGGGAATGTATTGCATGGAGCACTGGGTGTGGTGCATGAACAATCTTGTAACACTGAAAAAATAAACGTATTTGGGGGAAAAAGAAACATTTGATAGAACTAAAAAAAAAAAAAAGAAATGGTTAAAAAAAAAAATCCAAATTCATTGTTCATGCACAATGCCCAGTGCTCCATGCATGAACAATGAATCTTGGAACACTGAAAAAGTAAAATTAAAAAAAAAAAAAAAAGAAGCTCTAAGCAGAATCTATCCTTGCATTTGTAGATTTGTAAAGTATACATTTAATAAAAATTTTTATTAAAAAAGTCAAAAGAGGGGCGCCTGGGTGGCTCAGTGGGTTAAAGCCTTTGCCTTTGGATCAGGGCATGATCTCGGGGTCCTGGGATCGAGCCCCACATCGGGCTCTCTGCTCAGCGGGGAGCCTGCTTCCCCCCCTCTCTCTGCCTGCCTCTCTGCCTACTTGTGATCCCTCTCTCTGTGTCAAATAAATAACATCTTAAAAAAAAAAAAGAATAGTAAAGAAATTAGGTGATGAGTTTTGATAAGCCATTGAAGTTTGTTTTCTCAAGTGATTTAATTTTGAGTCTGTATGATTTAACTTTTCAGTAATGGTGTTTGACAATCAGCCAACAAAACTCCTTCATTCTTACCAGTCTCCTCTCTCGAGCCAGTACGAGGCGGGTGAAGCTCACCACCGGGGCTCGAGTCTCCGTATCGCAGACGCATCTAGGACACGGTCAAATTGTAGAGCATGAACAGGTGAGTGTATGGGGGCTGCTGAGGCGGGCGTGTGGGAGAAATGGGAAAAGGCGGTCGTCTGGCCGGCAGATGCAGGAGTTCTGGGCATCTACTGTACAGCTTCGATCCTACCGCGGTCTATACCTGATAGTTACCCAGAGAGTGGATCTTAGGTGCCCCTCCCCCAGATGGTAACTGTGTGAGGGCGGAGGTGTGTGAATTAGCTCCATGGGGGTGATTATTCCTCCAAGTGTATGTGTACCAAATCATCACATTGTACACCTTAAAAACAAAAACAAAAAACAAACTAAATAAAACTAACAATGACGCAATCCAAAGAAGGACGATAGGAAGACCGTGCACGTAATCCCACCTCTGAAAGAACAGTCTGGGCGCCAGGGTCTTCTGAGACCCCAGACTCGTCTTACCTCAGACACTGCAGATAGCACTGTGGGTGTCTCAAGGCTGCGCAGAGAGACTCCATGGCCTCACATATCACTTCTGTGCCTTGTATTTCCAAGTAGCTCAGATACTGATTTTCGACCAAAACTTGGATTAAGTCTTCAGTCAACATGGCGGGGTGCAGACGTCTAAAGCTGGAGAGGTACGCATAGGGCCTTATTACAAGACGATCTCATCGGCTCGTTAGTTCTTTCCTCACAAACAGCTTTATCGAGGTATAAGCAATATATCCGTAAATGCATCTATCGTATTTTAATGATTACTACGTGATGAGTTTGGACATATCCATACACCTGTGACACCATTAACCACAATCAGAGTGGCTCATTAGTCCTCCAGCTTTATTGAGATGTGATTGATGCTGGCATGTTGATCTGACACAGTAATATATTGCACAGTGATTACGGCCTCGGCATTGGGTAACACCTTGGGTACCACTGGGTAAAACCTTCATTGGGTTTCTGGATCTTAAAAACCAGAGAGAGAGAGGGCTTGGTGTAGTGGCTAGAAGAGTGGACTCTGGAGCCGAAATATGCATGAGAGACTCTTGACTCCGGGGAAACCAACTGAGGGTTGCTGGAGGGGAGGGGGGTCAGGGGATGGGGTGACTGGGGGATGGGCACGAAGGAGGGCGCGTGATGTGAGGAGCACCGGGCATCATACGCCACTAATGAATCACTGAACGTTACACCAAAAACCAATGATGTTGGTTCATCGAATTTAAATTCAAAAAATTTAAAAATCCGTATTTTCGGTCTGTATCAACAGTATGACCTTGTGCCCCAGTTTGTTCATCTGTGAAATGGCGAAAACGACTCCCATTTCTACGTCCCTTTTGGAAAAAACCATCTCACTCATGGGTGGAGTCTCAAAAAAAAAGCAGACAAACCCAAAACTCCGGAGAAGAGATCAGTGTTTTGGTTGGTGTCATGGGCAGGAGGTGGAGACATTGGGGGAGGGCGGTCAAAAGGTGCAAGCTCCTAGGTAGAAGAGGCAAAAATACCGGAAACAAGACGTACGGCCCGAGGACGGCCGTCAGCACAGGGTGTATCTGAGAGTTGCCAAGAGAGAAGATCCTTCTCATCACAAGGAAGAAGACCATTTGGCCGCTCTAGGAGGTGATGAATATTAACTTACGGAGGTGATCGATTTGCAATATACGCCCGTCAAGACATTAGGCTGCACACCTGAACACTTACACAGTGCCGTGCGTCCGTTCTGTCTCAGGAGGACTATGATACACATGGACGCTTTCTGCAAGTCTAGGTGAGTGGAGAGGGGGTAGGAAAATGGGGTGGGGAACACACTCCTTCCACAGAATCCTTTCCAATCATGGGGTCTGTTTTATACGCACATTAGTTTTTGCACTTTACACCCAGGATGTCTCAGCGCCGTAGCAAAAACCTTCAGCGACTCCATCTCCAAAGAAGTGTTTGTCAAAGCCAAGACTTCCAAATTCTCATGGGTCCTAAACACGGAGCAGAGTTCTTGCCACCAGAGAAGACACCGGTCAGTGCTTTCTGGTCTACATGCAAGGGAGAAAAGAGAACACAGCTCACCATCAGAGATTAACCTTGAGAAAACCTAGTTGTAAACCCAGGGCTGATGTTCCCGACTCCGCTTGTGATCACAGACTCTTTATGATTCCAGTAAGACTCGCTCATTTAAAAAAAAAAAAAAAGTGCCCAGGAAAACCATTGCATGATTTCTCATTTTATTTTAGGAAGACTTGTGGCCTTAAATAAGGATACTCAGATTTTCCCATAACTTGGGAAGAAAGAGAGTTGTTTTAATCACTTAGGAGTTATATGGGGGCAGAGATCGAATTATATCTGTATTCTATATTCTTACTCTTTGCTTATGAAATTATTGAAAAGAAAAAGTCTACGTAGGAACAGAAGAAGGGAAAAATTCATCTCTTTTGGCACAGTGAGTGCAGGAAAGGAAAATCCACAGCTAGACCAATATGGGATGTCGTTTGACTCTAGAAGGACCTGCTAATTTTCCCCTTCATTTCCCCTGTTCAGTCTTTTCAGAGAGGCTGGCTAAGAGACACTGAGGATTTTTGTTTGGTGTTGTTTGTATTACATAGCTGCAAATAACTGAAACGCAAATGAAGGGGAAACTGGAATCTCCAATACACCTACAAGACTTTAGAACACCTCCTCGAAGAAGGTGTACCTGGACATTAAAATATTTCTAAGACATATTAGATGAAAAAAGAAAACTTCAGAATATTTCTCACATTAGCATGTCATTTTTGTTTAAAATGAAACCTCGGCTTTTACAGCTTGGACAGGTTACTAACAAATATTGTAGGCTTTCATGAAAAAAATAAAAATAAAAAAAATAACGAAACCCCCTAAAATAAAACCATGCGCTCTTCCCACCCATTTTAAGTGCAAACACATAAAAATGATACAGAGTATTTTGCCCATATCTTAACAATTTTATGGAAAGCTGTGTTCATTTTTTAAAGTAAAATAAAAGTATTTTACACATATCTTAACTATTTTATGGAAAGCTATATTCATTTTTTAAAAGTAAAGGTGTTTTATACGTGTCTTAACAATTTTATGGAAAGCTATGTTCATTTTTTTAAAGTAAAATAAATGTATTTTGCACATATCTTAACAATTTTATGGAAAGCTATATTCATTTTTTTAAAGTAAAATAAGTAAAATTAATATTTAAAAAATATTAACTCCATGTATGGGCATGAGGGAAGTGGACATAAGTGGTCAAAGGGTATAAACCTCTAGTTATAAGATGAATAGGTTCTGGGGACATACTCTCAAGCTGGATGACTACCAGCGACAATACTATATTGTATATTGGAAAGTCATTTGAGAATAAAAGTTCTCATCACATCACACACACACTGTAACTAGGTGAGGTGATGGATATATTAGGTAACCTCATAGTGATAATCCTCTTGCAATGTGTACACATATAAAATCACAATGTTACATGCCTTAAACGTACACAAGGTTATACGTCAATTATAGCTCCAAAAAGCTGGGGTAAATATACCACCTCCCTTCGAGAACTGTCCCAAAAGTTGTCAACAGACTGACCAGCAGGAAGGAAATTTCTCAGCTTTTGAGAGCTCTGCTGTTAGGTTTTAAGATCATTCAGACTTATCTGAAGACATTAAGGTTAGGCTTTTGAGGTCTTGGTTGGGAAGACCAACAATACGGAGTGGTTTGGAGTTGCTCATGTTGGTTGGAAGTAGCCACGGAATAGTCTTTCGCGGGCGATCATTCCACCCCCACGATACTAAGGTTCCCTGGAGACAGTTTGGTGCTAACTGTGATATAAAGTTAAAGATGTGATGTGTGCACTGTGGAATTGGGCAATTCCTTTTTTAAATATATATACCCTAGCACAGTGGTCGGCAGATTCCTTCTGCAAGTAGTCAACTAGCAAATATATTCAGCTTCCATGGACCAAGTAATTTGCGGAAACCTCCCAACTCTGCCGCAGAAGTGTGGTGGCCGTTGGAAAAAATGTCATAGGCGAGCATGGCTGAAATCTGATTAAAATTTACTTACAAAGACGACCAGGCTGTAATTTGCTTACCTCTCCCTGGAGAAACTCACATGTGCCCGACGAAGATGGGGCATTGTTCAACGTGGCAAGAGAGTAGAACCTAGATGTCCCCTAACTTCAGAAGAGGTCCATTTTATTTATCTAGCCATGTATCAGACTAGTATAGGATATTTAAAACAAACCTAACAACAACCCATCAACATGCTTAAGATGTATACTGGCTTGATGTAGTGGAAAGAAGGGCCACATGGACCCCAACGTTCATAGCAGCAATGGCCACAATCACCAAACTGTGGAAAGAACCAAAATGCCCTTCAACAGATGAATGGATCAAGAAGATATGGTCCATATACACAATGGAATATTATGCCTCCATCAGAAAGGACGAATACCCAACTTTTGTATCAACATGGACGGGACTGGAGGAGATTATGCGGAGTGAAATAAGTCAAGCAGAGAGAACCAATTACCTTATGGTCCCACTTATGTGCTGAGCATAAAGAAAAACATGGAGGACATTGTGAGAAGGAAGGGAAGGGAGAATTGGGGGAAACCAGAGGGGTAGATGAACCATGAGAGACTGTGAACTCTGAGCAACAAACTGAGGGTTTAGGAGGGGTGGGGGTGGAGGTTGGGCGAGCCTGGTGGTGGGTATTGAGGAGGGCACATACTGCATGGGGCACTGGGTGTGGTGCATGAACAGTGAATCTTGGAACACTGAAAAAATAAAATAAAAATAACTGGAAAAAAATAAATAAAAAATTAAAATTTAAAAACATTAAAAAATTAAAAACACCCCCCAAAATTTATGCTGGCTTTCATGGAAAAAAAAACATGTGTCTGGAAGAGACTGTGACTCCTTTGCACAGAGCAACTAAGGAATGAAGGGAACACTCTAATTTTGCAGCGAAAAGGGTTGTGCTCCCTCCCGTGACTCCAATCCCAGGGATCGGTCTAGTTTCCTGGCTCTTCATCGTAGCCCTCAGAGGTCCAATTTCAGTTTAAGTCTTAGGTTCAACCAGCTGTGTGACCTTGGACAAGTTACGAATCTATCTGACCTCCATTGCTTCATGGTGTCCAACAGTGACGTTAAAAGGAATAATTCACATAAAGTAAAAATACCTGTCCCTGTGTCTGGTACAGGGCAAAGGCTAAATAAATGTTAACCAGTCTGAACACTGTATGAAAAAATTGAATAGTTGGTACCAACTGTCACTTCTCAAGAAAAATAAATCCACTATATTTGTTTAAATATAGATCATCTGAGAGAGTCTCAGTTGAGTGTTGGGATTAAGAATCACACTAGTAATTATAGCTTGTTTTTACTGGTAGGACCTAAAAGCTGGGACAGGTTGGTTGTATCATGCATATTATCTCCTTTAACCTCCATAAACACCGTGTGGAGTATGGACTATTTTTTTTTTTTTTAAATCATTGACTCATGAAGAAATGGAGACCCGGAAAATTTAGGTAAACTTGCCAAAGACACACAGTCGGTCCTTGCAGGAGCTAGAGAACTCAAACCCTTGCCCCGGAAGCCAGAATTGGACTTGAAATCACAGTGGGGAGTAGGGAAGAAACAGTGACTGGAAATGATGTTTTCAAGGTGTTTGGTAGGAAAATAAGGAGGGAGATGTGATAGTCCCCTGATGAGGACAAGCATAAGTTTTTAGCTCTTTTTCCCCTAATTCAAGATGGAAGCAATGTTTTTGCACTGAAAGGAAGTCTCCCTTTGGAGCGGCGCTGCCCAATATGGCGGCCCCTAGCCACATGGGACTATCTGAATTTAAATTAATTCAAGTTAAATAGTTGAAATGCAGTGCCTCCGTCACACTAGCCATATTCCAAGCGCTCAGGAGTCACACATAGTTAGTGGATTTCCACCATGACAGAAAGTCCCATTGGACAGCGCTTGCCTAGAGACTAACGAGCTGGTGATACACAGAAGTGGGGGCGACAGGTGAAACAAGGTCCCCACATATAAGGGAGGGGAGGGCATGCAGAACAGAGATAAGGAAAGTAAACAAATCATCTTGCTTCCAGGATTCTCCCAGTTTTACGGAAATCTGCATCCCAGGAGCACCTCCCGTCCTTGTTTTAAAACAGAAAAATCCCATGTGTGAGGAGCCACCTCGGGACAGCTGGTCACCCTGAATGCCTGGGGGACGGTGGGCAAGGTCCCTGGGAAGCACAGGTTGCCGAAGGAGAGATGAGGGCACTCACTCAGTGGAATGGAGGGGATCCAGGCTGAATGTGCACCCTTGGGTGATGGTCAGGGTCACAGTCAGTTCTAGATCCCGCAAATGTTGACAGTGCTTAAGGCAAAAAGCAGACACTTGCATGTCTTTCTTCTTGCTGATGATCAAAGTGGCCTTCTGACAGTCATTTAGGACCTGACGCACAAATGCCTCCTCCTGGATTTCGTGCAGGCAGTAGAATATCTGCGGGATGCCGTGGTGCAAGGTCGGTGGGCTACACTCGTGCGACAAGGCTGACACTTTGAGCAACTTCTTCTTGTTACCCAGGGTGAGATTGCATCCAAATGACCTCCCTGCGGCTGAAGCGCACGTTTCATTCAAAAGGCCAAATAAGAAAAGCCCCATCTGAGCAAGATAGTTCTTCTTTCTTCCGGGGTACGCTATCAGGCGTATGATCTGAACACGGTCCAACACCCAGAAACTTCTGAGTCTTTGTGGGAAGCACAGAACGTACAACAAGGCAGCAAAAAACTCCTGGAAGCTTATAGAGGCAAATGCATAACGGTCTCTGTCACCTGCCACCGTCTGAAAGATATTCACACGGAGAAAAGTATCGACGGCGGTCTCATCCAGGTTGGCCTGCTTAAGGTCTTTTGTGTCAAACACCCATCGCATGTTCCACATGCCCTCCGCAGCCAAGTAGCACAGACCTGCCAGTTGTTTCTGATGAGTGCTCCTAGGAGGGCTTCCAGGCTTGCTTGGAAATAAGCCCGACAGGTAATGGACAAATACAGCTGTGGCATTGGGATACTCCTGTGCCGGATCTGCCCCTGTCTCCATCAGCTGTCTCAGACAGGAACACACCATCCAGCAGACCGCAGGGGCCTGACACATGGAGAAGAGAATCGTGTTTCCCATGGCGAAGCACAAGGCTTTATCAGCGTCCCTCTTGTTTCTGAAATACGTTCTGAAATACACGGCTCTTTCCGCCATACTGAATCCTGTAAGTGTTATGAAGGAGGGATGTTTTAGGAGGGGCTTAAGTTTCCTCCAGGATGTGAACCTCAAGGTGATCAGTAAGGTGGCTTTGGGAAGCATTCTTTTGCTCAGCAAACTGGTCAGGAGGACAGACCCAGGCAATTTCTGGCTCCAGTCGTCGCTCAGGTCAGCTGGCCTGTCCGTGAAGGTCAGTGACACTTCCTCAAAGCCGTCAAAGAGGAGCAGAAGTTGGTCTGGTTTGGACATAATCTTGGACATGAGAGACTGTGCCCCGGGCCACTTACGGACAATCAGCCCCTCCAAGCTCTGCTCGTCCTCCTGGGCTATTTCCCGGCAGTGGAAGTAGAAAGCACACCAGAACTTGTGGGAGTAGAACTTGTTTTCTGCCCACTCCAACATCACCTTCTTGGCCAAGCTTGTTTTGCCGACCCCAGCGACTCCCTGTAGGACCACAGTCTTGGGCTGCCTGCCTTGAGGTCTTTTGGGAAGAAAAAGACACGGTAAGAACCTCTTGTGTCTCTCTATATCTTGGTAGAAGAAGTCCATGTGGCTCCTAAACCCAGCGGTTATGATCCGTATCATGGAATACTCATCCATCACGTGCAGTTTGTACTCCTGTAATTTATCTGGATCGGCAAGGGGAGAAATACAGGGTACGGGGTCAGAGTCATTTATGGGAACCGATCGAACAAAAAGAAAGCCTTGACGTCTACATCAAGCCCCGGGACACACCTGCACACATCATGCTCTTTTCCTGACAGCACCGCACCAATGAAGAAGCTGTGAGTAATCAGAAAAGTCAACTTGAAGCGGCTTACACAGAGAAGGGCTGCTTTTTTACTTAAGACATACGGGGTGGGGGGTAAAGCTGTGAAATTCACTGGGTGATTCTGTAGTTTCAGGGCCAAGTAACCCCACATTTCTGTAAGTACGTCCTTTATACTTCTTGCCTCGTGACAAGGGGATTGTTGTTGTAGTCATAGTATCATTATGTCGTAAGTTCTATTTGTATTCGAAGCAGAAATAGTGGGGAGAAGGGACACGTTCGCGGCTCGTGTATACTTCCATCGGTATAAACCGGAGCACTCAGGAAACTTCTACTTATGTCTCATGGCCTGGAGCCATCAGAGAGTTCACCCCAACTTTAACAAAACCTGGAGAAAAAGTATTTCCTCTAGGGCTGGGTCCATGTTATTCCTAAATAAACTGGATTCTGTCAACACAGGAGATATGGGGTAGGGAGTTAATAGGATCCGTCACAGCCTTTATCTCAACCTGCGATTCTCTCTCCCTTCCCCTCAACAGGAATCTACAGATTAGATAGGATGTCTGACTCCGACCTCATTCTCTCCACCTCCGGCTGACGGATAGGAGGAAGCTTACTACAAGTTCAAGATCTACTTACTTATTAGGTTTATGAGGGTAAGCAAGTCACAGAATCTCTAAGCCTCTTTCCCACCATCTCCAAAATCAAGCAGAGTGTACAACTCTGGCTCAGACTGTGGTGTCAGAACCATCAGCCCTGCAGTGTTTGTTGGATGGGAAAATCTAACTGTGCTAAGGCTAGAACTGGGGATCCCATACCCCACTTGGGCCCTCAGGTCCTTTTGACTCATCTCTTCACACAACCTGACTGGCAAGTGCAAACTTGATTCACACGAACATAATTTGGGTTCCTTCTAGAATCCCCAACTTTTGATGCTTCAGGATGGTGGAGTGAAGAGGATGGGTTAAGGTATTTGCTGTATTTGTTTGCCCACCGACTGTTCCCGTCTGGCAACAGCACTCCAGTGGTTCTTTGGAAAACCACCCCTTGCCACTCTTGGTTTGTTGAATTGGGCGGTGGCTGGCCCTACCTCCAAGCTCCCTCTGAAGTACGTGGGCCAGTCCTAACCAACAAGGGCACTTCATCGTGTCATTCATCGTTGAGCTCGTGGCCTCAGTTCCTTCAGCTGAATCGGTTCTAGGATGAGTGCTAGACAAACGAGAAAATACTCCTTCTGCTGCTGGTGCTAAGCAGGTACGATGTGTGTGTGAGGTAGCTGGTGGCCAAGATGGCCACCGTGGTGGGAGGGGCCACTCAAGGCTGAGTCCCATGGGAGAAGAGGGAGCTGGGGGCAGGACCGAAGTGATGTTTCCCTGACATCACTCGATGCCTCTGGCTGGGTTGGTGGCTGGACTTCTCAGTTCGGTGTGTCCGCAACTCCTCTTTTTTTCTTAAAATTCTGATTCATAGAAGAGACACTGACATACTAATGTACTCTCTGCCTTGTCTCGGGAACTGAGTTTCTCATCCCAACCCACAGCCCGTTTTTCTCCAAGCTTTGTCACAAAGCCAGCACATACCAGATTCTCCTCCCTCCAAATTCACTGGCACTTCTCTTGGGTTCGAGTCCTCCGGCTCCAGGTTGGGTAGAATGTCTGGAACAGACAAGAAAGGAGACCGATGCACTGGAATGACTGACAGGACAGGGAAAGCCACATGGAAGCAATGGGCCCTTTCAGGATGGGACCTACCACATCATCCAAGAGTCCCTTTCTGTCGCTACCTTAGTCCAGGGCAAAGAAAATTGCCTAGACTTCATCGTGATGTTAGGATGTAAGGAAGTAAGGAAATGGTGCTGTTTCAGGATGTACTGAGGAAGTACTCAATAATAAGTCAATAGCTCAGCCACACACAGAGGGAGCAATGTACACAAACATGCATGCATATGTATATATAAAATATATGCATACTTAAAAATCCATGTATGTGCATGTATATATGTGTATATGTCTAAGTATGTACATATTTAAATGTATATGAAAATAATCATGTATACACACATACATATATATTCATTGATTCTTCTTACCCGTGTTATTTAAGTTCTATAAAATTACTGTAAATATTCATATAGCCAGTACTACTCCCCTATGAATACACGGTTAGATTCCTGTAGCCACTGCTTACATTTTTGGCTCTTCAATACATAACCATGGTCTGTGTATGTGTGTGTGTGTGTGTGTGTGTGTGTGTGTTTTTAAAGATTTTTTTTATTTATTTGACAGAGAGAGAGAGAGAGAGAGATCACAGGTAGGCAGAGAGGCAGGCAGAGAGAGAGGGGGAAACAGGCTCCCCGCTGAGCAGAGAGCCCGATGTGGGGCTCCATCCCAGGACCCTGAGATCACGACCTGAGCCGAAGGCAGAGGCTTTAACCCACTGAGCCACCCAGGCGCCCCTAGGTGTGTTTTTGTTTAAAGAAATCCTTTTTTTTCTAATTTAAAATTTTTTTAATTTTATTTTTTCAGTGTTCCAAGATTCATTATTTATGCACCATACCCAGTGCTCTGTGTTTAAAGAAATCTTATTCAATATATATTGTTGATTTGTGAACACTGAACTCACGGTCAGTAGCACCATAACTCATGCCTGAATGAAGCTTACCTAACACACGTATTTTCTCTGTGTTTAGGACACTAAACATCCCTTCACCTCCACCTTGGGGGGCAGGTTAAACAGTAACATCGCCAACAAGATACACAGAGTCACATAAAAGTGGAACCAAATAGACTGGACAGGACACTTGTTTACAAGATGAGTGCACAGGTAAGAAGGCAGAGCACAGCTTTATTCAGCTGCAGCTGGGAACATCTGTGTCCAATTTTTCTCCAACCTACACGTCTGTAAATGACTATGAAAGTGCCATCATTACTGAGTTTGGAGTTAAAAATAAAAATTTTTTTTTTTTGGAGTTAAAAATAAATTTTAGTGAATAGGTAAATTCACAAACATGGAATCCATCAATAATGAAGATAGAGTATATATAGATATCAGATAAGCAGTATCTGGCTAAGTTTTTTAACTATGCTAATATGATAGTCTTTGGCTTTTGGAGTCAAAAGAGTCAGAAGAGTCATCATCATACTCCACAATTTGCCTTCTTGTTCAGGTGGCCAATATGGGCAGCCAGTAAAGCATTTAGTTCTTTAATACCCAAACCCATTCCCATTTTTAAAAAAAAGATTGTGTTAACAATGAGTCTTGGAGCACTGAAAAAATAAAATAAAATAATAAAATAAAAAAGATTTTGTTTATTTTGGCCATTACTCCCCAATGTTCACAGCAGCCATGGCGACAATAGCCAAACTATGGAAGGAACTGAGATGCCCTTCAACAGACGCATGGATAAAGAAGATGTAGTATTGAGGAGGGCACATATTGCATGGAGCACTGGGTGTGGTGCATAAACAATGAATCTTGGAATGTTAAAAAAATAAAAAAAAGAAGATGTGGTACAATGTACAACGGAAGATGTACAATGGACTATTACTCAGCCGTCAGAAAGGATGAATACCCACCATTTGCATCGACATGGATGGAACTGGAGGGGATTATGCTGTGGGAAATACATCAATCAGAGAAAGACAATTATCTTATGGTTTCACTCAAGTGTGCAATATAAGGGATAGCACAGAGGACCATAGGGGAAGGGAGGGAAAGCCAAAGAGAGAGAAATCGGAGAGGGAGACAAACCATGAGAGACTCTGACTGTGGGAGACAAACTGAGGGTTTCAGAGGAAAGTGGAATGGAGGGGAGGGGGTAACAGAGTGATGGGTATTAAGGAGGGCACATGCTGTGATGATCCCTGGGTGTTATGTGTAGTTAGAGAACCACTGAACACTACATCAAAAACTAATGATGTGGCTAACTGAACAAACTGAACAAAACTGAACAAAATTAAAAAAAAATTTTCAAGATTTTATTTATTTATTTGCTAGAGAGAGAGAGTGAGACAGACTACAAGCAGGGGGCGTGTAAGGCAGAAGGAGAAGCAGGCTCCCTGCTGAGCGAGAGGCCCAATGTGGGACTTGATCCCAGGACCCTGGGATTATGAGCTGAGCTAAAGGCAGCTGCTTAACTGACTGAGCCCCCCAGGTGTCCCCCATCCCCATTTTGTATACCAGATTACTACTCACCATTTAGCTCCATCTGTACCCGAAGACAAAGTTCTCTGTGGTTCATCCTGGCAAAGATGTCATGAGTCACATCCCAAGCTAGTCGTCCAGGGAAGAACTCCACCAAGAGATGAACCACCTCTCCCCATCTGGCTGTCTTTACTTGGTCCCAGGTGATCTGGGCAGAGCCAGGCCTGGGGTTCTCATCCACTAAAAGCTGCTTGAAGGTTTGTAGCTCCTCCTTGCTTAAATAGACCATGTACAGCATGACTCCATTTTCAAAAGGAGTGTTGGAGGAGGCAGAGGACATCAAGGATGAGTTCAAAGAACAAATAGGAGAAGGGCTAGAAGAGGAAGAACAACAGGAGGAAGACCGAGAGGAAGAGCTGGAGGAAGAGCAGGAAATAGGGCTAGACTTCAGATTCACATCATTCATCTTCGCTCGAGACCTAGAACCCTTAGTGCCAGTGATAAAGACAACCAGTTGGAAGAGAGAACAGACTAGACCTGTGGAGACATGAAAATATAAGAAAATTAAAACCCACTCAAGAAGACAGATTTATCTAGTCCATATCCGGTAGAGCATACCATGCACCAGATACTCTCTTTAGCTCTTTCGCCCCAATGTTCTTCCTCTTGTGGAAAAACCCAAGGACCTGTCCAGTATTCAGGCTTAGTGTTTAGACTCAAGTCCACTCTGTGGTTTTTATTCTTGATGCCACGTATTAGCAAGGTAAGTGGCTAAATCACAGCTCCTCTCTGTGCCTCTTTTCTGATCTTAGATCCTGGGACCAGAGCATACCCATCGATGGGGGTGTGAGGATTCTGCAGTCAAATGCTCTAACCCTGAGCTATACCCTCAGGTGTGAGGATTCTGAAAGAGACAAATCGACAGGTACATTTGGAGCTGTGTCTGGCACATCATAGCTAACAATTATTTGGGGCTTATATCTATGCCACAGTTATTTTATTATTATTTTTTTATTATGCTATGTTAGTCACCATATAGTATGTCATTAGTTTTTGATGTCGTGTTCCATGATTCATTGTTTGCATATAACACCCAGTGCTCCATGCAATACGTGCCCTCCCTAATACCCATCACCAGGCTCACCCATCCCCCCACCACCCTCCCCTCTGAAACCCTCAGTTTGTTTTTTGGAATCCACAGTCTCTTATGGTTCATCTTCCCCTCTGATTTCCCCCCCTTCATTTTTCCTTTCCTTCTTCTAATGTCCTCCATGTTTTTCCTTATGTTCCACAACATAGTGAAACCATATGATGATTGACTTTCTCTGCTTGACTTATTTCACTCAGCATAATCTCCTCCAGTCCCGTCCATATTTTTTTTAAAAAATTTTATTTATTTATTTGACAGAGGGAGAGAGATCACAAGTAGGCAGAGAGGCAGGCAGAGAGAGAAGGGGAAGCAGGCTCCTTACTGAGCAGAGAGCCAGATGTGGGGTTCGATCCCAGGACCCTGAGATCATGACCTGAGCTGAAGGCAGAGGCTTTAACCCACTGAGCCACCCAGGTGCCCCAGTCCCGTCCATATTGATGCCAAACCTGGGTATTCGTCCTTTCTGATGACTGAGTAATATTCCATTGTATATATGGACCACATCTTCTTTATCCATTTGTCTGTTAAAGGGCATCTTGGCTCTTTCCACATTTTGGCTGTTGTGGACATTGCTGCTATGAACTTTGGGGTGCATGTGGCCCTTCTTTTCACTGCCTCTGTATCTCTGGGGTAAATGCACAGTAGTACCATTGCTGAGTCATAGGGTGACTCTATTTTTAATTTTTTGAGGAACCTCCACATTGTTTTCCTGTGGGGAACTGACTGCAAGTTGAACAGTCCTTGCAGTCAAGGGAGTTTTACCAAAGGCTAG
This sequence comes from Procyon lotor, assembly GCA_028646535.1. Taxonomy (NCBI): domain Eukaryota; kingdom Metazoa; phylum Chordata; class Mammalia; order Carnivora; family Procyonidae; genus Procyon; species Procyon lotor. The sequence continues at coordinate 44,071,362 of CM053620.1, read as the reverse complement.
CTCCCGCAATCCCTGCAGGTCACTCACTATTTGGTTCAGCTTACATAAGCACTCTGGGTCAAGCTGACATGGTCCTTGAGTTCCTCTGTAAATATGCTTGAATAAACTCTTTTGTTTTGAAGCAAGGCAGCCTTGTGGGACTTGTGGTCATCTGACCTTGAGTTCCTTGATAAACATCCTTGTTATTGAACCATAAAATGAAGTCTCTCATGGATGTGGGGGCTCCACGGGGTTATCAGCCCATGGAGACCTTCCAATCCCAGCTTTCTGACTCTTGTCTTTCTTAATTCCCTCCTGTTCTCTCTCGGTCTTCCCTTGGACTTCTCACGCTGTCCGTGACATTTTCCAAAGGGGCTGCACCAACTTGCATTCCCACCAACAGTGGAAGAGGGTTCCCCTTTCTCCACATCCTCTCCAACATATGTTGTTTCTTGCCTTGTCTATTTTGGCCATTCTAACTGGTGTAAGGTGGTATCTCAGTGTGGTTTTGATTTGAGTTTCCCTGATGACTAATGATGATTTTAAAGACTCAATGGGAATTTGTAAAAAGTGTCTGGAATCAAAGGCATGTTATTCCTCTCCATCCAGTGTCTCATCCTTCTTTTGTCTTCCTTCATGATTATCATGAGCAAGAAGTGGAATGTGGAGAAGAAAGAAAGCAATGAGATTACCAGCAGGAGAGGGGCTCACTTCTTGGTCAACCTGCTGCTTACATACAATTGATTCTCTGAATTTTCATTGTTACCATCTTTTAATCCTTATCCCCATCATCTGAGAACTTTCTGTATACTTCCCTTAAGTCATCATGTATTGGGCCACTAACTCAATGTTTTGTTTCCTTTGACTTACTGCAATGATTTTTGACCTTTGAAGGCCCCTGTGGATGACGATCACTGCTTAAGCAAGCACTACTCAGCTTTCTCCTCCACTCTTGGATTCTGTCCTTCCTGATAGGTAACCAAAAAAGCCTGCATTAAGGAAAAAAACATCTCAAACAACCCAACTTCACACCTCAAGGAACTGGGAAGAGAAGAACAAACTGAGCCCCAAGTTAGCAGAAGGAAGGAAATAGTACAGATCAGAGTAGAAATAAATGAAATAAAGACAGGAAAGACATTAGAAAAGATCAATGAAACTAAGAATTGTTGGGGTGTTATACACAAACAATGATCATGGAACACTACATCAAAAACTAATGATGTACTTGTATGGTGACTAACGTGACATAAAAAAGGATAAACAACGTGGAGCACTGGGTGTGCATGAACAATGAATCTTGGAACACTGAAAAAATAAAATAAAATTTTAAAAAATTGGCAAACCTTTAGTTAGACCATGAAAAAACAGAGAGAGGGGACTCAAAATCTGAAATAAAAGAGAAGGCATTATAACTGGTACCACAGAAATACAAAGGATCATGAGAGACCACTATCAATTGTTGATATCAGTTGTAATGTCTTGGAACATCTGAAAAAAATAAAATTGATTTAAGATGTTAAAAAAAAAAAAACAATTAGGGGCGCCTGGGTGGCTTAGTCGTTAAGCATCTGCCTTCGGCTCAGGTCATGATCCCGGAGTCCTGGGATCGAGCCCCGCATCGGGCAACCTGCTCGGCAGGAAGCCTGCTTCTCCCGCTACCATTCCCTCTGCTTGTGTTCCCTCTCTCGCTGTGTTTCTCTCTGTCAAATAAATAAAATCTAAAAACAAAAAACAAAAAACAAAAAACACACACACACAAAAAAACAATTATACATCAATGAATTGTATAAAGAAAAAGAAATAAATAAATTTCTAGAAGCATACAAACTACCAAGATTGAATCATGAAGAAATGGAAAACATTAGCAAATCATTAACAAGTAAGGAGATGGAATTAGCAACCAACAATCTCCCCCAAAAGAAAAGCCCAGAGCCATATGATTTCCCTGGTGGGTTCCACCAAATGATGAAAGAAGAGTAATACTAATCTCAAATTTCTCCAAAAATTGAAGAGGAAGGAACACTTCCAAACTCATTTTATGAGACTAGCATCACTCTCACACCAAAACAAGATAAGAATACTCCAAGAAAAGAAAATTACAGACTAATATCTGATGAACATAGAAGCAAAAATCCTCAATAAAATTCTAGCAAATTGAATTTAACAACACATTAAAATGATCATGCACCATGACCAAATGGGATTTATCCCTGGGAGTGCAATGACTTTTCAACAGAAATCAATAAATTCAACACAACGCATCAATAGAATGAAGTGTAAACCCCATATGATTATTCCAACAGAGGCAGAAAAAGTATTTGACAAGACTCAACATCATTTCACAACAAAAACTCTCAACAGTTCACCCTTCCCTTTCCTCTTGGGCGGGGTGGGGGGGGGCTATGAACCACGAGAGATTGTGGACTCTGAGCAACAGACTTAGGGTTTTGGCTGGGAGGTGGGTGGGGGGTTGGGCGAGCCTGGTAGTGGGTATTGAGGAGGGCATGTATTGCATGGAGCACTAGGTGTGGTACATGAACAATGAATCTCGTAACACTGAAAAAAGTGTTTTTGGTGTGAATGGAAAGTACCTCAACAAATGAAGGCCATATATGACAAGAGCACACCTAACATACCACTTGACCATGAAAAGCCAAAAGCTTTTCCTCTAGGATCAGGAACAAGACAAGGATGCCCACTCACCCACTTTTATTCGACATAATACTGCAAGTCCCAGCTAGAGGCAAGAAAAAGAAAACAAAAGGCATCCAAGTCAGGAAGAAGCAAAATTATTTCTGATTACAGATGACACAATCTCACAAATAGAAAACTCTGAAGACTCCACCAAAAATCATGTTAGAACAGACCAATTCACTTAAGGTGCAGAATACAAGATAAATACACAAAAATCAGTTGTGTTTCTGTATATTAACAATGAAATATCTGGAAAAGAAATTCACTAAACAACCTTGTTTATTATTGCACCAGAAAGAATAAAAATATGTAGGTATAAATTTCATCAAGGAGGTGAAAGAAAACTATATGACATTGATTAAAAAATTGAAGACACAAATATATGAAAAGATCCCATGCTCTCGGATTGGAATACTCAATATTGTTAAAATGTCCAAACTACCCAAAGCAACGTATGGATTCAATGCAATCTCTATCACAATTCCAATGGCATTTTTCACAGAAATACAAACAATAATCCCCAAATTTGTATGGAACCACAAAATACCCTGAATAGTTAACACAATCTTGAGAAGGAACAACAAAGTTGGAGGCATCACACTTCTCAATTTCAAGCTATATTATAAAGCTATGGTAAGCAAAACAGTATGGTACTGGTATAAAAACAGACAGAGACCAGTAGGACAGAATCTAGAGCCCGGAAAGAAATCCGTGCATATATGCTCAACTAGGGATTGAAAATGAAGCCAAGAACGTACGATGGGGAAAGGATCATCTCTTCAGTAAGTGTTGGGAAAATTGGATACCCACGTGCAAAGGAACAAAATTGGACTCTTCTCTTACACCATATACAAAAACTAACTCCAGGGGCGCCTGGGTGGCTTAAAGCCTCTGCCTTCAGCTCAGATCATGATCTCAGGGTCCTGAGATTGAGCCCTGCATCGGGCTCTCTGCCCAGCGGGGAGCCTGCTCCCCTTCCCCCCCCGCCTGCCTCTCTGCCTACTTGTGATATCTCTCTCTCTGTCAAATAAATAAATAAAATCTTTTAAAAAAATTAACTCCAAAGGGATCAAAGACTTTAATGTATTGCCTGAAACTGTAAAGCTCTGAGGAGAAAACATATGGGAAAGTCTCTTTAACATTAATCTTGGCAATGATTTTGGGGGTATAACACCAAAATCTCAGATAACAGAGCAAAAACAGAACAATGAGACTACCTTAAACTAAAAGTCTTGTGCGCACAGCAAAGGAAACAATCAACAGAATGAAAAAGCAAGCTACAGGATGGATGAAAATATTTGCAGATCATAGATGTGATAAGGAGTAACATCCCAAACATATAAAGAACTCATACAACTCAATGAAAAACAAAAACAAAACAACAAACAGCAACAACATAAGACTGAATCAAAACCCCCATTAAAATGAGCAAAGGCCCTGAGTCAATATTTGTCCAAAGAAGCTGTAGGAATGACCAAAAGATACGTGAAAAGATGCTCAACATCACTACTTACTAGGGAAATGCTAACAAAACCACGAGATATATCACACCTGTTGAGATGACTATTATCAAAGACAACAGACAACACGGGAGGATGTGGAGAAAAGGGAGCCCTGGGGCACTGCTGGTGGGAATGTAAGTTGGTACAGCCAATATGAAAACCAGTATGGAGGCTTCTCAAAAAATTAAAAATAGAACTACTTTAGGATCCAGCAACCCCACTTCTGGTTTTACATCCAAAGGAAACGAAATCAGTATCTCGAAGATGTATCTCCATCCCCATGTTCGCTGCAGCATTATTCACAATTTCCAAGATGTGGAAACAATCTAAGTGCCCATCAGTGGATGAATGGATGAGAAAACGGTGGTTCATATACAATGGATTATTACTCGGCCATTAAAAAGAAGGAAGTTCTGCCATTTCAAACCCTATGAATGAACCAGACACAGAAAGGTAAATACTATATGATCTCACTTATCTGTGGAATCTGAAATGTTGAACTCCTAAAACCAGAGAGACAGGTTGCCTGGGATTGGGGTTACGGGAAATGGGGAGATTTTGGTCAAAGGGTACAAACTTTCAGTTATAAGATGAATAAGTTTTGGGGAATCTAATGTACAGGTGGTGATTGTAGTCTATCACATAGATCCTTTCTCCTCCATTTTGCAAAGGAGAAAAGTGAGCTTTATGTAGATTAGCGAAATTGGCCCAAACTGTGACAGAAACCAGACGTTGGAGTCAAGTCTCATTCCTAGCCCTATACACCAAGCCATGTGCCTGAACTGATCATGATCTTTATTGAAAAGGAGTACCTGGGGGGAGGTGGTGTCAAAGCATTTCTTAATCTTAGCTGTCTCCTCTTCGTGACTACAGCTTTCTTGTGTTTTTGTTGTTGTTGTTATTATGGGTTTGGTTTTTTTTTTTTAAACCTTATCAGCTAATGGCTACCATAGACCTCTGAGTTGTTGGTGGGACTGCAAGCTGGTGCAACCACTTTGGAAAACAGTGTGGAGATTCCTCAAGAAATTAAAAATAGAGCTACCCTATGACCCTGCCATTGCACTACTGGGTATTTACCCCAAAGAAGCAGATGCAGTACAAAGAAGGGCCACATGTACCCCAATGTTCATAGCAGCAATGGCCACAATGGCCAGACCGTGGAAAGAACCAAGATGCCCTTCTCTAGAGGCCCTCTGATAGTTCTTTCAAGTCTCAGGAGTGTGCTAGCTCTCACAGTCTCTCGGCCCTCGGCTGGGAAAAAAAGACTGAGAATTTAGGACTTCAGTTCAGGGACAGGAAGACTGGCTTTCAGAGACTGGTCAGGATTTTATCAATGAAACAGAGCTGGTTGTTTTCAAAGGCGCATCTCTTGCTTTGCTGCGCATTTTCGATACGGGCCAACTGGACTTGGTGAACTTGAGTGCCTGCCAACGTAACTAAGAAGGTGAGATGGTGCAGACGATAGGGACAGGAGAGAAAAAAAACTCAGCACTCACCCCGAAGGGAATTAGGCTCCCCGGCTCCTTCCTGTCAAGTACATCTCCCAAAGCAGAAAGAAAAGCACTCGGTCTGCCCTGCCCCCAGCCCTAATAGGCTCTGTGGTTCCAGGCGGTTAACATCATCCCTCCCATTGGCTGGGGCTGGCACATCACCATCCTATCATCCTCTGCACTGAACAGCTTGAAAAGCATTTAGCATCCCAGGTCCTAGGTAATGGGCTGGAAGGCTTGTTCCCTACAGGTGCTTTCAATCTGAGAAGGAAACCCTCCCCAACCCCTTAGATTCAGAAGAACAAGCCACTTCAGAAAATTATGGTTTTGGAGAGGGCTGAGACTGAAGACAGTCCCAGAGTGTTGCTTCCCATTTGAAAACATCTAGAACAATTTATTGGATGATCTTGTACACCTGTCCATCTCCCCTACTTGGAATGAATTTGAGCAAAAGGAGGGTCCCAGTGTCACCAGGACCCAGTGCGGTTCCGAACGCCACAGGCCCTGTCAAAGAGAGACTCAGAAACAGAGCACGTGGGAAAATGACATAAATAGACATACTAGAAGTAGTTTTTCCGTTGAGACTTTCGGGTGCTCTGATCTGCAGTCAAGTCGTTTGCACATACGGTTTTATCTGTTTCTTTCCAATTCTTATACCTTTCTCTAAGTGCTTCCTAATTTCCAATTTAATGTTGCCAACTTAAATTTAAAATAGTTAGCTAAATTCTTGAATTCAATCTGCTAATGCCACCAAGACGATATTAACTAGCGGTGGCGTGAAAACTGTCTCAACGTTCCTGACTTCAGTGGAAGAGCCTTCACATGTGTGACGGAATGCTGTCACAGGTGGCTTTCTTGGTGTTGGAGAAGAATTGGTCACTAGATGTGGTTGCCTCTGTGGTTTTGTTTTAAGGCCTCTTGGGCTCTTTCTTCCCCTTATCTCTCACTATTTTACATGACCACTGAGCCACCCAGGAGCCCCAATAGCATGGATTTTAATTATTGAGGAGGGCACGTACTGCATGGAGCACTGGGTGTGGTGCATGAACAATTAATCTTGTAACACTGAAAAAATAAAATAAACATATTTGGGGGGAAAAAAAGAAACCCATTTGTGTCTCCCCTTTCCCAGCTAGTGATGATTTGCACCTGGAGAAGGCGTCAGAGATTATGTGTGGCAGCTGGGTCCTGAGTGGCTTCTCGACCTAGCTAGGGGGAGTCAGAAGGAAGCCATAAACTAGGAGCTTGGAGGGAGACCTGATAGGCTGAGGGGCAGCCTGAGGGCCAATCACAGGCTGGGGAGGAGTTGTAGTTGGCTATTTCTTGGAGCTTCTCTGAATTGGGGCATTTGGGAAGTTGCTTGAGATGACAAGTCTGATCGGTAAGTGATGTCTCCTCTCTCTGTGGCCCCGAAACTCCTTCTCTGGTGTTCTTCCTCCTGTGGGATCCTGTGGGTGTTTGTTTGTTTGTTTTTTTTTAAAGATCTGCTTTATTGAGGTATGATTCATAAACAAAAAAAAAACCCTGCATGTACTTAACAAGTACAATTTTATGAGTTTGGACAAAGGCATACACTCTCAAAACAATCGCCACAATCAAGATGGTAGATGTATGCATCACGTCCCAAGGTTTGTGTCCTTTGGTGTGTGTGCCCAAGAGGTGAGAACACTTAAGATGTACTCTCTTAGTGAAATTCTAAGTGCCCAATGCGTTATTGTTGACAGTGTGTACTTTGCAGACCACAGCAGACCTCTAGAACTAATTCTTGGATAACCAGTGCTTGGTGGTAGGATATATGTGCAACAGAATTTTACTCAACCTTAAGAAAAAAATCAATTAATCTTGTAACACTGGAAAAATAAACGTATTTGGGCAAAAGAAAATCCTGCCATTTGTGACCATGTGGATGAACCTGGAGGGTGTCATGCTAAGCGAAGGTAGCCAGCCCCAGAGGGACAAACTCTGCATGATTAAACATCTCAGGTACCTAAAAGAGTCACGGAGGCAGAGACTAGGATGGTGGTTTACTGGGAACTGGGCAGGGTTTGCTGCTGACACTTTCTTAATCAGCAGCAGTCTACTGCCCCTCTGTCCTCGGACTTAAAGCTTCTCTCTTTCTAGACCCAGGAGATTCCGTAGTTCTTGGAGAACTTCTCGATGGGTTCCTCCATCGTATCGTCTCCCTCCACGGCTTTTGCTGCTGGGTTTTTACTGACCGCTGCTCCATGTCTCTTTCCTCCCCGCTTGGTTCAATCTGATGAAGTCTCCAAGCCTCATCTGATTCCCTTTCCCCTCTCGCTTGCTCCTTCTATTGGCTGTGTGATTTCGGGGCACCTAGTAGGGTCGCGTCTCAGACGCAGCACTCTGTAATACTAATCACAGCCGTTCCCCTTTACTTACAGGTTCCATAACTGTGAATTCACTGGCTCGCTGAAGTGTATTTCTAACCACCCCCACCGCCAAATCAATACTTGTTGGGCTTTCTCCTGGTCCTTCTCGGACATGCACAGAACATGAAAGATCAGAGAAATCTCCCAGTATGGGGGCTTGGACAAACCAAAGCTCTGCATCTTGTTTTAGCTCTTCTCCTCCGGGGAGATGTCCTAGCTGGTCTGTTTGGCACCATGTCTTTTGGATTTTTGTGCTTTTTCTTTTGAGGTAGCAGGACTATTTAACATGCCCCGTGTGTACTGGTGAAGTCCTACTTGGTGGTCTTCAGCTTGAGAAGGCTGGTGCTGTGCCCTACAGAGAAACACCTGTGTTAGGTGCTTTTCTCCTTCTGGCGTAATAGTACTGAGGGCCATGAGGTCAGTATAAATGAATCAACGGTATGTGTTGTATGCGTGTCTCTGTTTAGGACATCTTATTCAACAAGGTTATGTGTTGATGGGTTGACAAAAATGCCGTGACCAGAAGCTTTCGGGATGCTAACCCCGTGTTTGACGCAGCAGCAATGGTTTAGTAATTGCTAACTCAGTGTTCCTGGTGACTTTATAGAACGTGATGGCCGCCGATGAGAACTGACTGCGCCTACAGCAGCAGATGGTACGCATTTACTAGGAGAGCTGGTGGAGAAGTCAACAAGACACACACAGACTTTGCAAATATGCATTTTCATGGCTGGTGTGTAAGCTCGTGCAATCTGCTTGGTCAAGGCTGTGTTGCCTGTTCTAGCACAACGTGTCACCTGGCGCCTGGAACTTGTTTGAGGGTTTGATGCTGTTCCAAGTTCAGACTGCCCACTGATCTTTCTCCTCCCTGTTAATACTGCCCAGGGCTTTCCCCCAGGAGCTCCCAGCGACTTTCAGTGCTGTCCTGTGAATCTGGGCTGCTGGGATTTTTTTTTTTTAATACTAATTCCATTAGCCAACTTAGAGTACATCATTAGTTTCAGGTGTAGTGTTCAATTCATCAGTTGCATATAACACTCAGTGTTCATCCCATCTCATGCCCCCCCTTTTTTTTTTAATAGACTCTATTTACTGGACAGAGAGACAGCAAGAGAGGGAATATAAGCAGGGAGGGGGGAGAGGGAGAAGCAGGCTTCCCTTGAGTAGGGAGCCCAATGTGGGGCTTGATTCCAGGACCCTGGGGTCATGCCTGAGCTGAAGGCGGACGCTTAATGACTGAGCCACCCAGGCACCCATCTCGTGCCCTTCTTAATGCCCATCACCCAATTATCCCATCCTCCCACTCCCCTCCCTTCCAGCAACCCTCTGTTTGTTTCCCCGGCGTCCAGAATCTCTCATCATTTGTCTCCCTCTATGATTTCTTCCCATTCAGTTTTCCCTCCCTTCCCCTAGGGTCCTCTGCATTCTTTCTTCTATTACACATATGAATGAAACTCTATAATTGCCTTTCTCTGCTTGACTTATTTCACTCAGCATAATCCCCTCCAGTTCCATCCATGTTGATGCAAATGGTGGGTATTCATCCATTTATATATATATATATACACACATATATAAATTTTTTTTGGAATCATCCTTTCTGATGGCTGAGTATATTCCATTGTATATATGGATCACATCTTCTTTATCCACTCATCTGTCGACGGACATCTGGGCTCTTTCCACAGTTTGGCTATTGTGGACATTGCTGTTATGAACATTGGGGTACAGGTGCCCCTTCTTTTCACTACATCTGTATCTTTGAGGTAAATACTCAATAGTGCAATTGCTGGGTTGTAGTGTACTAGCTCTATTTTTAACTTCTTGAGGAACCTCCATACTGTTTTCCAGAGTGACTGCACCAACTTGCATTCTCACCAAGGAGGGTTCCACTTTCTCCACATCTTCTCCAACATTTGTTGTTTCCTGAGTTGTTAATTTTAGCTATTATGAATGGTGTGAGGTGGTATCTCATTGTGGTATTGATATGTATTTCCCTCATGCCAAGTGATGTGGAGCACTCTTTCACGCGTCTGTTGGCCATTTGTAGTTCTCCTTTGGAGAAATGTCCGTTCATGTCTTCTGCCCATTTTTTGACTTGATTATTTGTTTTCTGGGTGTTGAATTTGAGAAGTTCTTTATAGATGTTGGATATCAGCCCTTTATCTATAGTGTCATTTGCAAATATCTTTTCCCATTTCGTGGGTTGCCTTTTAGTTTTGTAGATGGTTTACTTTGCTGTGCAGAGTAGTTCATTTTTGCTTTTCTTTGAGATGGGTTTTAATAGCTACCTCTTCTGAAGGATGTCCTTGTCAGAGAGGCAGGTCTGCAGACCAGTTGCCTCAAGCCTGTTCTTTGTTGCCTTCACTGCTCCCTGGGACTTGAGATGACTCGTGTCTGGGCTGGACCAAGCTCAGAGGTAGACTTTTTTTTTTTTTTTTTTTTTTGGCATAAATATTGTGTATAAACTTTGAGATATTTTGAGGTTTATTTGTAAGATTGAAAAAATTGAAAATTAACTTTAAAAAAATTCTTTTCTCCCTCCACATTATTATAGTAGAAAACATATAACCACCTTAAACATTTTTATTTTTTATAACTTAATTTAATTTTTTCAGTGTTCCAAGATTCATTGTTCATGTACCAAAACCAGAACTCCATGCAATACGTGCCCTCCTCAATATCCACCACCAGGCTCGCCCAAACCCCCACCCTCTCCCCTCCAAAACCCTCAGTTTCTCAGTCCACAATCCCTCATGGTTCATCTCCCCCTCTGATTTCTCTGAATTCACCCTTCCTTTCCTTCTCCCAATGTCCTCCATGTTTTCCCTTATTCTCCACACATAAGTGAAACCATATGATAATTGACACTCTCCGCTTGACTTATGTCACTCAGCATAATCTCCTCCAGTCCTGTCCATGTTGATAGAATAGTTGGATATTCATCCTTTCTGATGAGGCATAATATTCCACTGTATATATGGACCACCAATTAGCCAACATATAGTACATCATTAGTTTCTGATGTAGCATTCAATGTTTAATTAGTTGCATATCACACCCAGTGCTCGTCACATCATGTCATCTTTATCCATTCATCTGTTGAAGGACATCTCAGCTCCTTATTAACTTTTGATTCAGACTTGTCTTGATAGCAGCTTAATGTCTTCTGCATACATTGCAATGCACCCTCTCCCTGTTTGACCCTGAATATTTCCAGTGCTCTAGAATGCCTCCTGGTGCCCCTCCCAGGCTCCCCCAGCACTAACCTCTATTCTAGATTCTATCATGGTGGGTTAATTTCTGAGCTTCGTATAGAGATACCATGCAGCGGTACCTGTTGTGACCTGGTCTCTTTTGCTCGATGTAATAACTGGGAGGTTGATCCATGCTATTGCGTATGTTGGTTGTTGTCAAATTTTTTCTGTATAGAATGCCATTGTATGGCTGTAACACATTTCCACGTTGGTGGACATTTGGCTTCTTCCACATGTCTATCATCAGCTAGTGTTGCCATAAACATCCTTGTTCACGTCCTTTGGACATGTGCCTGGGAGAGGAGTTGCAGGATATGTGCATGTGTAGCTCTAGAATTTGCTGCCAGGGACCTGTACATAGCGACTGTATATTTTCACACTCCTCCAGGGAAGGCATGGTTATTTTAGCTCTGTATTGGTGACAACGCTAGATGTCAGTCCTTAACATCTCAGCTTCTCCCACTGGGGTACAGAATTCTTTCCCTGTGGATCTAATGGAAATTTTCTGATGAGTCCTGTTCATGGGCCATCTGAATAACCTCGTGTGTGAGATGCCTCTTGAAGTGTTCTGAGCATTCGTAAAATTAGGATGTTTTTATAACAGTTGTTGGGGGTAGTGTTCTGTATACCTCGGGTATAATTAATGATTAATTAATTATTAATTAGTTAACTATTATTAGTTATTAATTATTAAGCATTATAATTGAATTGAAAGTTATGTTAATGACATGGTTCAAATGTTCTTTTATCTTAGACTTTTTTTCCTGCCTGTTCTCTTAAATCTCCAATTAATCACCATTTTATTTCTATTTTTACTTTATGTAATTTGAAGCTGTATTACTAGGCTCATAAAATTTTAGAGCTGCTCTATCTTCCTGCTGGACTGGTCCTATCATAAAATGTCCTCTGTGTTTAGTGATAATTTTGTCTCTAAATGTACTTAAATAATGTTATAGCTATACTTGTTCTAGTTAGGGTGTGAACACGGCATTTTTTCACATTAACTTACTCCAAATGTCCTGTGCTCTGATACTTGTCATGTACCTTTCAGTTTTAACCCAGTTTGACAGTTGTCTTGAGTTAGTATTTATCCCATTTATGTTTCTACGATTGCCAACACCTTGGGGTTTTGGTATGTCCTCTTGCTCTTTGTTTCCTGTGTTTTTACTCTTCCTTCATCATTTTTCAAAGAAACTAAGTATTTTATGTTAGTTACACATTTTCTTGTTACAATGGTTACTGTAGAGAGAATTCAGTATTTATCTCTGACTAGTGGTTTGCCTGAGATGATGTCATGACTGATCCATACCAGAATCAAGGAGAAGCTGAGCTTTCTTGACTTCTCATCCTTTGTCACCATTTCTGTGTTTTAACATGTATGTTATAATGGCTTAAGATATTGTATTAAATATTTTATATATTAATAGATCATCAAGGGTCAATATTCTTGCACCCCATCCCCACATTGACCATTTCTGTGTCCCTCTTTATGTTCTGCCATACTTTCATCTGAAAAAGTTTTTAGGTGGAGAGTGTGTGTGTGTGTGTGTGTGTGTATGTCTGCTGGTAATGAGTTCTCTCTGCTTCAAAACTTTTTTTCCCCAAAACTTTTTAATATTTTATTTGATAGAGATCTCAAGTAAGCAGAGAGACAGGCGGGGGAGGGGGGGAAGCAGGCTCCCTGCTGAGCAGAAAGTCTGATGCGGGGCTCAATCCCAGGACCCTGAGATCATGACCTGAGCTGAAGGCAGAGGCTTTAACCCACTGAGCCACCCAGGTGCCTCTAAAACTTCGTTTTTAATAGTCCATATATACAATGGAATATTATGCCTCCATAAGTGAAGATGAATACCCAACTTTTGTATCAACATGGATGGGACTGGAAGAGATTGTGCTGAGTGAAATAAATCAAGCAGAGTCAATTATCGCGTGGTTTCACTTGTGTGTGGAGCATAAAGGAAAACGTGGAGGGCATTGGGAGAAGGAAAGGAAGGGTGAATTGGGGAAAAAACAGAGGGCGAGATGAAACATGAGAGATTGTGGACTCTGAGAAACTGAAGGTTTTGGAGGGGAGGGGGTGGGGGTTGGGCGAGCCTGGCAGTGGGTATTGAGAAGGGCACATAATGCGTGGAGCACTGGGTGTGGTGCATGAACAATGAATCTTGGAGCACTGAAAAAATGAAATTAAAATTAAAGTTAAGTCACCAAGTTGTACACCTTTTTAAAAAATCACTTACAAATTAAATATTTGTCTCTTACCTCAATGAAGCTGGAAATTTAAAAAATTCTTTGGGTTTTTAAAAATTTTTATTTTTTCAGTGTTCCAAGATTCATTGTTCATGCACCACACCCAGTGCTCCATGCAATATGTGCCCTCCTCTAAAACCCTCAGTTTGTTGCTCAGAGTCCACAGTCTCTCATGGCTCATCTCCAATTTCCCCCCTTCACTTTTCCTTTCCTTCTCCTAATGTCCTCCATGTTATTCCT
>CM053620.1:44045599-44057063 GCA_028646535.1 Procyon lotor | reverse complement strand
TTTTTAAAGGGATATTTTTACTGAACATGTAATCTAGGTGGGCATTGTAATTTTTTCTTTATAGCCATTTAAAGATGTCATCTCATTGTCATCTTTTATACAACAGAGATAGTTGATGTCCCTGTGTGTCCCTGGTGTTTTAGAGAATGCAATGAGGTGACCAATCATAGTGTAGAGTAAGTGTGGCTCTTTCTTCCTCATGTGCCAGCTGCTGCTCTAAGCACTGGTGGCGCAGCCCAGAACAGATACCATCTCTGTCTCAAGGAGTTGACATTCTTGCGCAGTTGAGAGAGAAATGTACAAAAACAGGGAGCAGCAAGTGCTACTGGAGAAAGCAGAACAAGGGTGTCTATGAGTTTTAGAGGTGGTGACATCCTGGCTCATGGTTTCAATTCTATTCTCTACAGGTTGTGTTCTGTGGATGTAACAGTTCCTCGGCAGAGCTAGAAATCTCCTGTGTTGGGCAAGATGAGCTCCTTTGTGAGTGTCTGTGTCGACAATGGTTCCAATGATAAGCTGCTGTCTTACCTGACAGGCCTGGATCAGTCACAGCTGGAGGAATTCAAGCTGTGTCTCCAATCCCAAGAGGTGATGCTTGAGAATTTCCGGGAGATCCCCTGGGCAAACTTGAAAGCCAGTGATCCCAATAATCTGTTAAGTCTGTTTAATGAATACTTTACCGAAAGGGAGAGATGGGAAGTGACCCTCAGCATCTTTGAGAACATGAACCTGACTTCATTGTGTGTGGAAGTTAGAGCAACGTTGAATGGTGAGTGGGTCAACAGGAGGGAGGGAGGGATGGAGAGGTGGATGGACGGACAGGAGTTGGGGGGGGTACAGAGGCACGTCTGCTTTTTGTTTGTGGAAGCAAGGAGATTGTTGGTCGATTTTTATGGGGCCAGGCCAAACTGCTACCCCTAAAAATCCCCCTCTGGGCTACGAAAGTTTCAGGCAAAGGTACAAAGGCTACAATGATTTGGAGCCCTAGCCTTGGAGGGAATGGTGATTCCAAGCAAAAAGAGGAAAATGAGAGGTACACTCAGTTGTGTTGCAAACCTTCTTTTGAAAATAGATTTCCTCCTGGAGGAGAGGTGGGTGGGGGGATGGAGTAACTGGGTGGTGGGCATTAGGAAGGGCACATGATATAATGAGTGCTGGGTGTTTCACGCAACTGATAATTTATTGAACACTACATCTGAAACCAATGATGTACTACAAGTTGGCTAATTGAATTTAAATTTAAAAAAAAATACAGATTTCTTCCAATGCAGCTGTAGAATTAGGGAGTGATTGGAGTATAACAGGAATTTCATGTTTGCTTACACAGGATTCTTTTTCCTACAAGGGAAACACTAGGTAAATGCCAACAAAAAAACTGCACCCAACTGAGCCAAGCCATGAAGGAATATACAAGATGTATGTGCACATACACACACCTCAAACATCTGCCAGCTACCCTAGCATGAACTTCGCCCACCCCAAACTTACTAATTTTAGATTGCTCTTTCACCTTCACAAATCCTGAGCTGTAACCCTCCCCACACCTGTGAGCAAAGGTCAGGTGCTCTTTAATTTTATTTTTTTTAAGGTAAAGTGCATGCTGTGTTTGTGGGGGCATTGCCGCAGCTCACAAGGTTGGGTTGTGTAGTATTTATTGTGAAGTGTTTCATAACCAGTTAGCAAGTGGGGAAACTGTGCTGCTATTTTGGTTGCACTCATTTTTCTGAATGTATCACTGATCCCATTTTCCTATAAAAGAAAACCCAGGTGGTTTTTATCCAGTTTTCTCTCTGCAGAGAGCCGTAGGAGTGCATCTGTCACTTGGTGGTAGGATCGGTTGTCTCTGGGACTGGTATAAAATCATCCTAACTTTTGCGGGTACCTGTTAGGAGCCGGGCATCGATCCTGATGCCTCCTGTGCATTTTCACATAGTCTTTACAACACTCATAAGACAGAGGTCCTGTTGTACCACTTTTGTTGACAAGGAAACTGGGACCCAGAGCTCAAGTGAGTTGCCCAAGGTCACAGAGCTGGAGACTTGAACCCAGGTGGTGGGTCTCCATGAGGCTCTGTGCTTGACTATATACAGCTTTTCCTGCCCCAAAATGAGGGCGTGAGTTCTAAGTAGTAGGGATGGGAGCTGGTGACATATTTCCCACGTTGGAGATTCTGAGTCATGGAAATTCAGGCTCTGCATCTTCTGGTGGGCAGAAGGACAGGGTGGGGACTAGATTTCCCTGACTACCCACCACCCTCTCTCTGTTCCCTCTCCCCTCCCATCTTCCCCCTTCATTTGAAATCCCTCATTTACTGTTGGGTAGAATAGGCAGGTGTTGAGCTGAGAGCTAGAGAATGGAACCAAGAATCCTAAACTCTGTTTAGACTGGAGATCCCAGAGGGAGGCATTTGCACAGAGAATGCCATTAAAGGAAGGACCTCCTTTCTGGCCACTGGTCTTGTATGAACACCGTAGAGGCAGACCTGGTACATTGAAAGAGCCTGTTCTTCCTGGTCCTTATTTGGTCCCCCACTTGACCTTTGGAGGGGGGAGGCATATGGAGGATAACTCGCCAGCAGGAAAAAGCCCTAGACCACATCATCTGGTAATGTGAGCAATGGTATGAAGGTCCAGGGTGTCAGGATAACTTGCACTTCCCCCTTGGCTCCATCTTCTGGGAAATATGGCATAATGAGAATCTCTGTGCTTGAATGATGCTGTGTTAGGAGTATGTGAGTGCATATGCATTTCTAGGCACATGTGTGCTATCTTTTGGGGACCCTGGGTCTAGAAGCCCAGGTTTGGTGTCAGTGCCCAGATTCAAAACCTGGCCCACCTCACCAACTACAGCTCTGGGCAAATGACTTAGCACTGTGTCTCTGTTTGCTCTTCTGGAAAACCTGGCCAACTGTACCTACCTCTGCGTTTCTAGGATGAAATGCTTAAAAGATGAGAAAGTTCTCACACATCCGTTTATCTTTGGGGTAGTTTTTTTTCCCCCCCTGAATTCCAGGTGCTAGTTTGAGAGGATGCCTGATGGCCAGTATCAAAACTGGGAGTGTCTTTGTCATCTCACAGCACGTATCTTCCACCCTACCCAAGACTGTTCAACAGATTTTGGGTAGGTGAATCTGTGATTTCCCTGTGAAAGGGAAGTCAGAACTGGGATTTTCTTTTCTTTTTTCTCTTTTTTTCTCTTTTTTTTTTTCCTCTATTTTTTTTCTTTCTCTTTTTTCTTCTTCTTTTTTTTCTTTCTTTTTTCTTTTTTCTCTTTCTCTTTTTTCTCTTTTCCTCTTTCTCTTTTTTCTTTTTCTCTTTTTCTTTTCTCTTCTCTTCTCTTGGAATTGGACTTAAGTTCTAGGCTATCACGTTGCCTCTTCTTGATAAGAAGAGCCCCAGCTAGATCTAGAGGCTTCAATTTAATGTATCTAGATGTAGATTGTGGCGGTAAGGCTGTAATCTGGAGGGATTCCGTCACTGGGTTTATGTGCAACAGAGGAATGCAATGTGTCATGTACTTGATGTATGATAAATGGAGCTAGTGATGGGGGTATGGATGATCTTAGCTCACTGTGCTCTGCTCATAAGAGCCACCATTCAGTTTCCCTGTTGCTAGGAGAGTTGGCCTAAGCCTGGAAAGATCCTACAGTTAGGCTCTGTGGGGCTCCACCAAACTAGGATT
Source organism: Procyon lotor (assembly GCA_028646535.1). NCBI lineage: Eukaryota > Metazoa > Chordata > Mammalia > Carnivora > Procyonidae > Procyon > Procyon lotor. The sequence continues at coordinate 44,053,382 of CM053620.1, read as the reverse complement.
TTTTATTTTTTATTCATTAATTTTTTTGGCTAAGCTCCAACCATGGTAGAGAGTGATGAGTGGTAGTTGTTCAAAGGAACATGGGGCATGAAGAGGAAGCCCAGGACCCAGCTGGCTACCCAGACCACGTCCTGCAAACCTTGACAACCAATGGAATCATAAATGTTAGAGCCGTGTCTCCATTAGAGCTATTATCCCTTACAGGGCATTGGGCAGCAGAATAGGAGTTATTGGTGCGTGAGTTGGACATGGAAGGGGCCCTTTAGCTCATGAGGAATAGGGCATTCAGAGTGCTTTTGTGAAATATATAGAGGGAGGCTTGGGTTAGAACCCAATCCTTGGTGGGTTTATTCCTATGGTACTCCGGCGTGCAGAAATAGTGCTGGGAGTTCTGTATACTTGGGATAATCAAGCAAACAGTGGCTAGCTATTTGGGTCCCTCCTTCAGTGGGGCAAAGAGAGGTACTGAAGGTAAGAAATACACTACATGGTGAGTTAGGAGGTGACAAATGGAATGGAAAGAGAAAATTGAATGGGGAGAGTCTTGGGTGTGTGCTGCAGGGTTCAAGTACAGTACTAATCAGGACTGCCCAGCACCATTGAGCTAAAATTTGAGCAAAGACCTGGAGAGACAGTGAGTCATGTGGGTGTGGGGAGACAGCATTCCTGATGGGGGGGATGGCTGGATCTAACTTGAGTTGATGGAGCTAGAGGATGCGGGTCCTTTGTCTTCAGTCTCAAGCTTGTCGGGGCAGTACTTGGCTCCACAGAGAGCATCCATCCCCAGCCATTTTCAGCCTGGGTATCTCAATATCCCACTATCATTATCTGTTTCAGAGATGACACAGTCACAGGAACCCCAAGATCCAGACCAAGAAGCAGCAGAGATGCCAGAAGAAGAAAAAGGTTTGTAGGCTACTTTATGGTGATCACAGACAAATTGCTTGATGGGGTATCCATTTTATTGGGTCTCTAATTGTCACTACCTCTGAAGCTTTCTTCAATTGATAGCATGCAGGAAATTATACCATTCCCCACCTGTTCTCGCATTGCTGTTTATTGAATAAGTTACTGTGAACTGGATAATTTCTCTGACTCCACTGTCTATGCTTAGATACCAGTGTCTATTTCTAGACCTTATAATTTTGTTGCATTAATAGGTATTTTGTTGGGCACCTGGGTGGCTCAGTCGTTAAGCGTCTGCCTTCGGCCCAGGTCAGATCCCAGAGTCCTGGGATCGAGCCCCGCATCGGGCTCTCTGCGCGGCAGGGAGCCTGCTTCTCCCGCTACCATTCCCTCTGCTTGTGTTCCCTCTCTCGCTGTGTTTCTCTCTGTCAAATAAATAAAATCTTTAAAAAAAAAAAATAGGTATTTTGTTGACATTGCAATACTACTATAGCATTAATAGTATTTTGTTGACAAAGAATAACATGCAGCTATGGAACAGGCTTGGTTTTCTCAAATATATGTACTATTTGTACTGGTGTATACAGAATATACAAATGTATATTACATATACATAAGTACAATATGTACTTATATATATTACATATATCATATATATAATATATATAGTTATATTGTATATTATAATACTTATATATAAATATAAATAAAATAATATATTTTATTTATATATCTTATATACTTATATCTATATACTTATATATAATATAAACTTATATGTACTTATACAATAAGTACAAATATGTACTATTTGTACTGGTGTGTAATCCAGAAAGAATCCCAGAAACCTAAAACTTGTTATGAAAAACGTCAATCCATTGCTCAACCCTTGAGTTCTGTTCTGTAGGAGCAACTATATGCCCCTCTTGGCTGCCCTTTACCTATTTCTATGCTCCTAAAGGGATTAACATACACTGTAACCTCTTGGATTTTCTTTTTCTTTTTTAATTAACATATAATGTATTATTTGCCCCAGGGGTACATGTCTGTGAATCGTCAGGCTTACACATTTCACAGCACTCACCATAGCACATACCCTTCCCAGTGTCCATCACCCAGCCACCCTATCCCTACCCCCAGAAGCCCTCAGTTTGTTTCCTGAGATTTAGTCTCTTATGGTTTGTCTCCCTCCTGATCCCATCTTGTCTCATTTTTTCCCTCCCTACCCCCCATGACCCCCCGCCTTGCCTCTCAAATTCCTCATATCAGAGAGATCATATAATTGTCTTTCTGACTTATTTTACTTAGCATAATACCCTCTAGTTCCATCCATGTCATTGCAAATAGCAAGGTTTCAGGGTTGTTTTTTATGCCTGCATAGTATTCCTGTGTGTGTGTGTGTGTGTGTGTGTGTGTGTGTGTCTATCACATCTTCATCTGTTGATGGAAATCTAGGTTCTTTGCATAGTTTGGCTATTGTAGACATTGGTGCTATAAGCATAAGCATTCAGGTGCATGTGCCCCTTCAGATCACTACATTTGTATCTTGAGGGTGATACCCAGTAGTGTGACTGCTGGGTTGTAGGGTAGATCTGTTTTCAACTTTCGGAGGAACCTCCATATTGTTTTCCAGAGTGGCTGTACCAGCTTGCATTCCCACCAACAGTGTAGGAGGATTCCCCTTTCTCTGCATCCTTGCCAACATCTGTCATTTCCTGACTTGTTAATTTTAGCCATTCTGACTGGTGTGAGGTGGTATCTCACTATGGATTTGATTTGTATTTCCCTGATGCTGTGTGACGTTGAGCAATTTTTCATGTGTCTGTTGGCCATTTGGATGTCGTCTTTGCCCAAATGTCTGTTCATGTCTTCTGCCCATTTCTTGATTGGGTTATTTTTCTTTGGGTGTTGAGTTTCATGAGTTCTTTATAGATTTTGGATACTAGCCCTTTATCTGATATGTCATTTGTGAATATCTTCTCCCATTCTATCAGTTGTCTTTTGGTTTTGTTGACTGTTTCCTTTGCTGTGCAAAAGCTTTTGATCTTGAAGTCCCAAGAGTTCATTTTTGCCCTTGGTTCCTGTGCCTTTGGAGGAAAGGCATGTTTCTAGGAAGAAGTTCCTGCAGCTAAGGTCGAAGAGATTGCTGCCTGTGTTCTCCTCAAGGATTTGGATGGATTCCTGTCTCGCATTGAGGTCTTTCATCCATTTTGAATCTATTTTTGTGTGTGGTGTAAGGAAATGGTCCAGTTTCATTCTTCTGCATGTGGCTGTCCAGTTCTTCCAACACCATTTGTTGAAGAGTGTCTTTTTATTCCACCGGACATTCTTTCCTACTTTGTCAAAGATTAGTTGACCATAGAGTTGAAGGTCCATTTCTGGACTCTCTATTCTGTTTCATTGACCTATGTGTCTGTTTTTGTGCCAGTATCCTACTGTCGTGATGATTACAGCTTTGGCTTTTTTTTTTCTCCCAAATATGTTTATTTTTTTAGTCTTACAAGATTAATTGTTCATGCATCACACCCAGTGCTCCATGCAATACGTGCCCTCCTCAATACCCACCAACAGGCTTGCCCAACCCCTCCCCCAAGACCCTCAGTTTGTTGCTCAGAGTCCACAGTCTCTCATGGTTCATTGCCCCCTCTGATTTCCCCCCATTCCCCTTTCCCTTCCTTCTCACAGTGCCCTCCATGTTTTTCCTTATCCTCCACACATAAGTGAGACCATAGGCAGTAACCTCTCTGACATCAGCCCCAGCAACTTCTTTCAGGACATGTCTTCAAAGGCAAAGGACAATTACCGCTTTGTAATAGACCTTGAAGTCTGGAATTGTGATTCCACCAACTATGGTTTTCTTTATTTTTTTTTATTTTTAACTTTTACTTTATTTTTTCAGTGTTCCAAGATTCATTGTTCATGAACCACACTGTGCTCCATGCAATCCGTGCCCTCCTCAATACCCACCACCAGGCTCACCCAACCCCCCAACCCCCTCCGCTCCAAAACCCCCAGTTTGTTGCTCAGAGTCCACAGTCTCTCAAGGTTCATCTCCCCTTCTGATTTCTCCCAATTCACCCTTCCTTTCCTTCTCCCAATGTTCTCCATGTTTTTCCTTACGTTCCACGTGTAAGTGAAACCATATGCTAATTGAATCTCTCTGCTTGATTTATTTCACTCAACATAATCTCTTCCAGTCGTGTGTCCAGGTTGATATAAAAGTTGGATATTCATCCTTTCTGTTGGAGGCATAATATTCCATTGTGTATATGGACCATATCTTCTTTATCCATTTGTCTGTTGAAGGGCATCATGGCTCTTTCTACAGTTTGGTGATTGTGGCCATTGCTGCTATGAACATCGGGGTACACGTGGCCCTTCTTTGCACTACATCACTGTTTTTGGGGGTAAGTATCCAGTAGTGCAATTGCAGGGTTATAAGGTAGTTCTATTGTTAATTTCTTCAGGAATCTCTACACTTTTTTCCAGGGTGGCTGCACCAACTTGCATTCTCACCAGCAGTGGAAGAGGGCTCCCCTTTCTCCACATCCTCTCCAACACTTGTTGCTTACTGTCTTGTTGATTTTGGCCATTCTGACTGGTGTGAGGTGGTATCTCAGTGTGGTTTTGATTTGAATCTCCCTGATGGCTAATGATGATGAACATTTTTCATGTGTCTGTTAGCCATTCGTATGTCTTCTTTGGAGAAGTGTCTGTTCATGTCTTCTGCCCATTTTTTGATGTGATTATCTGTTTTGTGAGTGAGTTTGAGGAGTTCTTTATAGATCTTAGATATCAGACCTTTGTCTGTAGTGTCATTTGCAAATATCTTCTCCCATTCTGTGGGTTGCCTGTTTGATTTGTTGACCATTTCCTTTGCTGTGCAGAAGCTTTTTATCTTGATGAAGTCCCAAAAGTTCATTTTCACTTTTGTTTCCTTTGCCTTTGGAGACATGTATTGAAAGAAGTTGCTGTGGCCGATGTCAAAGAGGTTACTGCCTATGTTCTCCTCTAGGATTTTGATAGATTCTTCAACATTCCTCTGGCTATTTGGGGTCTTTTCTGGCTCCATATAAATTTTAGGGTTCTTTATTCCATTTCTTTGAAAAAAATTAGCATTTTGATAGGGATTGCATTAAATATGTAGATTGCTTTAGGTAGTATAGACATTTTCACAGTATTCTTCCATTCCATGAGCATGGAATGTTTTTCCATTTCTTTATGTGTTCCTCAATTTCTTTCAGGAGTACTTTATAGTACTTTTAACATCTTAATTTTATTTTTTAGTGTGCAAGATTCATTGTTTATGCACCACACCCAGTGCTCCATGCAATACATACCCTCCTCAATACCCACCACCAGGCTCACCCAAACCCCCACCCCCTCCCCTCCAAAACCCTCAGTTTGTTGCTCAGAGTCCACAGTCTCTCATGGTTTGTCTCCCCCTCTGATTTACCCCAATTCATTTTTCCTTTCCTTCTCCTAATGTCCTTCATGTCATTCCTTATGCTCCACAAGTAAGTGAAATCATATGATAACTGACTTTATCTGCTTGACTTATGTCACTCAGCATTATCTCCTCCAGTCCCATCCATATTGATAGAAAAGTTGGATATTCATCCCTTCTGATGGCTGCATAATATTCTATTGGGTATATGACTATATTTTTATCCATTGGTTGTTGAAGAGCATCTTGGCTCTTTCCACAGTTTGGCAATTGTGGACCTTGCTGCTATGAACATTGGGGTACTTATGGCCCTTCTTTGTACTGCATCTGTATCTTTTGGGGTGAGTACCCAGTATGCAATTGCTGGGTCATGGGGTAGCTCTATTTTTAACTTTTTGAGGAATCTCCACACTGTTTTCCAAAGTGGCTGCACCAACTTGCATTCCCACCAACAGTGTAAGGTTGTAAGGTTCCATCCCCTTTCCTCACATCCTCTCCAACATTTCTTGATTACTGTCCTGTTGATTTTGGCCATTCTAACTTGTGTAATGTATCTCAATGTGGTTTGGATTTGAATCTCCCTGATGGTTAATGATGATGAACATTTTTTTCATATGTCTGTTAGCCATGTGTATGTCTTCTTTAGAGAAAGAGTTTTCTGAGTACAGATTCTTTGCCTCTTTGGTTAGGTTTATTCCTAGGTATCTTATGGTTTGGGTGCAATTTTATATGGGATCAACTCCTTAATTTCTTTGTTCTGCTTTTCTGTTGGTGTATAGAAATGCAACTGATTTCTGTGCATTGGTTTTTATATCCTGACATTTTACTGAATTCTTGTATGAGTTCTAGCAGTTTTGGAGCAGAGTCTTCTTGGGTTTTCCACATAAAGTATCATGTCATCTGCAAAGAGTGAGAGTTTGACTTCTTTGCTGATTCAGATGCCTTTTCTTTCTTTTTGTTGTCTGACTGCTGAGGCTAGGACTTCTAGTCCTATGTTGAATAGCAGTGGTGAGAGTGGACATCCTGGCCATGTTCCTGACCTTAGAGGAAAAGCTGTTTTTCTCCCCATTCATAATGATACTTTCCAAGTATCATTGGAAAAAATGATGGTTTTTCATAGATGAAAATGCGGGTCTTTGATGTTGAGGTATGTACCCTCTCTGCCTACACTGTGAAGAGTTTTGATCAAGAAAGAATGCTGTACTTTGTCAAATGCTTTTTCAGCATCTACTGAGAGGATCATATGGTTCTTGTTCTTTCTTTTATTAATGTGTTGTATCACATTGATTTGTGGATGTTGAACCAATCTTGCAGGCCAGGAATAAATCCCACTTGGTTGTGGTGTGGTGGTTGTGGTGAATAATCCTTTTAATGTACTGTTGGATCCTATTGGCTAGTATCTTGGTGAGAATTTTTGCATCTGTGTTCATCAAGGATATTGGTCTGTAATTCTCCTTTTTGTTGGTATCTCTGTCTAGTTTTGGGATCAAGGTAATGCTGGCCTCATAAAATGAATTTGGAAATTGTCCTTCCACCTGTAACTTTCTGGAACAGTTTCAGGAGATTAGGTACTAATTCTTTTAAATGTTTGGTAGAATTCCCCTGGGAAGCCATCTGGCCCTGGGCTCTTGTTTTTTGGCAGATTTTTGAATGACTGCTTCCATCTCTTTACTGGTTATGGGTCTGTTCAGGCTTCTTCTTTCTTCCTGGTTTAATTTTAGTAGTTTATATGTCTCTAGGGATGCATTCGTTTCTTCTAGACTGTCTAATTTGCTGGTGTATAGTTGCTCATGATATGTTCTTATAATTGTTTCTATTTCTTTGGTGTTGTTTGTGATCTCTCCTTTCATTCATGATTTTTATTAATTTGGATCCTTTCTCTTTTCTTTTTGGTAAGTCTGCCCAGGGGGTTATCAATGTTACTAATTCTTTCAAAGAACCAGCTCCTAGCTTCGTTGATTTGTTCTATTGTTCTTTTGGTTTCTATTTCATTGATTTCTGCTCTGAACTTTATTATTTCTCTTCTCCTGCTAGGTTTAGGCTTTCTTTCTTTTTTTTTTCCAGCTCCTTTAGGTGTAGAGTTAGGTTTTGTATTGGAGACCTTTCTTGTTTCTTGAGAAAGGCTTGTATTACTATATACTTTTCTCTCAGGACTGCCTTTGCTGTGTCCTAAAGATTTTGAACAGTTGTGTTTTCATTTTCATTTGTTTCCATGAAATTTTTTAATTTTTCCCCAAATACGTTTATTTTTTTCAGTGTTACAAGATTCATTGTTCATGCACCACATCCAGTGCTCCATGCAATACATGCCCTCCTCAATACCCACCACCAGGCTCGCCCAACCTCCCCCCCCCGCCCCTTGAAAACCCTCAGTTTGTTGCAAAGAGTCCACAGTCTCATAGTTCATCGCCTCCTCTGATTTCCCCCCAT
>CM053620.1:44027012-44038802 GCA_028646535.1 Procyon lotor | reverse complement strand
AATAAACTACACATGGATCAGTAATTGAAATGCAAAAAGTGAAAACCTTCAAGTATTAAAAAAAATAAGTGAATTCTCTTGCAACCTGGATATGGGAAGAATTTTCCAATTACAACTTAAAATCCACATACAATAAAAATTGAGGGTTGTTTTTTTTTTTCAAACTTCACATGAAATACAAATAGTGGAGAACGAAGAAGCAAAAATGATAGAGTAATTTCTGTTTAAGTTTGTAGGTATAAAACATAATAAAAAAAGCACATAAAGCCTAGTTTTTGAATTTCCAGCAAATCCAGCGGAACCACAACCAGACCAAGAAATTAATCTTGTAACACTGAAAAAATAAAATAAATGTATTTGGGGGGGAAAAAAGAAATCACATCTCATGTGGTCCTTGCTTTATAACCTCTTTCAAGAGACCACCACTATTTTCCTGTTTTGAGTTTTGTTTTATAATTTTAAAACAGATTCTAATCTGCATTCCAAACAATGTAGCTTGGTGTCACATGATTATTTTTGGTGAACGAAATGATAAATTCTTTTCTATCTGGTTTCCTTTGGTCCCCATTATATTTACAAGATTCACCCATGTTGCCGCATGTAGGCTGAGTGGTTTACTTGGATTGCTTGTCTAATAGTCCCTTGCCAGTATTTCACCGTTTATTAATGCTGCGGTTGGGCGGCACTTACATGTTTTTTCTGGGTTTTTTCCATAACATAAATGATGCTTCTGTGAACAAACTTTCACCCACACCTTGGTGCAAATGGGCACCCATTTCTCTAGGTTTGCAACTGTAGGTCACAGCATATATGGACTATCAATATTTACAACATAATGCCTTTTAAATTTCCCTTTGTAAAAATAATAATGTACATTACCACGAGCATCCTATGAGTTTCTTTGCTGTGCATTCCTGCCCGTACTCAGGGGAGTCTAACCCAATTTCAATAGTGGAAAAAAATGAACGGACATTCAAGTCACAGAGGATCTTATTGGAGAAGATGAAAGTGAAGAGTGGGGAGAGAACATTAAAGCATGTTTGGGTTTTCCTCTTATTTGGAAGGGTATGCCTTCCAACTGCAGTACGAAGGACAGATTAGATGTCATAAATTAAGATTTTTAAATTTTAAGTCGTAAGTCTATGGCTAGAGCCATAGCAAGAGGTGGAGACAACCTAAATTTCCACCCACGAAAACACCCAAATGTTCGACGATGAATAAAGGGACAAGCAAACTATGCGATATACATGCCACGGAATATCATTCAGCCACAAAGAGGAATTTCGACTACAGCACGAACGAGCTTTGCAATCATCCCGCTCGGCAAGATGAGACCGACACAAAAGGACAGAGAGCTCGTGATTCCACTGACGTGGGACACCTGAGCCTCCGGTTCGGTGAGGCAGCAGGTGGAACAGAGAGGTCCTGGGGTCGGGGAAGAGGAACCGAACGGCGTGGTCTCAGCTGCAGGGATTAGGAAGTTCTGGAGAAGGAGATACAGGGTCCCCTGAACCGCTTCGCCGCCCCCAGCACATCCTCGGAACACCCCCTGACTCCTCCAGGACCTAACCAGGCAGACTTGAGGCTCCGCCACCCATCGCCTCTGGCCGGTGCGGCCACCACAGTCCCCAGCACGACCTGCCCGGTGCCCCACAAATTACACCACCGAGCTCCCTCCCACTCCCGTGACAGGTCTGTGGTCACACAAAGCCCATGTCACCAACGAGGTTACTCCTTACTCCGTAAGGTCGGGGCATCCTACAACTTCCGGGAGGTCAAAGCTTAGCCCAAAGCTAATCATTCTGGGACACGGGGGGTCCTCCGGTTCTCCACGTCTCCGATCCCATCTGAGGAAAACAGGGGGCCTGGTTCAGGCTGGTAGACGCTCGTTCCCTCCCCTGATTTACAGTTGGGACACACGGAGGATCCACGGTCTGTCCGCGAGCTTAAATGCTCCTCCTGTTAGTACATCCCTGCGGAAACAGAGGGGCGGGACCCGCTCATTTCTGGGACCCCTCTGCCTTGCTCTGTACGCATGCCGGCCCTACAGCAGAGGGGAACATGAAGGAGAAAGAAAGGTCAGGGAGAAGACCTCCTCACCCGGTCTGGCCCTTGGTCCTCCTGGCTGGTCTCATCAGACAGCTGTGGGGGACCAACACTAAAAGGTCGTGCCTGACCTGTGATTGGCCACAGGACCTCTCCCTTCCCGTTGGCGGGCGTGGCTCTCCGTTGCCCGAGCCCCGCAGGTGGTGTGAAAGCACTTGGGCGTGATCTCTGCACCGCAGGTGCGGGCGATCTTCCCTCCGGGGTGGCTGAGAGCCGCCGACTGATGGGTAGTCCCACGAGGCTACCCCCTGCTCCCCTCCATGACACAACCCTCGGGCTTCCGTGGGCAGTCTCCTCCCTCTCCCCACGAGGGATAATCTGGGAACTCGTAGCGGGAACCACTCTGCTCGTGATCTGGGCATCTGACCTCTTCTAGACCATAAACTTCCCCAGGGGAGCTGTCTCGGGCGACTTCTCCAACTTCCGTAGAGCACCTAGAATAGCACATTTAAGTAGGAGGAAATTGATGCGTGTTTTCAAATAACTCTCTCTGGAGGGAAAAGGCAGAAGTTAGAGTTTTTACGAACATCCTTTTTTATTGTGGTAAGAACCCCAGCCCTTGGCCACCACCACTCTCCATTCAAGTGGAGTCACGCCGTGTCTGGCCTCCGATGCGTCCATACTGGTGCGCACGGCTGGACAGCCTTTTTTAAGGCCGAGTAATATTCCATCCCACGTATCTGTTGACTCCCCTTCGACCCTCATCGCTAAACCGTGGGCGAATCCTGCCTCCTCTCCATTCTAATCACCGTCAGTGCTATCAGCTGTCATAATTGTCTCCACAGTCTCTGACATTAATTGGATGCTACTCGTGGAAGGGCCCTAGGGGGAAGGGCATTTCATGCAACAGCTGATTTTCTTCAGCCCCCTGAAATAAGTAGTATTATTACTCCCCTCCTCAGAGATACCTGAGGACACCAGGCTGGAGGCTAGATTGAGACGGTTCCTACTTTGTCAGCCCAAATTTCAACCTTTCCACGGGGGTGCCTCTCAGGCAGCATTGATCCCAGTGGGGCTTAAAGAGGGCTGTGTTGCATCAGTGCAGGTGCCCCTTAGTTCCATCTGCTGAGACTGAGCTAAGAGACTCAGCGGATCTTTTCCCTCCGTGATACTGATTAACACCCTGCGCCAAAATTCTGACCTCGTGCTGACTTTCTAAGCCATTTTTACCTGGGCCACAGCTCACATTAGAGCACTGTGTCATCTCAACTTTCCTTTCTCTCTTTCTTTCTTTCTTTCTTTCTTTCTTTCTTTCTTTCTTTCTTTCTTTCTTTCTTTCTTCTTTCTTTCTTTTCTTTTTCTTCTTTGATGGGGGGAAGGGGTTCCCTGGTAGCTGCCACAGAATCTGGCAAACAAGGTTAAAAGTGATTAAGCACTTGGTTAAGCGTCTGCCTTCAGCCTAGGTCATGATTCCGGGGTCCTGGGATCGAACCCCACGTTGGGCTCCCTGCTCAAGGGGCAGCCTCTTCTCCCTCTCCCTCTGCCCCTCCACTCCTGCTCTCTCTCACTCCTGCTCACTCTCTCTCAAATAAATAAATAAATCTTTTTTTTAAATCTGTTGTTGTTTAAGGATCGTAACACAGCACATACATTTTCATGCTATTTTTGACTTTCTGAAGTTCTAAAACCCATGTATTTGTAGGAGACTGAAATGATATTCCACTGAGGCCATTTTTTTTTACATTTTATTTATATAGTTCATATTCTCTTCTATTTGCTTATCTCAGGTTTGGAAACTTTTGCAAAGGAACAATTATTATTTATGTAAGGAGAAAAATGAGGCCTTAAAACAAAGACTAACGCCCGATGGCAATAAGCATCATATACTGAGATTCAACCCAGGGTAAGATAGTGGGGTCTCGGTTCTCCTGGGGCTCAGGCTGTCATTCAGAAACCTGTTGAGTATCCCCCAGGGACACTAAATTATATTCCATTTGTGGCAACCCTGCATCTATTTTCAGCTCTCCTTCTTTTTCTCCACAAAAAATGTAATCTCTACCCAGAGACATGTACCACAAATAATTTGCAGATACTTTTATTTTTTTTTTAAGATTTATTTATTTGAAAGAGAGAGAGAGAGATCACAAGTAGGCAGAGAGACAGGCAGAGGGCGGGGGGGGAAGCAGGCTCCCCGCTGAGCAGAGAGCCCGATGCGGGGCTCGATCCCAGAACCCTGAGATCATGACCTGAGCCGAAGGCAGAGGCTTTAACCCACTGAGCCACCCAGGCGCCCCATGCAGGTACTTATAATATTTCCCTTTTATGATATGCCTTACCAAAACTCAAAGGAATTTCCCATGCTTCCATGTACAATTCAAAAAGCAATTTTACTTAATACTGTATTATATACTTGGAAGTTGCTAAGAGAGGAGATCTTGTACGTTCTCAACACCAAAAAGAAATGGTAATATGGTAATTATGTGACAGGGGTGGGGATGGGTCAGCTAACTGTGGCGGTAATCATGTTGCAATTTATATAATATATTAAATCAACATGTGATACACCTTAACACTTACACCTTACATGTCCTTTAGATCCCAATAAAGTTGGGAAAAAATAGAAAGTCATTTTCTATAGTCCATAATGATGTAATTTTTTTCCAGAATGTTTTTTTAATCTAAGTTCAATTAATTAACACATAGTGTATTATTAGTTTCAGAGGTAGAATTTCATCAGTTACATACAACACCCAGTGCTCTTCCTCATCACACGTCCTCCGTAACGTCCATCACCCAATTACCCCTTCCCCCCACCCACCTCCCCTCCAGCAACCCTCAATTCGTTTCCTATGATTGAAGCCTCTTAGTTTTGTCTCCCTTTCTGATTTCATCTTGCTTTATTTTTCCCTTCCTTCCCCTATGATCCTCGGTCTTGTTTCTCAAATTCCTCATATCAGTGAGATCATATGATAGTTCTTTCTCTGATTGATTTATTTCACTTACCATAATACCCTCCAGTTCCATCCACATTGTTGCAAATGGCCAGATTTCGTTTCTCTTGATGGCTGCATAGTATTCCATGGTATATATATATACCACCTCTTCTTTATCCATTCATCTGTTGATGGGCATCTAGGGTCTTTCCATAGTTTGGCTATTGTGGACATTGCTGCTATAAACATTTGGGTGCACGTGCCCGTTCAGATCACATTTGTATCTTTAGGGTAAATACCCAGTAGTGCGATTGCTGGATCGTAGGGTAGCTCTATTTTCAACTTTTTGAGGAACCTCCATACTGTTTTCCAGAGTGGCTGTACCAGCTTGCATTCCCACCAACAGTGTAGGAGGGTTCCCCTTTCTCCGCATCCTCACCAACATCTGTCGTTTCCTGTCTTGTTAATTTTAGCCATTCTGACTGGTGTGAGGTGGTATCTCACTGTGGTTTTGATTTGTATTTCTCTGATGCCGAGTGATATGGAGCACTTTTTCATGTGTCTGTTGGCCATTTGGATGTCCTCTTTGCAGAAATGTCTGTTCATCATGATGTAATTTTTGTTTTAGGTGACCTCCCGGGAATGAGAGATTGGTTTGGATGATAAAACCCAGAGGAGGGGCAAGGAGACCGGGGAAAAAACATGAACAAGAGACCAGATTGACTTTAGAACTTAGACTTAATCATTTAAAGATTAAGTGAGTAAATCAAGCGCCGATGATTAGATCACAGTGCAAGCCTTTAACTCAGCCAATGTGCCCGACACTCTGATTCTGCACCAGCAAGGACGGCCACGGGGCCGGCTTTCCCGAGCAGCTGTCTCAGCAAGGACTGCAAAGAGCCGCACGGCTCTGCAGAGCCCGGTTCTAGGAACGTCTATAAACTGTGCCAACAGCACCGGGTGGAGGAAATGCTTGTCACGGGACCACAGGAAAGGTTCTGATAGGAAGGAACAAACAGGGGGCCCTGCCTTCCTTGGAGTTTCGCCAGATCAAACGTAACTAAATCATTCCCGGGCAGAAGGAGGGGTGGGACGCTGTGCACCTGTGAGCTTAAAGCGCAGTGATTTTAAATAGTCTTGCGAAGAGCGGACCGTCGAGACCTCCCTAGGCATCGGGAGACACAAACGTTTGCTAAACGGTGCGCTCCTGGTATCAGAGGAGTCCCGGACCTCTGGAGGGTGTTGGAGAAAGCAGGATGGAGGCGGGAAGCCTGCCTCAGAACAGGGGGGCATGAGGGGGCCGCCCGGGGGACGGCGGTGAGCGGATCCGAACCAGGTTTTATTACTTCGTGAGTCAGACGTCGGTAGAAGTGCGAGCGATGTCACTCGCAGAGTGAATCCTGTCCAGGCTCTTTATATATGGAGGATCCAGGACAAAGTGTGTAGGGAAGAAACTCACAAAAACCAAACCTCAGCTTTCATTGGGAACATAAAATGTATTTTATATTTATATTTCTGAGCTGAAGTTCAAAATATTTTTTGAAGATTTTATTTATTGGGGGCGCCTGGGTGGCTCAGTGGGTTAGAGCCTCTGCCTTCGGCTCAGGTCATGATCTCAGGGTCCTGGGATCGAGCCCCGCATCGGGCTCTCTGCTCAGCGGGGAGCCTGCTTCCCCCTCTCCCACTCCCCCTGCTTGTGTGCTCTCTTCCCCTGTCAAATAAATAAAATCTTCTTAAAAATAACACTTGCAAGATACAATTACCTCCTTTGTTTGTGGCGGCCTCTCTATGGTGTGAGGAAAGTCCCACTAATGGCAGCATGAACTCCAATTCTGCCCGGATCAGGGCGGGTGTGGGATCAGGGCGGGTGTGGGCGGGGAAGCCTCCCTAATAAAAACCGCTCCCGCGGGCTCTCCCTTCAGAGCTGCAGTCGGAGACCCGACCCGGGGCCAGGGCAGGGCAGGGCTGAGGTGAGCGCCCTTTGCATTTCTCGATTCCTTCCAACCCGCGTTGTCAGTATCAGAAGCCTGTGGCCGCGAGTCCTGTTTGCACGTCTGCAAATCAGGCCGAGGCCCGCTGGCCCTCTGACCCCCTGGGGGTCTCGCCTGCCCGCCCTTCCCCACAGCGGCCATGGCCGCACACTTCCAAGAGACAAGCAGGTGCCCCGTGTGCCTGACCCACCTGGAGAGGCCCGTGTACCTCAAGTGCGGCTTCGCCTGCTGCCTCCGCTGCTGCCCCGGCCCCCTGCAGGGGGAGCCGGCCGGGGAGGGCTTCCGATGCCCCTCGTGCTCCGTGTTCTCTCGGAAGGAGGACCTCAGGCCCGGCACCCATCTGGGGAGGCTGGTTTCCAGGATCAGGGAGCTGGAGCCGCAGCTGACAGCCGTCCTGCACATGAACCCTAACACGCGCAAGTTCCAAGGTATGGCCTGCCCCGCCCCCAAGGGCCCCGAAAACGCAGCTCGCCTCCAGCCTGCCCATCACGCAAGGGCATGAGCGGCGGGGTTGGTCTTTGCCGGCCACAGTCGCTCCGTTAGAACCGCCTATGAGGAGAGACGCTGCTGCCCCGACCTGCGCCTGAGAAATCGCGGGGGACTCTCCCAGCCCGCGTGAGGGGCCTTCTCCAGCTCAGCCGGCGAGTCCGTCTCCTTCGGGCTCCGTCTGGCTCCCGTGATGGGTCCTGAGCAGCGCCGGGTCCCTGGGTCTCCAGGGCGCGTGAGCGGTCCAGTGTCCTGGGGAAGGACAGGCGTCGCCTGGTGTCCTGAGTGCACTCTGGCGAGCCCTGTCCCAGACACGCAACAAGTCTTGTCAAGACCCTGGGGTGCTCAGAAAGCCTGAGCATCTTCCAAAGAGCCGTGCGCCAGGGCCCCGAGTGAGAGGGGCTCCGGTCCACAGGGTTTCTTTCCTTCCCCTCCCTCCCTCCCTTCTCTCTCTCTTTCCAAGATTTTATTTGACAGACAGAGACACGGCGAGAGAGGGAACACAAGCAGGGGGAGCGGGAGCGGGAGAGGGAGAAGCAGGCTCCCCGCCGAGCAGGGAGCCCCAGTGCAGGGCTCAGTGTTACTGGTTTGCTGACCGGCTCGACTTCCCCCCACAGTGCAGGTGACCCTGGACGTCGACACCGCCAACCACTACCTCGTCATCTCTGAGGACCTGAGGAGCGTCAGCTGTGGGTATTCCCAGCAGAGCCGGAGGGCCCGAGCCGAGAGATTCGACCATGCCCTCTGCGTCCTGGGCTCCCCTGGGCTCCCCTCCGGCCGCCACTACTGGGTGGTGGACGTGGGGATGAGCGAGGAATGGGACGTGGGCATCTGCCGAGACTCCGCCGGTCGGCGGGGGCCCATCGTGCTGTCCGCGGGACTTGGCTTCTGGACGGTGGGCTTGAGGGAAGGTCTCTTCCAGGCCAGCACGACGCCCGTGACTGTCCTCTCGGTGGGCCCCCGCTTGCACCGAATAGGGGTCTTCCTGGACATGAATCTTGGCACCGTTTCTTTTTATCACATGAGCGACGGAGCCCATATTTTCACCTTCACGGGGATTCCTGCTGTGGGGCCGCTGCGTCCGTTTTTTGCTCCTGGGAGACCCGCCACGGACGGTCGAGGCGTCCTGAGCATCTGTCCCGTGAGGAACCCGGCCATCGCCAGCTCTCCGGTGGGCTCGGATGCCAAGTTTCGAGAGAATTCCCGTGCGCTCAGAGCTGGGGCTGGGACCCTTCCTGCTTGTGACGAGGAGCAGCTCGAGGACCCTGAACACTAATTAGATGCGGGAGAAGTGCCTCTCGAACATGAAGTATCACACGGTTGCTCCCTTTGGGACTTTTCATATTTCTGTTCCAAGGAACGGGTTCTGGTTTTTTAGATCAATTTCCAAATGTGTCTATTTCCTGCAACTTTAACTTAGTGTGTGATGGGGGTTAGAAACTAAATAAAAAACGTGGATGCGACCTAAGGGATTAATGGATTTTCTAGGTGGTACCTAAGAAAAACCTATGGGAACAGTCAGCACGTGTGCGCGCGTGTGCTCTTTGGAACACAGGAAGGCAGAAGGGCAGTGGGGGGGCCGCCACTGAAGGGGTGCACCACAGGTGGGCCACATTAACCCAGAGCTATCCCCTCTTGCAGCGTGTCACTGCAGGGGGCGCAGAGGGGGGCAGGGGCGCGAGCGAGGCCTGGGCAGGCGATGGCGCACAGGACCCAGCCCTTCCCAATACAGTACCGTGCCTGACTTCCGTTTGATGTGGCCGATCCGTCCCATCACGGAAACAGTGAGGACCACGGTGGGTCGTTCGTTCGTTGCCCCTGGAAAGCACGGGGCTAACGCTCGCGGGTCCCAGGGAAAGGCTGTCCCCTGGCAGCAGAAGGGATGACTGGGTACAGGTCTCAGAGGGGGCTCGCGGGGGGCTGCTGCGGATGAGGGAGCACTGAGCGTGAAGCCCGGCGGGCACTCACGGGATTGGGAAGCAGGTTATGACACTGCCGTCTAGAGTTGTGCGTGCCTGCATTCGCCCCGAAACCCGCGCTGTAAGGAGCAATCGTGAAACGGAGCCCTCTGAGACGACAAGTACACAAACTAACATACAGGAGCGATGAGAAAGAACTAGCCCTAAAAGCTGAATGGCAACCGAGAAATACTAGGAGGCAAAGGCTGGCAGCCTCCCCACGCACCCGGCGAGCGACCGTCCCAGGGGCGGGGCTGACGGGCCTGCTGCCGCCCAGGAGCCACGCCCACCTCATGTGCCTCTGTAGGCGGAAGCCGGCAGAGACAATATGAAACCACGGGGCCGTGTTCCAATAAAACTTTATTTACAAAAATCAGCAGGCCCTGGCTGGCCCACCGCAATCTGGGCATCAGGCGCTGACTGCCGGCAGGTTCACAGCCCAGTGCAGGGTGTGCGAACACGGAAAGTGCAGAAGGGGCAAAGGGTCCAATGTGCAGGGCGGTGCGGCCCGGGGGGGGGGGGCAAGTAAGACAGGATTCTGCCGGAGGGCAGACCGAGTTGTCAAGGGAAGGTGAGGCAGAGGCGGAGGCCGGCTGAGACAGGGGAGGGGAGGGGAGACGGAAGGCGCAGGCGGGACAGGCCAGGCCGGAGCAGTGGGCCGCGCCACCACACACACTAAGGTGCCCGGGGAGGGGTGAGCGTGGGCAGGGTGTGGGCCTGCGGGCTGGGGCCTTCGCTGCAAACAGCGCAGGGCCTCTGTCTCTGGTACCACCGGTCCCAGACCCATCCCCTCCAGGCCTCGCCCCTGCAGACACACCCACCGGGACCCCAGCAAGCACCCAGCACCCAGGACCAGGCCGCCAGAGCAGCTCAGCGGAGAGCCCAGCGAACCCGTGAGGCAGGAGCCCAGATGGACGGCTGAGCTCCTTCAGCACGGATCGGGACAGTCCCTACAAACACAGGCGCTCAGGACTAATGGGGGCGGAGTGCGGGGACACAAGCTCTCTGGAGCCCGGGTGGACTCATGCTGCAGGAAGGAAAGAAAAGGAACAGGCCTGGAGGTAAAGCGGAGATGGGTGCCGAGGAAGGAAAGGCAGCCCATCACGGCCTTCCAGAGAGCGAACCCAGGTCTAAGTCTGGGGCTCCTGCAGCGTCTTTCCAAAGGAGGCGGAAGGAGGGCCCAGAGGCCCCTGGAAGAGCACCACGGGGTGCGGGTGGCCCCCGACCCCAGCAGCGGCCCGTGTCCTCCCGGGTCGGCCTGAGAGACACTTCCGGCGAGTCTCCAGTGCCCCCGCGCACTTCCTTCTCTTGGGGGGGACTGCCGCTCTCCCCTCCGTCCACCCCTACAATCCTACGGCCCCCCCATCTGCAGGAGGGAGCCCGCCAACCCCTGACTGGAGAGCAGGGACACGAGTCCCACCGCCCTTCGCCTGAGCTCCTGCTCTGTCGTCCGTCTCAGTCCCCGTCCCCCAAGGCTGTTCTGGGGCTCACAAGTCACCCTCTCAAGTGGGCCACCTCCTTGGGGAGACACGCTCAGCCCTCATCACCACGGCGAGGGAACCAGCAGGGGCAGGTCAGCGGAGGAGACCACAGGCCCGGCCAACAGGTGGCACTGGGTGGTCCTGGGCTCCAAAAGAAGTGGCCTCCGGCTTCTCAGGACCCCTGAACAGGGGTCGTGTCCACGGGGACACAGCATGGCAGGGCTGCCTCGTGCCAAGGACACGCAGCCTCGGGAGGAAGCCGTATCGCGGGCTCACTGGCAGCTCCCCGAGCCCGGGACGACCCCCCACCCCCAAAAGGCCATCAGTCCCCCAGCCCTGAGTGGGCTGGGGTGCCAAGAGGGCTCGGGCGCCCCACGTGCCCCCACACGGCCCACCCCCCAGAAGAGAAAGGCCAGGGAAATAAAGACTTCTGAGAAGAGGCAATTACACCGGAGCCCTGGGTCCCCCAGCTGAGGGTCCTACGAATCACGGATGGGAACGTGGGGGAGCCACACCCGTGAGAATTGCCATTTATTCCCGAAGTCGCCAAAATTATCACCAAGGATTCACCAAGGGGTGTGCATGGGGACGAGGAGGCTCAAACACTGATTGAGGGGCCAGTTGGGAGGGAGGGGGATGGTGGGGGGACCCCCGCTGCCCCTCCCCTTTCTAATGCCACAGGAAAGGGGTCCTCCTCCGGCCAGCACCCCTCCCCCTCCCCCATGTCCAGTTGCTCTCCAGGGAGGTGGGGTGGGGGGACGTGGAAGAGGGTGTAGTGTGAGTGGGCCCCAGGAGGGGGAGGGTGCCGGGGTGGGGGCGGGAGTCCCCCGCTTCACATGCACTCACAACACTGGTCTCCCAGGGGCAGAAATGGGGGAAGCCGGGCCAGGCCAAA
>CM053620.1:44013702-44026912 GCA_028646535.1 Procyon lotor | reverse complement strand
TGTCGAACGCCCCAGGACTGCGGGCGGGCACCTCTCCGGCGAGCAGCTCCAGCTCCCCTAGAAGGAGCCAGAGAGCGGTCAGGGGGAGACGGGAGGGAGGGCCTCAAGCAGGGACGCCACGGTGCTGAGCCCGAGCGCAGGGAGGCGCACGCGTCCCAGGTACGGCAGCGGACGACCCCCAGGCGGAGTGCCGGGGAGAGCCCCCAGGAGACGAGCGAACCCAAGGGGTGCTCCCACAGCCCCACAAAAACCCCACCGGTCCCACGGTCCCAAGCGCCAAGTGCACGGAGCACAGAGGAGAGCAGGCACCGAGAGGCCCCGACCCCGGTGACGCTCGTTAGCTTGAGGTCTGCCCTTCTCAGAGAGTTAGCTTCGGGGATGCTATGGGACGTCGGGAAATGCACAAGTTGGCGCGGAGAGAAGAGAGCAGCCCAGGGGATGCCAACGGCAGACCGCGCAGTAACCGAGGTGGGCCTGGGGGCCGGGAGGGGACCACTGGTGCCCCATCAGGCCCAGTCCTCCCGCGGACCCGCGCCACTCAAGGACCAACAAGGAAAAGAAACGAAGGGACCACACTCCTGCGGGCAAAGACAGCGGGCACCGCCTGGTGAGCGGCTCCCGCGCCCTCCTGACACCTCGTGAGGACAGAGCCAGCCTCGACGGTGCCAGGAGGGAAGGCAGGGGCCAGGACACCCACGGGCGAGTGCCCGGTGGGAAAGACGTGCGGAGCCCTGAGGCCCCAGAGCACCGGCAAAGGAGGTGACCCTGGCCAGAGGCCTGCTGTGGTCACTGCACGGCTGGTGACACAGGGCACAGCCAGCCGGGCCCTCGGAGACACCAAGAAACGTTCCAGGGAACAGAAAAACCGGTCAGTGTGGGGAGGCTCCAGAAACAGAACTCTGTGTGCTTCTCTCGCAACTTTTCTCTAAGTACAAAACTACTCGAAACAAAGCTTCCGTTGCCAAGATAAACCGTCAAGCTTCGATAAAACCGCTTGGGCGCTGGATCCCACGGGAGCTGCCAGCCGCCCAGCCTGACCCCTCCCTCAGAAGCACGCCCCCGGACCTGGGGGGCCAGCTGCCCAGGGGGGAGGGGGACGACAGAGGGGGGCGGGGCGGCTCACCCGTGCTGCTCCCGGAGGCTGGCAGGGCCGTGCGCAGTCGGTCAAAATCAGAGAACTCATCAGGCTCGGCGTCAAACCCCACTGCTGGAGGGGCCCGGGATGGGAGCTCAGCTTGTGGAGCAGACTAGCCTCCCGCTCCCCCTGCCCCGCCCTCGACACCCCCAGCACCCGGGAGACCAGATGCCTCCCGCTCCCGGCACCCACACACACTCAAGCCCCCTCAGCCGGACCCCGGAGCCCACCCAGTACCTGCGGTGCCATTGGTGCTGGGCTTGGCAGGTGACCCTCCCCAGGGGTCTGAGAAGGCCGGGGCTGGAGCCCAGGGATCAGAGGCAGGGGGTCCGCCAACTGGGGCCCCACCTGAGAGAGAAAGGAAGCCTGTGAGAGGCTGGCGATTAGAGGATTCACTCGTCACCTAGGAGTCTGCGCCTGCCACCTCCAGCCTCCCCCTCGGCCCACCCCCTCCCAGAAACCCCGCCCTGCCCCAGAGGCTTTGGGGGCCCCAGGCCCAGCCAGCCTTTCCCGCCTAGCCCCCACTACACTGCTGGACCTTTGCCCACATGTCCCTTCCGGGCAAAGCCCTACTCAGCCGTGAGGCCTCTGGAGAGCCCCCAAGAAGCTCCCCAGCTGGGGAAGGACCTTGGGTGTGTGCCTCACCTAGGCGTGCCTGACCCCCACCCCCAGGCCCCCAGCCTGCCTGGACCCCACCCACTGGCCATTCCATCCTGGCGCCCCCCCCCCACCTCCACCCCGGCAACCCCTCCAGAGCCCGACACCCCTGGTGCCCTTCCCGTTGGCCTTCAAGGCTCCCTCACCCACCCTCCTCTGGGCTCTTATCTGACCCCGCAGCTGCCTGTCACCCCCTTGACCGGATCGGCCCGTCCCCAGGGTGCGCCCCGGACCACACACTGGATGTGGAGGCTGGAGCAGGTGGGCAGCCGGCACTCACCGTCAGAGCTCCCCCAGGGGTCAGGCGTGGGCCCCTCTCCGGCTGCAGGGGCCTGGGTCCCACCCCAAGGGTCAACCGGGGGCCCCGCAGGGGCAGCAGGCCTCCAAGGGTCCCCAGAGGCTGCTGTAGGGGCTGGACCACCCCAGGGATCAGCAGCTGGAGGAACAGGAGCCCCCCCCCAAGGGTCCGAGGCAGGGGCGCTCATGGGCGCCGGGGCCCCCCAGGGGTCCGAGGCTGGCGGTGGAGCCGGGGCCGTGAAGACGTCAGCAAGATCCATGAGAGATGACTGCGGGACACAAAGAAGGGACAACGTATGAGGCGCGAGCAGGCCAGGCCAGGGGCCGGGAAGGGCACCTGGAGAGGAGATGGCCCCAGAACAGGAGAGAGAGCGGAGGCGCCCCGGCCAAGACCCAGCAGCAGAGACGGACGTCCAGGGGCACCCAGGGGCCGAGAACAGGAGGCGGCGGCCTCCCCATCCCCCACTCCCCATCCCTCACTCCCCATCCCCCGCTCTGTGCTCTGTCCGCCTCCCCCCCCAGCCCCACCCCGCCCCAAATGCCCAGAGTCCCACCTGGTCCTACCCCACCCCTCCATCCACTCCCCGGTTCCCCCCAGGATCCAGGACGGGGGCCAAAGCCCAGAGCCGCCCCTCGCAGCCCTGCCCGAGCGGTTCCACGCGCTCTGGGAGGTATGCCCGGGGTGGCCGGCCCTGAGTCTCGGGTCACCGGCTGAGGCCCAGCACACGTCCCATGTCCCCACACACGCCAGGCTACCGGTGCTTCCGTGAGCAACACCCACGTGTGTGCTCCGCCCGTCCCCGTGTCCTGGGGGGAACCCAACCAGCCCAAGCGGCCGGGGTCTCTGCACGCAGCGGCACCACGCCTCCCGTCCCCGAGGCACTGAAGGAGCAGGGCGCTGGCCCCGACCCTCCTGCGCCGTCAGGCATGGGGGAGCCCCTCCGGCCGAGGCCGGCATGAGCAGGCTCCTCTATGGCCACCAGCCAGCCCGAGCTGTCCATGACGTGAGCCCACGGGGCAGGCCAGCCCGGATGCCCCAGCCACCTGACCGTGGCCCCGACGGGCCGAGGACACCCGTCCACCGTCAGAGCCAAGAGAAGGGCTGGAACAGCGCAAACAGAAACAGCACCAAACGTCCTATCGCCACTGGGGGGACTGGAGGCCCAGGACATCGGGGACCAGAACGGTCTTGCTCGCCCACCAACCCTCGGAGTCCGGGCGGCACAGAGGAGGCGCCCCAGACGAGGTGCGCGCGTGAGCTCTATGCCACCCCCTTCCCGCCCGCTCAGGCTGCTCAGACTGCAGCCCCATCTCCCACGGGGAGGTCACACCCGGTGCGCCTGCGCGTGAGGCGGCCCTGCCCTCGGCCCTGCCCGCGCTCACCTCCTCCTGGCCGCCGGTCTCCCTCCTGCTCTCCTCTATGGCCATCTGCAGCCTCAGGTCGTCCCCGCGGCGGATCCGCTCCTCCTGTTCGGGTCACGAAGCAGGCGGCAAGGGAGAGTCAGAATGGGAGCGACTGCCCCCCCGCTGCATGATCCCACCCAAACAAAAGTGACAAAATTAAAACGGGATGTGGACAATGTGTGGGAAGGGGGGACGGGGAAGAACGTGCGGTCTGGGGGATGCGGACACAGGGGTGGTGTGCAGGAGATGGGCCTGGGCCGGTGGACTGGGGGAGCGTGGGGCCCCGGATGCCTGACTCTGGGGTGTCAGCTGCGCTCGGGGGAGGGGACCAAGCCTCGGGCTGTGCTGGACGGAGAGGGAAGGGCTCCCTCGCCACCTGGAGCAGCTACAAGGCATCTGCTTCCCGTGCTGGGGCTGCACCCGTCTAAGACCCGACACAGGTCCCACTGCGGGACCTCGGCGGCAGAAGGTGTGTCAACTAGGGCCGGGGTTGGCGAGGGCGAGGAGGGGCAATGAAGCAGGGGCCTGAGGGGTTCTGGGGAGCCCTGCGGAGGGCAGGGAGGCCGCTCTGACCTTGTCGTGCTCCTCTCGGCTCAAACTAAGGGCCAGCTGGAGCTGGACGTCGTCCTCGGGGCCGCAGGACGGGGGCTGGGGGAGAGAGAGCGTGAAGGGGCCGGGGCGGGACACGAGATGGGGGAGAGGAGTGGAGGAGGGACGGAGGAGAGAAAAGACAGACACACAGAACGGAGGAGGAGGCAAGGATGGACAGAGCACAACGCCCACGCAGAAGAGACAGAACTCCCAGGACGAGGGCGGAGAGCGAGCAGCGGGGGGGGGGCAGCCAGACAGGTCAGGGAGGTGGAGCGGAGGGGTGAAAGATGGAGACGGACGGCAGAACCGAAGTCAAACCCCCGGCCACGCACCCCGTGCCCACCCGGCCCACTACCTGGTCGGCCTCCTCCTTGCTCATGGCCAAGGCCAGCTGGAGCTGCAGCTCCTCCTCCCCGCTGCTCTGTGGCCACGCCTGCTCCGCCTCGGGTGGGGGCCCCGAGCCCCCCGCAGCTGAGGAGGCTGCCGAGGGGAGAAGCAGCTGAGACCCAGGCAGAGACAGAGAAGGGCGCCCCGTGGCCCAGACAACGGGCTTCCACTGGGGGTGGGGGGTGGGCCAAGAGCCGGGTCCGTGTGTCGTCCCCCCCCCCGCACCCCCCCAGGGAGGGAGTATCAGAGCCCATGACCCTGGTTCCCACTCGCACGCCTGGTCCACCTGCTGGGGACCCCTGTGTGGGCCTGCACAGAGCGTGGGGGTCCCGCAGAGTGCCCACGTGTCCAGGGCCTGCATCTGCGGGGCGGCTGGAGAGCCCTCCAGCAGGACCAGCTGGGCGTCAGGGGAAGAGCAGCACCGCACCCACAGCCCCCCACCTCACGCCGGGGGCGGCCGGCACAAGGGTGACGTGCAGGAGCACAAGAAGGGGGTGACCATCTGGAAGGAGGGACGGGCGGGGCGCAGGGGCCTAACACGGGCAGAGGACCAGCTGAGCCGGGGAAGCGCCGGCCTGCCCCGCCCCCCGCCAGCCCGCTCCAGTGCTGGCGTGCACGGTCCCCCCTCACAGAGCCCCCCCAGTCTCCGAGCCCTCCGGCCCCTCCGAGTCCCATTCTCTTTGTCTCGGGCACTGGGTGCCCTCAGGCGCAGGCTGCGGGCAGAGGCACTCGGGGATGCGCAGAACAGTTCTTAGCTCCCAGATCCTATGGCGAGGGGCCGAGACAGGCAAGGACCGTCAGGGAGGGGAGAGCCTGCCCTTGGAGCTCCGGCCCACCTGGCCAGGAAGGAAGGGGTGCAGGAGGGCTCGGCGGCCAGGCACGGGGCACCTGGTGAGGAGGCTGCGGGGGCTTCCAGAAGAGGGGGCAGCGGGCCTCACCAGTGGCGGTCTGCGCCAGCTTCTCCTTGGTCTTGAGCGCGTGGGCACGCTCCTCCCGCAGCCGGTCCTCGTCCCGCAGCAAGGCCACCAGCTGCTTGGCCTTCTCGCGCACGTTCACGCCCTGGTCCTTGCCGTCGCGGTCCACGTACTGGAAGTCCTTCAGCGTCTGCACGGCGTACATGTTCTCCTTGCACTGCTGCGACACGCGCTCCGAGCCGGTCTTGATGAGGTACTCCATCAGCGTCATGGCCTTTGGGCGGGGGGCACAGCGGTCACTCACGCGGCGGCCAGGCCCCGTCCCAGCACCAGCCCTGGGGTCGCCGGCCGGCGGGTCCACGAGCATGGCCTGCCAGCGCGGCGGACGCGACACGGCCGAGAGAAAGAACGGAGCACCACGACGAACTGGCCCCCGCGGGGACGACCCCAAAGACACGGGGCCGCGCGGAAGCGGCCTGACACCACAGGGCGCGCGGCGCGAGGCTGCGCTCACACCAGAAGTCCTCGATGAGGAGGCTCGTGGCCGCCCCGCGCTGGAGGATTCTTAACAGACACGGGCTCTGTGGTCAGGACGACAAAAGTCCCACGGACCAAGGCAGCGGGGACGGCTGCAGTGCCCTCGGACGTGCTCGATGCCCCCGCACCGCGCTTTCCGAGGCTGACTTGTGCCGGGCGGCGTCTACACGCGTCTCGATGGAAAGACGGAAACAGAGAAGCGCGGCCCCGCCTGGACTTCCCCGGGGGCACAGAGCCCGCTCTGGCTCTCTAGAAGGAAGACCCTAAGGAGCGTGGCCGCAAAGCCCCGCTGGGCCAGGCACGCTCCAGAGCAGCCGGGACGTGGGCACGCCCACTTCCTCTTACCACCCGGCTCCCAGCTCGAGACTTCCCAAGTCTGAGGACAACAAGGGGGCCACTCCCCTCCCCAAACAGGCAGCCCAGGGGCAGGCGCCGAGCCACAGGGGCTAGTCAGGCCCCGGCTCTCCGCAGGGCCACACGCGTGCCAAGAGCAGCAAGACACCCAGCGACGGCTCCCGCAGTGTAGGTCAGGGAGACCAATTCTCTTTCCGACAAGTGAGAATTAAATGGGAGAGAAAACCGCCGTCCTCGGACTACAGAGCACGTCAGGGTGTGCAGGGGGCCCGGGGGCCACACGGAGCCCGGACAGCAACCGAGAGCACGGCGAAACACGAGAGGGGGCCCGGCCCCTGGGGCGGAGCTGGCTCAGCAGCTGGGAGTGTGCTGGGGACCCGCTGTGGGTCAGTAGTGACCCCCCACCGGCCACGGAGCCCAGCCTGGATCTGGCTGGCTCCCCGGAGGTGCGTGAGCAGCAATAGGAGGTTAGTGTTTAACCAGGCCTGAGCTGTTTACGCACTACAGCAGGAAGGAGAGCAGTGCCAGCAGGCACGGAGGGCGGGCAGGCTCCCCGAGTCCGAGGCCGGGGGCTGGGACCACAATGGCCACAGCGCGGACCCCACACCAGCCTCCCAGGTCAGCGTGAGAGCAAGGGATCCAGAGAACCGCCTCCGCCCAGGATGGGACCCGCACCCAGGGAACTTGAGGACTTGGTTCCAGGGCCCTGGAGACTCTGGTGGTGCAGCTAGACAGCCCGGGAACCCGGAAATAACCCAGGCACCCATCAAGGGCCAAACACACACGTGGGACACACAGCACGTCCGTGCGCTGGGAGCAGCACACACACAGCGAGTAACCAAAAAAACCTCCCAGCTGCAGCAGACACAAAGGAGCAGGAGCGTGAGCCCATGGAAAGTTCTAGAACAAGCCTGGCATACACAAGACGCGGCAAGGTGCTTCTGGGGAAGGGGTGTCTGCGCAGGCCCGGGGGGGACGGGGACACCCCCCACCTCCATCTGGGTGCCGGCTCCACAGCCGAGCAGGTTGCACACTCACGACGGCCGCAGCGGCAAACGCGCACACTGTCTCAAACACAAGCAACGGGACAATGGCAGAGTCCCCGCTAACTTCCCAAACCTGCTCCTGGACGGCGGACAATGTCAGCATATGCGGGTCAGTGTAAAACAGCGACCAGCAAACTCTGTAAGGGCCCAGGTGGGCAGTAACCCAGCTCTGCGGTTGACCGCTCAGCCCCGGGCGGCAGAGGGGAGGCGGCCAAGGACGCACAGGCCAGGCCCGACCCACGAAGCTTCACCTACAACCACAGCAGCAGGTCAGCTACAGCCCGCGGGCCGCCGTGCGCCGACCTCCGCTTTGGGGAAGACCTTGAGACTGATTCCTCATAGCAGGGAGAGGACACAGCCGAGTCAGAAGAGCAGGTTCTGGGGCCCCTCTCCCACCCCCGGCCCCGGGGTGGCCCTGAGCCTCCTCATGCCCCCATGTCCCCATCTAAAAAGTGGGGACATCCCCCGGGGTTCTGTGCCCACAGCCGTGTGCCTCCAGTTGCGGTCAGGGCCCCTCGGGACTCACCTCCCCCCACTCACGGCCCATGAGCCCCACCAGTCTTCTCTCCAAGTGTCAGGAGGCGCTCCTGGTCCCATCCCCCCCTTCACCGCTTACCCGGAGGCTCACCCAGACCCGTCAGCCTTGCCCTGAAGTTCACCGGGACAAACGTCACCCGGTCCCTCCCAAGTCACATGACAGACCCAGCAGAGTCCATGGGAACGAGGACCCAACCCGGGGTTGCCGGGACCGGCATGAAAACAAGCCGGAGCATTTCCAGGTCGGAGCCCGGCCGGCACAGGCCCCAGCCAGAGTCCGTGGAGCCAGCGGTTTCATCTGCCTCGGCCACGGCCACGCACCGAGCAGGCCCTCAGCCGACCCGAGGGACTCGCCAGCCCTGCGGAATCTCGCTCCAGCTCCCCCGCCAGCAGTCGGACCCCCACACGGAAGGACGTCCACGGGCAGGTCTGAGCCCCACCGCCGGAGTGGGGCCTGGCCACCTGCCCCAGCCCGTGCCCGCCGCCACTTCTCCACCCAAGGGGAGGATGCCAGGCCCCGGGCGAGCCAACAGGAAAACCGCTCACTGAGCGTGGCCCGGAGACACGCTCCCTATGGCTACAGCCTGCAGTCTCGCCCGCTCACCCTGAGGACCCGTGCACGCGCCACCGGGGGCCAGCAAAGGGGTTCTCGCACAGGGCGGTCTGTCCCCACTTATCACAATGGCACGCGCATGTGCCCCTCGACCCAGAAATTCCAGCTCTAGCCGATGGCAAACACACAAGGCTACTAGTGGCAGTCTGGCTGACCGAAGCAAAACTTCGCAGATGACTTAAAGCCCAGCACCGGGCAGCCAGCAATTGTTAAACGACGGAAGGAAAGAAGAGCAGAAGGACGGAAGGAGCAAAAAGGAAGGAAGGGAATAAGGTGACAAATCTACACCCTGACAAGAAGGGATCTCTAAGCTATAACCTCATCTTCCTTTTAAAAACTGGGGTAGTTTCCCCGTGATAAGACACACCAGGTCTCACGCGCAGCTCTGAGCCCCGATAATTGCCTGTGGCCACGTTCCCGCGGCTCACCCCAAACAGCTGCACGGCCCCCGAGCTCCCCGGCGCCCAAGGACACCCACACAGATGCCAGGGACACCAGCTGCCTGGGAGAGGGAACCGGGCTCCCGGCACGCAGAGGGACGAGCACGTGCGCGGATCTCGCGAACGCACCATGTTTTCAAAAAGAGCTTAAAGTCCTAAGACTCACGACCCCTCATGCTCGTTACCTTGGTCAAATGAGAAGAAGGACAAAGGGAGAGACCGCACACAAAGACCGAGGACTCCAGCTCCTCCACAACAGGGGCAGGGGGGCCGGGCGGCGCCCCAGCCTGAGCCCGGCACCTGCCCACACAGGCGCATGCAGGGGAGGGCCCGCTGCAGGCCCAGACACTGACCTTGTAGACGTGCCTCCAGTTCTTGCCATGGTCGTTGAGCCGCTTCCAGATCATGCTCATGATCTCGGAGAAGGCGACGACATTGTAGGTGAGGTCAGCGATCTCAGACATCAGGGAGCTGGACGGGCCCCAGGGGTCGTTGCTCGTGGCTTCTCGGACCTTGATCTCGGCCTCTGAGTAGTTGTGGACTATGTTCTTCATCTGGCGCCGCAGGGACGAGGTCGACATGGTGGCGCGCGGTGGCGAGGGCGGTGGGCCCCCCGGGGTACGGCGAGATGGAGCCAGTCGAGGAAGGAAGCGGCAGGAGCTGGTGGGTCACCGCATCTGAGAAGGAAAGGCCCTCTGGAAACACAAGCGGGACCCAGGGCTGCACGGCCCGCACCCACACCCTCTGGGGCTCCCCACGGCCCCTGGGGCCTGGAAGGCTCTGGCCCTCCTCAACCCCCATCTCAGTCACCAGGGCCATCTTTCGGTTCCTCAAACATGCCCAGCTCCTTCCTGCTTGCTTCGGGGCCCTGCTCAGTGAGGCAAGGAGGCAGAGTGTGCGGTGGGGGAATCACAGGCCGGGGGCACCTCAGTGGGCACCTCCCAGCCGGCTGCCCTGGTGGGGGGGGGCAGGAACTCCTGCACCCCAGTTTTCCCTTCTAAGTGGGGTTTCGTTCCGTAGCCCTAGGCACACAGGCGGTCGTGAGATGGTCACCCTGCTCTTCCCCTCACCCCGAGAACTGGTTAAGCTTCCCAGACTTTACACACCCAAACACTGTGGTCATTATTCCCCGAGGGCCCCATGGGGAGACTGAGGCCCCCTCGCAATTTTATACTCTGTCTGCCTCTGTGGCTAAGGCTGAACCACGAGCCCCATGGGGACAGAAACCACGTCTGTAGGGACGTGAATCTTCCCATCAGAGCAGCTGCCCCAGAAGAGCCATTCAATAAACCGCTGGAGGGAAGGGAAGGAGGAAGGCCAGGAGAGACCTCAGGAGCAGAAGACAGGGCAGAGTCTGAGACAGACACAAGGACACACGCGGAGACCATAGAGGGAGCCCAGAGGCAGGCAAGAGAGGGCAATGCCAGGGGACAGGGCGTCCCACGGGCGGGGCAGCTGGCGGCTCAGGGAAGGAGACGCACCCGAGCAGGGCGGCTGCCTGGGTCCCAGCCGCGTGCTAGGTGCTCACTGACCAAGAGACAGATGCCCATTATTGCCTCCAACGCCACCAAGCGCATTCTAACCGGCGAGAAGACGGGCATTGTGGAGGCTGAACACCTCCGCCAAGGTCGCTCACCCAGCGCGGCAGCGCAGACGGCACCTCTGGCTGCCTGGACACCCAACCCTACCCTTAAACTAAGCCGTGCTGAGAGGAAGGTGACGGGAACCAGGCAGACGGTGAGGACCACGACAAGCAGCGACACGGCCCTTACCCTGTGCCAGGCGTCCTTCCCCACGCTCTACACACCGTGACTCAGTAAACGCTCCCAACTCCAGGATTCACGGCACCTCACCGGGGAGGACACTGAGGCACAGCAAGGGCCACTCCCGCGGCCCTGGCTCCAGACGGAAGTGCGACCGCCACAGTCCACGGCCACGCCCACGAGCCCTCCCACAACCTACCTAAGTCCTGGGACAGGCAGCTGGCCCAGCTCCGAACTCAGGCTGGAGAGCCGGGCACTCGGAGACACACGTGAGCAGCTGGAAAGAGCCGGTCGGGGGGCCGAGCAGGCCGGCCAGACACAGAGAGGAAGGGCGGACGGGGCTGACACGGAGAACACGGAGGGACAGGAGCGAGACAAACGAGGGGAGAAAGAGGCGCAGAGAAACCAGGGCAGAGCGCACCCAGAGTCTCGGTGCACAGAAGTCACAGGAGACAGAGACAGAAACAGGGCAGACAGCGAGGAAACACGGAGACCCCGAACGCTGCAAATTTACGGAAGAAAAAAACGAGACAGGACAGAGAACGTGTGAAACTCGGGCCCAAATCCTGGCCAAGAGCGACCAACAGGGCAACAACCTCCTTGAGATTCCGTTTGCGAGACTCTCGCCCGAAGGAGAGAATTCCTACCTGGCAGGCTTGGTGATCAAATGAGATGGGTACATACAGTGCTTGGCGCCCTGCCCCACAGATAGCAGGAGCTCCATAAGGCTGCCCGCTGGTATTATCAGAAGGAAAGAGCGTTTCCCAAAGGGTGGTACCAGAAGACGCCCCGCTTTTAAGGCTGTGGAAATGCAGCAAAGTGCCCTAGGGAGCACTCAATGGGGCACCAAAGCTAAAATCGACGGTATCGCTTGGAACGGGACCAGGGTTTCAAAACAAACGGATTCAGACAGGAGGATCAGGTTAAACCGAAGACAAGGACGGGGCAAAATCCTCCCAGGAGTGTTCGAGGAACTGACAGCACGCACCGTGCAAGGGGAAGCCGCGCGGCCAGCAGTCGACTGCAGTGCCGGCCGGCGCCGGGCGTTCCAGCGGTGCCACCCCCGGGAGCACGCACAGCCCTGCCTCGAGAAGTCACCCGAGGGACACCAGCGGCCGGCAAGCAGGGGGCCGGACCGCAGAGCCGGGCTCTGGACCACCGCAGCACCGCACACCCACAAAGCCGCGCGAGGGGACACGTCCCAGACCGAGCCACGCACGCGCGCAGGGGGACCCCGGGCTGGCGGGGACGTGCGCGGGGACAGCAATGAATGAGACGGGGGCAGAGGGCTGCCAGAGTCCCCCGCAACCGCAGACGCGGGAGCCCGCGGGTGGGGGCGGGGGGAGGAGGAGGGCACGGCCGTCACCCCGACCGCCGCACGCCGACACCGGACACAGGCGGCCGCACGGACCCCGGCAGCACCGAGGCCCGGGCGCAGGCCGGCGGGCGCCCGATGCCGGCCGGCCTCACACACACAAAAGGCCGCGGGGCTGAGTCGGGGGTCACACGCGACGGACGCCCGAGCGACCCGGCCCGCCGCGCCCCCGGCCCGCGCTCACCTCGGCCCCTCACGCCGGGCTCCGGGGGGTCATGGCGGGCAGCCCCCTGCCCCCGCTCGGCCTCGGTGTCGCGGGGCGCGCGCCTGGCCGCGGGCGGCGAACGCGGAGGCGCACTCGGGCGCACGCGCGGACGCACGGAAGGGCTGCACGCCGACGGCCCCGCCGCCCCGGCGCCCGTGAGGGGCGCAGAGCCGGGCGGGGGGGGAGGGGAGCCGCCGAGCGGACGGGAAACAACCGAAGGAGGCGACGGACCGGAAGCGGAAGTGGCGGCGAGCCCCGCCCTCCGCGCCTCACCCGACGGTCCCGCCCGCAGGGAGCCTGCGCAGCAGCCGCTTCCGCAGCCCCACCCGCTCGGCAGCGTCACTTCCGGCGCGCAGGCCCGGCGGTCGGGCGCCCCGTGAGGCCCCGAGGGACAGACGCGCAGGGCAGGCCTGAGCGGGGCGGGCCGGCCGTGCTGGCCGTGCTGGCCGGGGCAGGGACCGCGTCGTCGCCAGCCCGCGCGGCCACTCCGCCCCCACACCCTGCGGTGATCCGGGGACTCCCAGGGTCGGGGAAACGGCCGGCAGCCCCCTCCCCCGCGGCGCGGACCCGTCTGGCGCCGCGGCTTCCGCGCAGCCACGCCCCCCAGGCGAGCGGGCGGCCACGCTGGCGGGGTGTGCCCAGAGGGCGCGCCAAGGACGCCCGGGCCGCGGGTCAGGGCGGGGGTGGGGGGGCCCGGGGCAGCGACGTGGGGGCGGTTACACACACCGGACACACAGCGGCTCCGTAAAGTAAAATACAACAAAATGTTTAATGAGCAAATTCGTCTTAGCAAATATGAAACTGCCACAGAGGAGAGGGACGGGGCCACGGGGCTGGGGCGCGGTCAGGGAGACTAAAGAGGAGAGTCAACTACGTAAGAAACCGGGGAGGGCACGGGGACCAGAGGCCAGGAGGACGGGAGCTGTGGTCCTGGAAAGGGAGAAGGCCGGGCACC
>CM053620.1:43934155-43986513 GCA_028646535.1 Procyon lotor | reverse complement strand
GTCCTGGGATCGAGCCCCGCGTCGGGCTCTCTGCTCGACGGGGAGCCTGCTTCCCCCTCTTTCTGCCTGCCTCTCTGCCTGCTTGTGAGCTCTCTCCGTCAAATAAATACATAAAATCTTTAAAAAAAAGGAGAAGAAAAAGCAGCAGGAGACCCAGCCTAGCAAGAAGTGAGTTGCTCACAGCAGGGACAGGAAGAAGCAAGACTAGACCCCACATCTTCCGACTCCAAATCCATTTTGTAGTGGTTCCATGCAGCCAGACTTCTAGAATCACATCATGCAATCTCGGCTGCTAATGCGGTGACAGGCCACGAGGTACTCTGGCAGACAGGGGAAACGGCAAGGAGTCCACATCTACTGACCCCCACCCGGTTCCAGGAATTACGCTGGATGCCGAGCATTCCCCACGCGGTGTTCTCAATACAGTCCCACCAAGTAGCATTGTGCTGCCCACTTTGTAGTCGACGACCGGATACGGAGAAGGCACATCCCGCCCAAAGTTGCATAGCACGTAGACCAATGGCTCCGAACCCAGTTCTGTCTGACTTGAAAGTTTATGGTCACTCTGCTGAGCTAGGTCTCCTCCAAAATAGTTGTCTCTACCTCTGACACCCAAACTCTTCTAGCTCCATTGATTTAGCTACTCATTCATTCATTCCTCTGTTCATTCACTGACCATTCACTGAGGCCTTCTGAGGATGCAGAGATGAAATGGACCTAGCCCACAAGAAAGGAGAACAGAGGATGAGCTCTATGCTAGATACACTGTTGTGAATTATCTCACTTAAAAGAAGGCATCTCGGGCGCCTGGGTGGCTCAGTTGGTTAGGCAACTGCCTTCAGCTCAGGTCATGATCCCGGAGTCCTGGGATCGAGTCCTACATTGGGCTCCCAGCTCCACGGGGAGTCTGCTTCTCCCTCTGACTTTCTCCCCTCTCATGCTCTCTCTCACTGTCTCTGTGTCAAATAAATAAATAAAATCTTAAAAAAAAAAGGTATCTCGATGAAAAACCATGTCACGCCCATCAGACTGGCAACAATTTAAGTTGGACTATCAAATATGAATAAAGACTTTGAGGGGCGCCTGGGTGGCTCAGTGGGTTAAAGCCTCTGCCTCTGGCTCAGGTCATGATCTCAGAGTTAAAGCCTCTGCCTCTGGCTCAGGTCATGATCTCAGTGAGATCAAGCCCACATCGGGCTCTCTGTTCAGCAGGGACCCTGCTTCCCCCTCTCTCTGCCTGCCTCTCTGCCTACTTGTGATCTCTCTCTCTCTCTGTCAAGTAAATAAATAAAACCTTTAAAAAAAAAAAAAAAGACTTTGAGCAACAGGAGCTCCCATTCATTGCTGGTGGAAGCAGAAGTCAGTAATAATTATAGCTAATACATTGTGCCCACATTGCACTTTACATATAATGGCTCGTTTAATCGTCATAGCACCTAACACTTAACCTTGTTAAGTAAATACTATTATCTTTGCTTTACAAATGAGAAAACAGAAAGGGCTACCTTCCTCATTAGACATAGCAGATATATACAGTGCCTAGGACTCATGATACTTTTAGGGGCCCATGAAGATATTTTAATTTTGAAATCAGAAGAACAAAAGAACGTAATCCAGCCTAGCTTGTGTTCATCTTTATACCAACGCAGTCATAAAACTTACTTTTAAGGGGCGCCTGGGTGGCTCAGTGGGCTAAAGCCTCTGCCTTTTGCTCAGGTCATGATCTCAGGGTCCTGGGATCGAGCCCCACATCGGGCTCTCTGCTCTGCAGGGAGCCTGCTTCCCCCCCCTCTCTGCCTGCCTCTCTGCCTATTTGTGATCTCTCTCTCTCTCTCTCTGTCAAATAAATAAATAAATAAAATCTTTATAAATAAATAAAATGAGTTTACCCAAGAGCCCCCAGGTAGTAAATGGTGGAGTTATTAAAAAGCAACTAAATAATGTAGGTGGGAGTTGAAGATATTAAATAGTCTTTGACCCATCAATCCAACATTCCAGTGATATAATACAAAGAAAGCTCTCTAGGCTTCAAGGAGACATGAGCCAGAATAAAGCTTGTGGTACTAAAACATTGGAACCCAACCAATGCCCACCAAGAGGAGAATGAAAACACATAATGGGACATTATCTTCAATATGTCGCCAGCATTGACATCAGCAGTTACTAGACCACAAGTATCGATGTATAGAAATACAAAAAGGGGAGGAGAAAACAGAGAACTGAAGAGATAACAGAGACTGAAATGATATCACTTATTAGAAAAATGTTAAAGTTCACTTAGTTTTTAGTTATCTCCACACCCAATGAGGGACTTGAACTCACAAGCCCAAGATCAGGTGTTAATATGCTCTTCCCACTGAGTCATCCAGACACTCTTAATTGATTAGAAAAAAAAAATTATTTTCTTAAAAGTTTTATTTATTCATTTGAGAGAGAGAGACGTGAGCAGGGGGGAAGGGCAGAGGAAGAGGGAGAAGCAGGCTCCCTGTTGAGCACAGGGCTCCATCCCAGGACCGGGGATCATGACCCGAGCGAAGGCAGACACTTAACTGACTGAGCCCCCCAGCTATCCTTATGAGAAAAAAATCTCAAGCACACAGAACAATATCGTACTTCGTCGACGTAGGAAAATAAGACATGCCTAGGAACGATAATCGGAAGATGCAAAATCTAACCTCAGGGGAGGGTTAGGAGACTGGGTGATGGGTACACAGCCTAGACTGTATCTGTAAGGCGTATTTTAAGTGTAGTAGTGAGTAGGGGCAGTTGTTTACATTACTGAACATGTTTCATACAGAAATAGTTCGTAATAAACTAAATGTAAATAAAAGACTCCGTAGGTGTATCAGTTACGATAGAATACCTTATACCTGGGGCGCCTGGTGGGGGGTGGGGGGCTCCTTCCATGAGCAGCTGCCTCTGGCTCAGGTCCTGATCCCAGGGTCCTGCGACCCTGCCCCGCGACCCTGCTCAGCGGCCTGCCTACTTCTCCCTCGTCCTCTGCCTGCCGTTCTCTCTGTCAATTAAATAAGTAAATTTTAAAAGGGGGGTGGGGGTTGGCTCGGTGGGTTGAAGCCTCTGCCTTGGGCTCGGGTCATGATCTCGGGGTCCTGGGATCGAGCCCCCCCCATCGGGCTCTCTGCTTCGCCCCCCCCCCCCGCCTGCCTCTCTGCCCACCTGTGGTCTCCCCCCGTCGAAGAAAGACACCGGTCTTCACGGCACCTGTCGGGCGCTCGGCAGCCGACCGCGGGCCCGAGGCCCGGAGCGCGGAGGTACCCCCGCCGCAGCTGTGCGCTCCCGGACGTCGCACCGACCCGCGCGCCTGCAGACTCCCAGGGCGGCGGGGCCGCTGTCGGCCCGACCCTGCGGTAAAAACCCTCACTGGCAAACCTCGCTCGGCTCTGCGGAGGCGGCGACGGGACCAGGTGGCGGGGAGACACCAGCCCGCCGAGCTCAGGTAACACAGGTGACGCCCTGGCGACAGTGGCTGACGGCCAGAGCCCGCTGATGCTGCTTGGCGGAAGGGGAATTCGGCCTGGCCGGCGGCCACCCCGGCGCCCCGCACCCGCTCGGTCCCGCGGTGCCGACAGGTGACCAGAAGCGACGCGACCCTCCCCTCGGGTGGGCGGGGCGCGGCCTCCGCAGAGCCACGCCCCCTGCCCGCCCGTGTGCGCCTGCGCAGCGCCTCTGACGGCCGCCCGGGCCCCGCCCCCTCCCTCAGCGACCGCGGGCCTGGGGGCGGGGCCTGGGCACAAGATGGCCGCCGCGCGCCCGGAGCCCCCGAGTCCGAGCTCAGCGGCCCCGGAGCCGCGATCCCCGGAGACGCCGGACGTGGTGCGGGCGGGGAAGGGGCTTCGGCCGGGGACTCGAGGCGGGAGGAGGTCTCAGGGCAGGGGGCGGGGCCTGGGCGGGGCCTACGAGGGCTGGGCGGGTGAGGTATTTAGGGCTCCGGGTCCGGGGGCGGTGCTTCTCGGGGCGGGCGGGGGGCGTGGCCTAAAGAGGAGCCTATGAGAACGGAGGGCGGGGCCCAGGCGGGGCGGGGCCAGAGGAGGGGGGTTGGGTGGAACATCTGGGCGGGAGATGAGCCCGGAGAGAAGTCTCAGAGATTGAGTTTGTGTAATTAGGGGGCGGGACCTCGGAAATTCTGGGGCTAGTGGACTTGGGGGGAAGGTTGGGAAGGTGACCCTGCAAGACAAGGGTGGGTAGTTACGGTCGGGGCACCCACGTTGGAGTGGGGTGATGATTCTGCAAGGGTCTGAGTGACGTGTCTCGAATGCCTAAGGGCGGATTTTAGGGGGGGAGGAATGACGGCTCCAGGTGACTGTGGAACTTTCCCCACTCGGGACCGGAGAGTAACAACGAACATTTCCTGAGCTCGTACTTAGGCTCAGGAGATTGAGGTGAACAAAACAGATAAGGACTGTGCTCTCTTGGAGCTCATGGCCTAGAGGAGAGAGACGATAAAGGATATTTACTGTGTGACATGCCCTAAAGGAAATAGTGAGCTGATAGAGTGGGGGGTGAGGGGAGCTAAATTTAGACGAGAGAAGTCAGCCGTGTGCCGGCTTATATTTACACTGGGGTCACGCACAGGCAGCAGCCGGATCATGATGGATATTATGGTGACGGTTTTGGGTCGTGAGTGCAGTTGGAACCATGGGAGGGTTTTGAGTGGGAAAATGACGATCTCATTTCCATTTTCAATAGGTCATTCAGGCTGCTTTGGGGAGGTAGCAGACAGAGAAACAGGGGTTCTGCTCAGGAGGCGTTTTCAGTTGTCAAGCCAAGAAATAAATAGTTGGCTTCTAACTGGGGTAGAGGAGGGATTGGCTGGATTCCGTGATGTGCCTGGGACAACAGTGGAAGTCTTGATAAGGACACTGCAGGGTCCCGGAGGGTGGAGAGCAGGATCTGGAAATTGAGGGGCCCAGTATGCTACAAAGGGGGTGGGTGTTTTAATAAGCAGGGGTGTGTTGGGGAGGCCCTGAGGGCGGGTCCACAGGCTCCTGGTTTTTTCTCCACCCCCGCCCCCCCAGGTCCTGGTGCCCGATGATGGCCGCCCCGCCACACCCCCGAGTGACCTCATCGAGATCCAGGTGGTGAAGGTGACAGACACCACGCTGGTGCCCGAGCCCCCGGAGCCAGGCTCCCTCCACTGTGCCTTGTGCCCAGCCGCCTTCCGGCTGGTCTCTGAGCTGCTGTTCCACGAACATGGCCACCTGGCAGGGGCGGAGGGCGGCGGGCAGGGTGGGGACCCCAGCCGCTGTCATGTGTGTGGCCACAGCTGTCCGGGCCCCGCCAGCCTCCGCGCCCACTACAGCCTGCACACGGGGGAGCGGCCCTACCGCTGCCCCCTCTGCCCCCGCGCCTTCAAGGCCCTGGCGCCTCTGCTGCGGCACCAGCACCGACACGGGGTGGAGCCAGGGACCTC
Source organism: Procyon lotor (assembly GCA_028646535.1). Taxonomy (NCBI): domain Eukaryota; kingdom Metazoa; phylum Chordata; class Mammalia; order Carnivora; family Procyonidae; genus Procyon; species Procyon lotor. The sequence goes on along the minus strand of CM053620.1, from coordinate 43,981,082 downwards.
TCAGAGGCCTCCGGAGGCGGCCGCGGCTCGAGAACAGAGGCCCGGGGTGCCCCAGGAGCGGTCGGAGGTGGTGATGGCGGCGGCGGCAGCGGGCGCGGCGGTGGGGAAGCCTTTCGCCTGCAGGTTCTGCGCCAAGCCGTTCCGTCGCTCCTCTGACATGCGCGACCACGAGCGGGTGCACACGGGCGAGCGGCCCTACCACTGCGGCATCTGCGGCAAGGGCTTCACGCAGTCCTCCGTGCTGAGCGGCCACGCGCGCATCCACACCGGGGAGCGCCCCTTCCGCTGCGCCCTGTGCGATCGCACTTTCAACAACTCCTCTAACTTCCGCAAGCACCAGCGCACCCACTTCCACGGGCCGGGGCCGGGGGCGGGGGACTCTGGCAGCCAGCTGACCGCGGGGGCCGAGGGGCCAGGGAGCGGGTGTGGGCCAGGAAACAGTCTGGAAGAAGGGCAAGGGGAGGTGGCCACGGTGAAGGTGGAGGTCGACCAGTAGGCTGGGAGAGCAGGGCGGTGGGGGCATTAACACGGGGAGTAGGAAGCAGGTCAGATCCGCAGGGGAGGGGTGGGAGGGACAAGGAGGCAGGAGAGGGGAGACTGGGGGAGAGGTGACAGGAGATAGCAGCTAATGTGGGAGAACACGGGGAGGCCCAGTTTTGGGACCCCCCACAAACCCATACAGTACCTCCATGAGACTCAGAAAGGCCCAGACACCACCCCGTGGATGCCCAGCTAAACGTGAGGACCCCAGGCTGGATTTCACTGCCCAACCAGCCTGTTTGTTGGGCTGTTCTCGTGCAAGACACAGCCTGTGCCCACAGAGCGTGGGCCTACGGAGGGGGAGCCAGGGTTGGTCCTAAGGGGCTGAAGCAGGGTCTGCCCTGCTGTCTCTGGGCTAGCCCGTCCGCGGAACCCTGGACTCTCTTGGGGCCGAGGGTGGGCCAGGCTGGAATCTTCTGCCTACCTCACTGGATTGCACTGGACCGCGGCTGCCTACCCACCCTCAGGCAGAAGACGCCCACCGGGTCCTCCATAAAGAGACTCTGGGATCCCATCACCTCGAAGCCAGAGGGTCCCCAAGTCCTAGCCAAGAGCACTCAAGCCTCAAGGATGTAAGCCTGACCGTAAAGATCTTGACTCCAAGAGCTGCTCCCACCTCCCATGGTGGTCCCTCCTTAACCCACCGACTCCGAAGCCACAAAAAAATTCCGGACATCAAATAGCCACCTAATACCCCCCTCATAAGGCTTTAGGTTCAGAGCCCGTGGCCCCCAGAGCTACGAAGTAGCCTCAGGTTTCTCTGAGTTCCTCCACTCCCAATTTGAAACAAACAGCTTCATGCCTGACCCAAGGCGACCCCGAGGAAGGGCTGGGGGATGGCGGCATGGTGGGCTGGCCTGTGGGCGGCGGGGCGGGATGAACTGAGTCACTGGTGGGTGCAAGAGGAGGACCCGGGAGCTGGAGGTGGGAGCCTCCAGTTCTACTCTAATTAAAGGACTTTCTGAAGGGTTTCTCCATGTCAGTCTTGTGTTTGGGGGGTGAGGGCAGAGGGTCCACACTGTGGTCTTGCCCCGAGCAGGGAATTGCAGCCTCTCTCTCTCTCTCCAGAGAGGAGAGGGCAGAGGGTCCACACTGTGGTCTTGCCCCGAGCAGGGAATTGCAGCCTCTCTCTCTCTCTCCAGAACTGTTTCCTCTTCTGCAGAGCTCTACTCAGAGATGTTCTGTGTTTCAGGTGTCAGGGAAGTTTGGCAAGATGAAGGGACTCTTCTGATCAGTATGCCTATCAAGGAAGGAGAGCCCCAGATTTGCACACCTTCCCGTTCCCCCAGCACCTCCCACGAGATACCCCTTAGACCGGTCCCAACACCAGCAGAAGTCATTCAGTTTCCTCCAAAGGATCGCCTGCATTTCCTATCATTGGCATCGCCACCCAAGCTAGAGACCTGGGCGGGGTCCCGAAGCCTCCCTCCCTCCCTCCCTCTCTCGTGCACTCATCCAATCCCTACCCCCATCCCTTTCCGGCCGAGCCAGTTCAGTATCTTTGGAGCCTGAAGACTTTTCATCACCACTACTTTGTAGGCCAAGCCAGCAGCGGCCCCCCCCACCCCCGAATAATTCCCCAGCAGCGCCATCTCCAGGCTCCCTACAAACAGCCTCATGGCCCCGCGGCTCCTTGCGGCTTTGAGAAAGGGCTGCAGGCACAGATGCCTTAGGAGCTGGGCGGCCTTGTAGTAAAGAGGGAGGTGGCTGGATGCAAGGGAAAAGCCCATCACCGGTGAGGTGACGCATGGCAACGGGCACTTCCTCTCAGTGCTGAGCTTCAAGGCAGGGCAGGACTTGGGGGACTGCAGAGCATGGGCTCCGTCCGAAGCCGGCAATGGTTACCCAGCTCCGGGACAGTGCAGGCTGGGTTGCCAGATATCGCAAATTTTTCAGAAGTTGCATTAGTTCATTATGTAAAATCTTTCGGTTTTACAAAATTTTCAGATGCCGGCAACTAAGTCGAACTTTATTTTTTTGATGCGCGGGCTAAACAAAGGGAGTCAGTGGCTTGTGTCCAACAGCTGCCAGCCTCTGGCCTCCAGCATCATCCGAGCTTCACTATTTGGAACCCAAGGCCCTTCAGGGTCCAGCCGCCGTGCCCCCACCTCTCCGGCCATCCTCATCTTTGAGAATCTCTGGGACAGCCGGGGCTAGTTAGACACTCCAACCCTCCACCTAGAATGCTTTGCCCACGTTACCTGGCAGGCTTCTGTGCTGTTATTGTTCGGGCATCACCTTCTCCTCCAGGAAGCGTGGCCAGGCCCCGGGGTCTGAGAAGGTGACTCCTCCACGCTCACGGCCCCCAGTGATCATTCCACGCGCCCCTGCGGACGCCGGCACCAGCGGTGTCTCATGCTGGGTCCTCAGCACTAGCACACGTCGGTCACACTAGGCTGCTGCCCTCGTGGGGGGCCAAACGGGACCCGCCCAGGCGGTGCCCCTGAACCCACTCTTTCTGCCAGTTTCAGTACTGTCGCGCCTGGGCCCGCGTCTCAGTTCTCCCACGGACTGGCCAGGTGTCCTCGGAGCTGCTTTCTTCTCAGGACCTCAGCCCCCTCTTCCGACGGGTGGGAGAACCAAACGCACGTTTTAGGGCACATGGCTCGCTGCTCCGACAGTGGCAGTGCGGGCTGTGGGAGGGCTTTTGAAGCTCCTCCAAATTATCCTGGAGGGACGGGCGCGATGGGGGTTCTCGTCCACCGCACTCCAGGGCAGGGAGCAAGTCCGGTTTGTTGATTCCCGGGTCCCGTGAAAGACCCAGCAGACGGGGCTTCGGGAAATGCTGGCCAAGCTTACAACTGCCGAAAACATCTTGAAGGCGAAGGAGTCCGGCTACGCTGTCAGGTTTCTGAGAATAAAACTTACCTGGCTTGTGCGTCTCCCTCTGCTCAAGGTGCAGACTACAGCTCGGATGTGGTAACTCCTCAGCTACGGCCAGCCGAACGAGGCAAAGCAGAGAGCGTGACCCCAGGAGGAGGGTGTTGGGGAATCGAAATCCCTGGGAAACATAAGTTCTCAACTGTTTGTCGGCGTTTAATCCCCTCTCCCTGGGATGCAAGAAAGGACTCCAGGGGCCCCGTTGGTAAGATTTATTATTCTCCGCTCTGTACAAGCCGCGTCTGCCACCCCGCCCCCACCCCCACAATCCAAAAGAGCACCCAGGCCCCTCACGCCCACCCAACTCCGCTCATACTCCACCTTCCAGCCAGAGCCCAAAGGGATGGGGGAGGGGCAGCTCAGACCCACGTCCTCCACCCGAGCTTATCGGGGGACAGAATGCTGCGGGGTGGGGGTGGGGCGCCGATGAAGGTCACAAAACGGGGCCGGACGGAGGATCAAGTTCAGCGGCCGGCAGGATGAGAGGAGGGCCAGACAGGTCCAGGATGGGAGCGATCCAGTCTTGAGTCTGTGGGGCACGGGCTTTGAGGGAGCCTAGTCCCGTCTGTAGTCCTGAAGGACGGTTGGGGCAACAGCGAGGAGGGGGTAGGACTCTGATCAGCAGCTGGGGAGGGGTGAGGACGGAAGGGAACGTCCGACTGGAGTGGCGAACGGAAGCCCCCTCTCGCTCAGGCATCCTTGCCCGCCAAGGTGCCCGCCCCCGCCCCGGGAGCCCCGAGGCCCTCGGCTTTGTGGGCCAGGCGGTGTTTCTTGAGGCCGTAGGTGTTGGCGAAGCCCTCGCCACAGGAGGAGCAGCGGAAGGGCCGGCCGCCCTGGTGAGCCGCCAGGTGCTTACGGAAGTAGCCGGGGTCCTTGAAGGCCTTGAGGCAGGCGGGGCAGCGGAGCTCGGGCCGCGGGGGCTCGTGGGCGCGCTGGTGGCGCAGCACGGAGCTCAGGTAGAAGAAGCCCTTCCCGCAGTGCTCGCAGCGGTAGGCGCGCTCCCCCAGGTGCAGCCGCTGGTGCTCCAGCAGGTTGGAGCGGTAGCGGAAGGTCTTGCCGCAGGCGCCGCAGCGCTGGGGCCGCGCCACGGCGTGCAGCCGCCGGTGCTCCGCCAGGCTGGAGGACTGCGCGAAGCGCTTGGCGCACACGCCGCACTTGAAGGCGCGCTCGCCGGTGTGCACCACGCGGTGCTGCCGCAGGTACCAGGAGCGCAGGAAGCCTCGGCCGCACACCCCGCACCGGTAGGGCCGCTGCTCCGTGTGGCAGCGCTGGTGGCGCATCAGCAGGGCCGCCTCCCAGAAGCGCTTGCCGCACACCGGGCAGCGGAAGCCTCGCTTCTGCCGGTGGCTGCGCCGGTGCAGGAGCAGGTCGTAGGCCCCGGCGAAGCTCTGGCCGCACAGGCCGCAGCCCAGGGTCCGGCGCACCAGGTGCACGTACTTGTGAGTCACCAGGCCCAGGAAATGCTTGAAGCTCTGGCCACACGTGGCACAGCTGAAGCGCTCGGGGCCCGAACTGGCCGCCCCACCGCCCCCGGCCACCGCCGTCCCGCCGGCGTCGTCACCCCCGGACACCCCTGCCAGTGCGGCCACAGCCGCCCCCACCTCTCCCGCCAGGCCGTTGTCCAGCACACCGGCCGCGTCGGCGCCGCCCGAGCCGTCCTGGGGCTGGGGCCCGCCGGGCGTGGGCGGGAGCAGGCGCTCGGGGGCCGCCTGGTGGACCAGCTTGTGCCACATGAGATTCTCGATGAAGCCGAAGGTCTTGCCGCACGCGTCACAGCCGTAGGGCTTCTCGGCCATGTGAGCCTCCTTGTGGCTCATCACGTGGAAGAGGTCGGGGAAGTGCTCGCCGCAGTCCGAGCAGGCGTAGCTCAGCGCATCGGCGGCCCCCGCGGAGGTGGCGGAGGCGCCCGGCCCACAGGCCCCCGGCGCGCCCTGGGTGGCCGGGAGGCCGGCGGCCCCGGCCAGGGCGCAGGGCAGCTGCAGCCGGTGCACCTGGCGGTGGCGGGTGAGACTCTGGGGGTAGCCGAAGACCTTGCCGCAGAGCTCGCACTTGTAGGGCCGCTCGCGGGTGTGCACCACGTGGTGCTTGCTCAGGTGGAAGGACTCGCGGAAGCGCTTCCCGCACACGGGGCACTGGTGAGGCTTCTCGCCCGTGTGGATGCGCTCGTGGCGCTTCAGAGTCTCGCGCCGCCCGAAGCCCCGGCCGCAGATGCCGCAGCAGAAGGTCTTTCCGGGGACGCCGGCGCCGGAGCCCCCGGCCCCGCTGGTCCCGGCCCCGCCGAGCAGCAGCGGGTGGGCCCCCAGCAGCGGCACGGGCACGGCGCCGTAGACCACCGCCGCCGCGGCCGCCGCGGCCTTCTCGCCGTCGGTGGCCGGAGGGTCGGGGGGCAGGAGGTAGGGGCCCGCAGGGAAGGCCGGCGGGGGCTGCGGGACCGCGGCCGCGGCGTCCTTGGGCGCGTCGGGGGCGGCGGGCGGCGCGTGCGCGGCCTTGTGGCGGAGCAGGCTCTGGGGCGCGGAGTAGGACTTGCCGCACAGGTCGCAGGGGTACACGGGCCGCGGCCCCGCCGCGCCCGCGCCCGCGTGCGCCGCCTGGTGCTTGAGCAGGTAGGCGGCGTCGCGGAAGGCCTTCCCGCAGACGCCGCACGGCAGGCGCAGGAGGTCGGCCGAGTGCGTCTTCACGTGCCGCTTGAGGCTCTCCCTGCGGTTGAAGCTCTTGCTGCACACGGAGCAGGAGAAGGGCTTCTCGCCGGTGTGGATGATCTGGTGCTGGTGCAGGTGGCTGGGCTTCTTGAAGACCTTCCAGCAGAGCGGGCAGGCGAACGGGCCCTCGCCGCCCCCCGCCGCGGGAGGGGGCACGCCCACCCCGGCGGGGGCACCGGTCCCTTCGGCGACGCCGGCGGCCACGGTGGCAGCTCCGGCAGTGGCGGGCGGGGCGGGCGGGCCGGACGACACCGGGGTGGGGGCGGCGGCGGGGGGCGCGCCGGCCGCGGGCACCGGCAGGCCCAGCGGCGGGAGCGGCGCCCCCGGGGGCGGCGGCGGGCCCCCGGCGGCGGGCGGCGCGTCCTTGTGGCAGCGGCGGTGGCGGATGAGGCTGGAGACGTGGTTGTAGGTGCGGCCGCAGACGCCGCACTCGTACGGCCGCTCCCCCGAGTGCACCAGCATGTGCTGGACCAGGTGCGAGGACTGCTTGAAGGACTTCTGGCACACGCCGCAGGGGAAGCGCCGCTCCATTAGGTACTTGAGCCTGCGGAAGTAGCCCTTGTCGTCCTTGCCCGGGTCGCAGGCCGCCCCCGCCGCAGGGCCCGGCGGGGTCTGGGAGGGGGCGGGGAGCGGCCCCGGAGTCCCGGTGGGGGACGCCAGCCCCGGGGTCCCCCCTGGCCCGGAGGCGGGCCCCCCGCGTTTCAGGTTCCCGAAGAGGTGCTGGTGTCCAGAGAGGTCGACGATGCCCCACTGCGGGGCGGGGAAGGCAGCATCAAACAGGGGGGGCGGAGGGGGCCCGAAGGCGGGCGGCAGGGGCGGGTCCGGCTTCTTGGCCTGGGAGGAGGAGGAGGACGACGACGACGACGAGGAGGACGAGGACGAGGACGACGACGAGGACGGCGCCTCGGCCTTGGGTTTGAAGGTGGACTGGGGCGGGTAGTCGTACTGGGGCGGAGGGGGCTGCGGCGGGGGCTGCGGCGGCGGCCCGGGGGCGCAGGGCAGCGCGGCCACCGCCTTGGCGTGCTCCCCATAGAGTTCCATGGGCTCAAAGCGCTGGTGGTTGAGGAACTCCAGAAAGTCAAAGGGGTAGCTCTGGAAGTGGACCCCGTCCTCGCCCCCTATGCCGCTGCCCCCGCCTCCCCCGGCGCCACTGCCTGCGGCGTTGGCCTCCATCTCGGCGGCTGGGCGACCAGAGACCCTGCGGGGAAGAGGAGGGGGCTGAGCAAACAGGGCCGCTGCCTGCCGGCACTGGAGGACCCGTCCAAGGGCGGGCCACACTCCATCTTCCAGCCCTGCTCCTCTCCCGCCCTATCCCTACACCGGACAGGGCCACCTCCTTTGTGTCCTCTTTGCTCCTCCTCTGCCATCCCTTCCATTTGCTCCATTGTTTCTGAGGTCTTCACACGTCCCCTCCACCCGCCGCCGACCCCTTCCTCGGCGCTGCCTGCAGACCCTCAGCTCCTCACCCCAGATCTCACTCTCCCAGCGTCCCCGGCCTCTGGTCACAGTCCCCGGGGAAACTCTCGGGCATCAGCACTGTGCCTCATCCTCTTCCCCAACACCCGCAGGCACGTGCACACACGAGCCCTGTTCTCAATCCCCTCAGGCTCTGCCTCTGTAAAATGACAACAGAAAAGGGCGCGCTCTAGACCCAGAATGCCAGATAGACTCTGACCCCACCGCACTGCAGCCAGGTGACCGCAGGCAAGTGCCCGAACCTCTCTGTGCCTGGCTTTCCTCGCCCACAGATAAGGGGTGACGAAGCACATGCCCCCTTCCCAAGGCTGTGAGCCTCCAACGGGCACATCCGGGCCCGGCCCTCGGGTGGGTGCTTTGGGCACCGCGCAGGCCCTGGGAAAGTGGGAGGCATTCTACGGAGGCCCCTCTCGCCACCGCTAGCGACGCGAAGTCAAGACAACGGGAGTGAAGGCAGTGTTGGGGGGCTGTCCTTTTACTACCAGGCGGGAAGTAGGATGTGTGTGCCCGGAAGAAACAAGTCACGGCAGGAGGACCGGCGCTGAGAGGGAAGGCGGCCGGACACAGCGGAAAATACGTGCGCCTTGCAGCTGGGCACACCTGGGTTCAAGTCCACTCCTTCCCCGTCCACACTCTGTCCATTTCTAAAAGGGGGCGGCAACCCAAGGCTGCCAGGGACTCGAGGGAGCTCACCTAGGATGTAAGGAAATACTTAGCTTTCAGTTCCCAGAACTATCTGTACCTTCAGGCCATCACACACCCGGGGGGGGGGGGGGAGCACAGTTCCTGTCCTCACGGGGCGGGGGCGTCCCTGCCTCCCCTGCCGTGGCTGTCATTCTTCTCGGGGCACCTCCCCTACCGTACTTTTCATTCCAGATGCCAGCTGTCCATGTCTGCACCCCCTACTCACACCTGAACCTCAACCCCTACAATTAATTTCTGAACCTGAGACACCCGGGGGCTGGGGAAACGCCTCCAAGGCGGTGCAGAGCCGGTGGAGAGAAGGGCCCTCCGTGCGGCATGCTTCTTGGCCATGAGCCCTGGCCCCTGGGGCCTGGCTCTGTGCCCGGCCCACGGAAGGGGTCAGGGCGACTACCGAGGCCAGGGCCCATCAGCCCCCATCCATGCAGCTGGCTCTCTCCCCCCAGAGAGAAAGGTGAAAGGTGAGTATCTCCACTGCCCTCGCCAAGAGCCCGATATTTTTAGCATCTAGCTCTGGGTGTCCTTGGATGAGACTCAACAACCCATGCCCTTCACACCCCCTTCTAGCCCAGCTGATCTCCAGAAGGAACAAAGGCATGGCTGAGTGGTGGGGGAAGCCTGTGGGTGACACCTGAATCCGGAGACCAGGCTAGGCAGGCCGGGCGGGCACCGAGAAGCAGGCGGTGGGATGGAGGGCGGGGAGGCAAGCGTCTTAGGGAAGGAGCCTCGGCCTGGGCTCACTTCCCCGGAGCACATACTGATAAGAGCCACCGTTGCCTGGGCATTTCCTCCAGGCCCGATGTGTTCCAAGCCCATTACGCATGCTAACTCAATTCCCCCAAATCTGAGACTATGACACAGAAACTACTGTTGGCCCATCTGACAAAACAAAAGCACAGACGTGTCAAGTGACTTGCCCCAGGTCACAGAGCAAGGCTGCTGCGGAGCCCAGCCCCTCCCCCCGCAGGGCTGTTTTACCAGGTTGCTAAGGTGGACAAAGGTAAGCTGGAACTCTGGGGGCAGGAGCCTTATTTGGGGGTGTTCTCTAGGTTTTTGGGGGGGGTTATGTCAGGGGCTGGAAGGGAGGGGGAGGGGGTCAGTGTGTGGTGAAACTGCGCCCCAGATCTCAAGGCTCCGTCCTGTGCGCGTGCCTGCTTCCGGCCTCTGCTCAGAGGTCACGCACGCCCTGTCCTCCCTCACCCCGCGTCTTGCTGCACTTTCCACCACTGCCACTGCCATGACCTGCTGTGTGGACTTCCTTCTCCTTGTGTTTACCGAAGAGGATGGGGATTCGGCCCGTCTTGTTTGCCGTGCAGCCCCCCAGCACGGAGAAATGTGAAGGAACCCCAGATGAATAAAAACGAAAACATAACCTACCATGACTTCGTGAAGATGCAGCTAAAGCAGGGCCCAGAGGTAAAGTGCTAGCCTATATCAATAAATACTTATTGAATAAGCAAAGGGATGAGACTGGGCTGCCCAGAACTCCCTGAGCTGGCGGAGATGGACCTGACACGGGGGAGGGGGGTTCCCAGAAGAGGGAACTCGAAGGGCAGTGATGTTCTAAGGAGTGACGGACCCGAGGGCGAGTGGGAAAATGCCAAGCGGCCGCTGTGAGGGGCGGGGGTAGCACTGGGGCAAAGGGCTCAGGCTCACGGGATTGCCACCGGACTACAGGACGCATTTCCTCTCCAAGCCCCTCATTAGTGTCTTTCTAAGGAGCAACGAGTCACAGGAGGGTTTCGGGTGGAGGGCGGCATGACGGGGGGGAGGGGCCCTCCCGGGGGCTTCGCAGCCACCGCAGTCCTCATCGGAACAGCAATGTTTACGGTTCAACTGGTCTGAGCTGTAGCATCACCCGAGGCCTCGGGTGCTATTGGGCCCCCTTCCTAAGTCGGGAAGCATTGGGGGGGGGGTCATTTCTCCCAAGGTCACGGAACCAGTAAAGGGGCGAGCCCGTATCGGATTCCGGGCTCTCCGATACCAGGACCTACGGCACCAGGGCTGACCTGTGATGAAAGTCTGGTCTGCTAATAGCAACGACAGTGACACGGAGTGACACGGAACGTGAAGTGCTTTCCACGCACCAAGGGCTCTTCTAAACCCTCTCTGTGTGTTGACTCGGTGAGTCTTCCTGACAACTCAAGAGAATGTCCCCGCTCGGAACTCTGTTTCACAGAGGAAGACACTGAGGGCTACGGAGGTCAACTAATCCCCCGAGGTCACCCCAGTAACCAGCTGTGGCGGAGCCAGGAACTGAAGGAGTGGGGCTGGAGCGCGTCACCCACGCTCACGCGCCATCCTCCACTATGCGCTCTGCAGAGCAAGGAAGGCCCCCACTCCGCCTTATACTAGAAATAGACTGCACCCCGCTTCCGTGCCACCGGGCCCCAGAACTAGCCACCAGCATTTCCTGAACACCAGTAGGCACTGTCACTGGGTGCCTACGGGGCTTGTCTCACTCAGACTTCGCAACAGGTTCATCAGGTAAGCACTGCTATTATTCTCATGTAACAAAAGGAGGACCAAATCCAAACCAGTCCCGCGTCTGCTCAGACCTGCAGTGCCATCTCACTTAAAGTCCAAGTCTTTCTGATGACCCGCACAGCCTCCACGGCCGCCCTGCTGCTCCCCGAATGGGCCAACATTCCTGCCCCAGGGCCCTTGCACTGGCTGTTGCTTCTGCCTGGAATGCTCCGATTGCTATCTATGTACCTCTCTCTCTCTCTCCCACCCTCACCTCCTCCACTTCTCTGTTCAAATGCTGTCTCCTCGGTGAGGCTCTCCATGGCCACTGTAACCTGTCCTTCAGACCAACACTCCTGCTCTTCACGGCCTGCCGCGTTTCTGTCTTTCCCTGTCAGCGCCACCTAATAAACCGCATATTCTGCTCGTCCTGTTGCTGGCCTCCCCCTGGAGAAGGTGGGTTCCCAGGACCTAGAACAGTGACTGTCTCTGAAAAATGTACGTGAAATGACTGAATGAATGGGGCTAGGAAAAGAGGACGTGGTCTGCTCAGATATGTGAATCCCGGAGGAATGCAGGACTCAATCCCCTCAAGCACTTCACGCTTAGGGGGGAGCTGGTAGGGGCAGCCCCCACTTGGCCGCAGTTGTCCAGGAGGAACGGGGTGCACACACAGCGGTAACTTTGTGGTGTGTGGTGTTTTGAAGCAACAGGATGACAATGGGAATCTTTTGAAGGAGGCCTTCTTGCCTTCTCCCCTGTAACTACACCCTGATCTTGCTGTATTGGCTTCGCGTGCTCTTTTGTTTTTTTAACTGTCCCATGAACTAGCACAGGTGCCCCATGAGGGCAGGAGGTTTTGTCCGTTTTGTTCCCTGCTGCATCCCTAGCCATTCTGTTGCACCAGAGTGTGACGTATCCTCATCAAACACTTGTCGAACAAATGAATGAATGAACAAATGAAGAACACCTTGGGCTTGGTAGAGCTAACAAAGGCCAGATAATTGATCACAACACCCTAACCCCCAAGGCCCTGTGAGATCAAACCCTCTCTCCCCTTGTTCTTCTCTTCAATTTTTCTGCTCCAACCTCACCGGCCTCCCCTGGTGCTCTTCCACTCACCACGACCCTGGCCACCACAGGGCCTTTGCACCTGCTATTCTCGCTACCTGAAACAGTCCACCCAGATCTTTACATGGCTAAGTTACCTCTGCTCATTCAGGTTTCACCTCTGAAGCAGCCCATCAGGCTCTGGGAGAACCCAGAAGACAGCATCTCTCCAATTCACTTGTTTTTGAACCCTCTCCTCAACTAAACTGTAAAACCCACAAAACGAAAGACTGTAACTGTCTCCTTCATGTGTACACATCCACGTGTATGCCCTGTACCTACAACTGGAGATCCATGAATGAATGACTCAATTCCTGGGGAGGAGAAGAGGTCAGGCCATAGTGAGGCTGGGGGTCTCCTCCAGGGTGTCCAGGAGAATGAAACGGAGCTGGGCGAGGAATGGCAGGTGGAGATCCTTAGGGCCAGGGAAAGAGGTGCAGCCTGGGGGCGAGCCTCACTGTGGGGCACCGCTCTGTGGGATCAAGGACTGAAGACAGGGGCTGCACAGGCGGGGGAGGGGAGGGAGGCGGGGCACAAGTATTTTATCGGAGCCCGCGGCCCAACAGGCAGCGATTTCTACCTGAAGGGGGAGAGGATGTGCGTGTGAGAGCAGAACTCTAGAGGGAGCTGTTTTATGGGGGGCGGGGGTCGAGGGGCGGTGGAAAGGGGTATTCTCAAGAACTGCCGCTGTGGCGGGTGGCGGGGTGGGGGGTGCCGAAGGACAAAAAGGCATTCCGGGCTGCAGACCAGAATAGAAAGTATTTTTGCACGAGGAGGGGGCGGGCGGGGGGTGCCGGAGCTGTGGGGGCTGTGGTGTGTGCACAGACATGAGGGGCAGTCCGCGGCACGAATGCAACACTCTCTGGAGGCAGCCTGGGGGGAGTACTAGCGGGGCGGGAGGGCAACGCTGGGGGCGTTCGGGGGGCCGTCCTGGAGGAGGCAATGACGGGGGATTATGCACAAGCGAGCCTCTGAGAAAGCATTAGTGGGGGGCGCTGGCAGCAGCTTCGGGGATCGCCGCGAACCAGGGCGCTGTGGCAGTCGTCCTGCGTGGGGGCGTTAATGGGGCAGACGTCTGGAGCGGTCTCACGGGCGAGCAGTGATTGGGGACCCCCGGCGAGGGCCCGGCGGGAGAGGCATGGACGGGGACGTTCTGGGACCAGAGCGGGCCAGGGCGGGACCCCCCGCCCCCGTTGCCCTCGGGCCCCCGGGCCACGCGCCCCGTCACTCACCGGCGCAGGGGTCTCCGCCGGGAGGAGGCCGAGGAGGCGGAGGAGGCGCCGCCGCTCCGGGGAGACCCGAGGGCCCGACCGGAAGTGCCGCCCCCTCCCCCTCCCCGGCAGCCCCGCGCCGCCCGCCTGCCTGCCCGCCCGGAAGCGGAAGTCGCGCCCGTCTCCGAGGCGCCGGCGTGGAGGAGCGGAAAGAGGGGGCGGTGGCGGCGACCGGGCAGGGGAACTGCGCCTGCGCACTGGCTCGGGGACGCGGACGGGGAAAGCCTAGGCCGCTTCCGGTAGCCGAGCCGAGCAACGTGCGCCTGCGCCCTGAGGGCCCGCCTCCTAGGGCACCGCCCACACGCTCCGGACATCCGGTGAAAACACGCCCCTCGCGTAAATCTTGCGCCTAAGCCCCGCCCCACCACGCCCATTCTCTGGCTTAATTGCCTAGGCCCCGCCCATTGTCTCGAAAACCCATCCTCCTCGCCCCACCGCCCACGGTGTTTCTCCTGCTCTTCCCGACCTCCGAGTGCTCTGGGACTCCACCTCTACCTCCTCGGCCCCAGCTTTCTTCTAAACCGGGCCTCTCAGAGGTCTTCAGGCTGCACCAAGCCCCCTGCTAAGCCCCGCCCCTCCCTGCTAAGCCCCTCAGTCTCTGGGGTTTCCCTTCCTCACTCCCTTCTTAGATACCCCCTTCGGCTCCCCTAGGCCTGAATAAGTCATGCCCATCGCTCAGCTCCCGCCTCTCCTCTAACACCTTGCTCTCCTGCAGTTCCCCCCTGAAACCCCTCCTCTCCTCCTAAAAACCCTATTCATTCCTTCTAAATCTCCCACCTGCCCGCCAACCCCTAACCCAGTTGAAGCCCCACCCTAGTTCCCCGCACCCCCCCCTAAGCCCCGCCCACAACAGCGGTCCCAGCCCCGCCCCCTGCTCCCTTAGCCCCGCCCCTCCCGGCCCCGCCTCTTACCCACCTAAGCCTTCCCAAAGTTGTCGGTTCTGCTCGCCACCCTCAACTCCGTATTTCCTTTCGGTGTCAGGACAGAGAAATGGGGCAAGGTAGTGGGTGCAGAATTTCCAAGAATCTGGCTGGAACGGGGCATGAGGACCTAAAGTCACGACCGCACAGAGGGACAATGTTTTACTCAGAGCGGATATTTACAGGGAGCCCTTCGAGGTCCGCTGGAGATGGGAGAAGGGGCAATGACTTCCTCCAAGCCCGCCTTCAACGCCAAGGGTCCTAACAAGGCGCATGACGTAGGGTTCTCCCAAATTCCATGCACTTCCATCAGGGTGGCTTAGGGAAGGGAAGACATTTGAAGGAAGGGCCAGCCCTGGGGCCGACACTGATTACACACAGAAGCCAGAAGGCAGATTTATTTCCAAGGCCCCTGCCCCCAGGGGCCTGTCAGTCCGGGGAAGGGCGGCAAAAGGCAGCAGGACCCAGGAGTTTAGGTCCTCACCCTCGACCCCCTCCCACAACGGGAAGACCACCAGGTATGAGGGTGTCCCAGCTTTCCTGCCCAGGCTCAGCACCAGCTGAGCCCCCAGCGCTACACCTGACCCGGGCAGCGGTGGCCCAGGGGGGGGTGTCAAACCAGCTCTTTCCCCTCTGGTTCCTCCACCTCCGCCTCCTCGGCCCCTGCCGTAGCCGGAATGCCCTCGTCGTCCCACGGCGGCTCAGGCCCCGGGTCCGGGGAACACAGGGGCACCCCCATGGCCTCGGGGTGCTTGCGTTTGGCATGGCGCCGGAGCGTGTTGGCCTCCGTGAAGCGCAGCCGGCAGACGGGGCACTGGTAAGGGCGCTCCCCGGAGTGGACGCGGTGGTGGTGGGCCAGCTCGCCCGCCTCGCGGAAGCGGCGGGGGCAGAGTGGGCAGCGGAAGGGCCGGAGGCCGGCATGGATGTTGCAGTGCCGCCGCAGGTGGCTGGACCGCTTGAAGGTCTTGCCGCAATCCTTGCACTCATGCGGCTTCAGCTCTGAGTGCGAGATGCTGTGGCGTTCCAGGTCGGAGAGGTAGGGGAAGGCCCGCAGGCACACCGGGCAGAAGTGTGGGGCCTTCTTAGGGCCAGAGCCCCCAGGCAAACCTGCCGCTGACCCCTCAGGGACCGTATAGGGCACACCCTGATCATCGATCAACAGCAGGTCGCTGCCGCCGCCGCCCACGGGGGCTGTCACTCCCTGTGCCAGCGGGGGCTCCTGCCCTGACTTGGGGGGGCGGCCCCGCTTGCGAGGGAGGGTGGCCTTGAGCGTCCGATTCGAGGAGGTGGCCCCCCCGGGACGCCGCCCTCGGCGTCCCCGGGGAACAGGAGGAGGTAAAGCCAGAGGTTTCTCTTCCTCCCCCGGCAAAGGCGAAGGCAACGGGTCTGGGCTGGGGGTGTCCATTGAGCAGTGGGGGGCTTGGGTCTGGGCACTGGAGCCGGGCTAAGAGGAGAGAGGGGCAGCCGTCAGTGCAGGGAGGGTCTGGAGCATCCCTCGTCCCCCAACACCTCGCCCATCCCTTGGTCTGTGTCTCTTCACCTGGGCATGGCGGACATTCACCTGGATAGTTAGAGCCACACCGGTGGGTAAAATAGCAAGGCAATTCTGTACCAGTTGGTACAGAGGCCACACAGGTGTCCCCTGAGCCTCCCTAACCCTTCTCCTATTAGTTCAGGGTCAACTGGAGCAAAAAGAAAGAAAAATCTTCGTGGGAGAATAGGATAGAGTCCAACTAAGGGTAGGGGTCGGTATTTCCATCCTCGAAACAAAGAGCCCACCACACGTGAGCCACGGAGGCCCAGAGATGTTTTGTGCCGCTTCTGATTGGCAGAGTGGGAGGAGTGGGAGTTCAGGACTAGAAGGAGAAAGGGACCGGTCCCAGGTGGTGTTTGGTTCCGAGGCATGGATGAAGCAATGTGCCAGAACTGTTAAGAGTCTGGGCGCCCAAGTCAGAGTTCTGAGTTCAGTTCCAGGGTCTGCCGCTCACTCTCTGTGTGGCCTGGGGCAAAGCGCTCATTTCTCTGAGCCTCAGTTAAGCCTTTTGCAAAACAGGACGAATAGTCACACCTCTTCACACAGACATGTCATGAGGGTAACACACAGAGTGCTCAGCGCACACCAGTGCCCAGGAGATACCGGCCCACGTTATCCCGGTGAGTGGCCGAGCGTCACACCGACCCTCTGAATAATGGTACATCACCCCCACTTTGCAACTGGGGAAACGGAGGCACAGGAAAGCCAAGTCAGTTGCCCCCGCCCTCTCTGCCAGTAAGCAGCAGGACCAACACTCGAACCGGATCTCAAGGACCCCAACGGCCCAGGGAGCGAGAAGACAGGGACCCCAGGAGACAAGGGAACCTCATGGAGTCCCTCACACCTGGGTCAGACTCCAGCTCTGCCGCTAATGAACAAGTGACTTTGCTTCTCGGGGCCCGTTTCCACCGGGAGAAAATGGATGTAGCAGTGTTGGCGGCTGGTAAACCACCCTCCTCACCGCCACCACCACCACCACCAGAACCACCACCTCCGTCATCAGGGCCTGGGACCACGAGGCCGAGTCGGGGTGTCGGGAAGGGGAGAGGGAGGAAAGCAGACGCGCCGCTAAGAGCTGGGGCTGCAGGTGCCAGGGCACCCCCTTGGGACGGGCACATAGGCTGAAGGCCGGGGAGGGGCCACCTCTTCCACGATCACAAGGTTCGCTCCGCCGGGAAGGCCCGGACGAGAACCCGGGTCTCTGGAACAGTGCCCTCGCCCCTGGCCCCTCTCTCGCCCCCGTGCAGGCGCGCGCCCGCCGGCCCGAGCGCGCGGGGCGGGCCCTGCGGGGGCGGCGGCCAATGAGCGGCGCGCGGGCCGCGGACGGCGAGGGCCGCCAGGAAGGGGGTCTGCGCGCGCGCGCCCGGGCCGACTCCGCGGGGCGCGAGGTCGGCGCGCGCGCTGTGGCGGGCGCGGGCGCGGAAGCAGGTGTGGGGGCGCGCTCCAGGAGCGCGCGGCCCCGGGCCTCCCCTCCCTCCGCTCCCCTCTCCCCGCCCGGACCCCCGCCTCTTGGGTACCTCATTTGCATGTCGCCTGGGCTCGCGAGTGTGCGCGCGCGGGGGCGACGGGGCCGGCGCGTGGGAAGGGGCGGGGGCCAGGGGGCCCTGCCCCTCGGCGGCGCGCGCGGGGACGGCCCCGCCCCCTCCCTCCCCCACCCTCTCTCCGTCGGGCCCGCGCCCGCGGGGAACAAAGAGGACGCGCTGGGTCCTAAGGACCGGTCACGTACTCGCCGAGAACACGCGCCTGCGCGCCCGTCGCCCTCACGGGCCCCGAGCGGGAAATAACCCCACCAACACATTCCCAACCGCGTCGAAATGTCTTTCTTCCCACAAAGCACCCAGCAGGGTGACCCAATCAAAGACAGGTACCGCAAGGATGAGGAGCGGGGAAAATGGCTGCTTGTTCCCGTAATCAACATGGCGCCTGATAGGCTTCAAAGCCCCCTGGAGGGCTGACAAGATGGAACCTGCTCTTTCCTCCGAGCGCTACCACAGTGGCCGAACTTCGAGTTTTCTTTTATCCTGACGCCACTCTACCAGGAGGATTCGGAGGCTGCGAAAACGGAATCAAAGCTGCCGTGATTTACGTTAACATCCGTCAGGGCAGGCAACGGAGGGGAAGAGTCCGCGCGGGTAGCTTGTTGCCCTTAGTCCGTATGGCCCCGGGCGTCACCCTAGGCCACGCCCCCATCCTGCCCTCACCAAAGATGGCGCCATCCTAGCTTCTCCAACCTCCAGTGTTAGGGGATGAGACGGGAAACAGGGAGAAGGGAGGGCGGTGGGGGGGGGGGGGGAAGCCCAGGGGGCGGGAGAAAGGAGGAGTGTGGGGGAGAAGGGAGCCGAGGCGGAAGTCGAGGGGCCCCCGGGTGGAAGTGACGCTGCCCCCGCTGCCCAAAATGTCGGCGCCCAGAGGGAGGTGTAAGTAATTAAAGAGAAAAGCCGACTGAATTTCCCGGCCTCCTGGGGCCGCCCCAGGGCTCCAGAACCCCCGCTCCGAAAGAGCGAGGTGGACTCGCCCGGCTGCGGGTCCCGCCTGACCCGCTCCTGCCCCGGGTGCCCCAGGCCGCACCTTTTAGGGACAGGGGGGAGGGGTACAAAAGGCCGGTACTTGGGGCCTCGGTCCCTGAGCCGACTTGGGGGGGGGGGCCTGGCAAGCCCTGCAGGCGACTGGGTGGGAAGGAGGCGGGGCTTCGTGGTGGCGGGGGCGGAGCAATCGCGGGGAGGAGCTTCCGAGTGGGCGTGGTTTAGAGTGGCACTAGGCTGGGCTTGAAGGGTGGAAGGGACCTACCTGGGGCGGAGTGGGGAAATGGGGCTCCAGGCGAAGGTGGGCGCGGCTTAGAGGAGAAGGGGCGTAGTTGGTCTAGGAGTAGGCACGGTGAGGTGATGGGGTCGAGGTGTGCAGTTCGGCGAGTCTTAGTGGAAATAATAAGTCTTCATAATGTAAGTGCGGTGACGTAGGGGGGCGGGGCTCCCAGGGGAAGGCTGACCGAGGGTCTTGCAGAGGACGGGGCTTCCTTCCAGGCTTTCCAGTTTTTCAAGGAAAAACTTGAGTGGCGTTTTGGAGGCAGACCCTAGCGAAGAGATGGTGGGACATAGGAAACTCAGGTAGCGGACAGCAGTAATCAGAATAGCTTCCCCATTGAGCCCTTGCTTCGTGCCCCAAGTGAGCGCACAGTGTGCACTGCCCCAGTTTTTTGTGATCCACGAGGTAGGTACTCCCGTTCCCCCTAATTTGCAGATGGACAGATGCGCAAGGTTCCAGGACTGGTTCTGGTCGCCCTGGAAGGTTGACTCAAGTGCACTTGGTCCCAAATCTCTGTCCTCTCCTTCCCTAGGAATGTGAATCTGTCTGAAGATGATCTCCACTCTTGAAGAAGAGTGAGAGGGATTTTCAGAGGGGAAGGGTCTTGTCAAGGAATGCAAGAGCCTTCGGGGACAGTGTGGGGACTTTAGGGGGAGTAGGTGGGACCAACAGTGGGCGGGGTTTAGAGAGGAGCGGGGAGTCCATCGGAGAAGAGGAGAGGCTTAAAAACCGTCCAGGAGGGGAAAAAAAAAAACAAAACCGTCCAGCAGGGTAGAGTAGAAGCCACCTAGCACGGGTTAGAAAGACTGGCAGATGAGTGGGAGAGGGGTTTGTAGGGGAGTGGGCGGGGCTTACGGGACGGTGGGTGTGGTTTGGAGGGAAGTGGGAAGGGTTTCCAGGGGACAGAGGGCGGGGCTTACGGGACGGTGGGTGTGGTTTGGAGGGAAGTGGGAAGGGTTTCCAGGGGACAGAGGTTGGGTGTGGGAGTCCAGGGAGCCTGGTGCAGAGGGCTCCTGGGATGCTGACCCCGCCTGCCCTCCGTGTCTCCTCCCTGCTCCAGAGAGAGCCTCCGTTCGCCACTGCCCTCCCACCACGCCGTCATGGCTGATGCCCCGCTGCCGGTGCCCCCGGTCCCCGCCCCGGCCCCGGCCCCAGCACCTCCCGCTGCTGCTCCCCGGGTCCCATTTCACTGCAGTGAGTGTGGCAAGAGCTTCCGCTACCGCTCGGACCTTCGGCGTCACTTCGCCCGGCACACTGCTCTCAAACCCCACGCGTGTCCACGCTGTGGCAAGGGCTTCAAACACAGCTTCAACCTGGCCAACCACCTGCGTTCACACACCGGCGAGCGGCCCTACCGCTGCTCTGCCTGCCCTAAAGGGTTCCGAGACTCCACCGGCCTGCTGCACCACCAGGTGAGTCCCGCAGGCTGGACCCAGGCTGGCCTCCCCGGGCTGGACACACCCTTGAGCCACAGGGCTCCACGCAGGGCAGCAGAGAGTACCGTGATTGCACGTTTAGCCTTACAGTTCTCTGGGGAGGCACTACCAATGGAAAGGACTCGACACTCAAGTGCCTAAGAGCCATAAGTCGCTGGTGGCTGCCGCATGGGTCCGTGGCAGATGTAGAATATCCCATCCCTGCAGAAAGTTCCTTTGGGCAGCTTTTGCTCTAAAGGTTTGGACATTTACCTTGAAAAGCCACCTCCCACCCCAGGATTATAAAAGCTCCTCTCCACCTTTCCCCGACATCCACTGCTAGAGAGCACATCAGAAAGTTTATCAGTAATTCTAACCTCTAGGAATAGAGTCGTTCTTTAGTGATGATTTTGTCCCATCATCACAAGAACCGTGTGAGGTGGCACGTCTTTTGTGCCCATGTTACAGAGGAGCAAAGCAGAGCCCCAGAGATGGTGTTTACTTGCCCACTTGTCCCTGAGAGTGGAAGGCAGAGCTGAGATTTGAACCCAGGTTTGTCAGAGCCCTAGTACTTGGCCCCTCCCCAGGGAGTCCCAAGGTGGAAGAATGGGAGGAAGAGCCTTCCGCCTTAAGGAACAGCATGTGCAAAGGTCCTGAGAGTGAAAGGGTGGGGAGAATGCCACCGTGACCCAAATTAGAGAAGACAAGTGAGAGGGCCGAAGCCAGATGGGGCTTCGTGGACGCGGCCGGGAGCTTAGGCCACATCCGTCCGGGAATGCAGGAATCAGACCCGCGGGCTAGCCCCTCAGCCCTGACGCCGGGCTCCGCCTCCCGCCCTCCCAGGTCGTCCACACTGGTGAGAAGCCGTACTGCTGCCTGGTCTGCGAGCTCCGCTTCTCCTCGCGCTCCAGCCTGGGCCGCCACCTCAAGCGCCAGCACCGCGGGGTGCTCCCGTCCCCGCTGCAACCCAGCCCGGGCCTGCCGGCCCTGAGCGCGCCCTGCTCCGTCTGCTGCAACGCGGGGCCCTGCTCGGTGTGCGGGGGCGCGGGGGTCGGCGGCGGGGAGGGCCCAGAGGGGGCGGGCGCGGCCCCGGGCGGCTGGGGGCTGGCGGAGGCCGCCGCCGCCGCCGCTGCCGCCGCCTCGCTGCCCCCCTTCGCGTGCGGAGCGTGCGCGCGGCGCTTTGACCACGGCCGCGAGCTGGCAGCCCACTGGGCCGCGCACACCGACGTGAAGCCCTTCAAGTGCCCGCGCTGCGAGCGCGACTTCAACGCCCCCGCGCTGCTGGAGCGGCACAAGCTGACGCACGACCTGCAGGGCCCGGGCGCGCCCCCCGCGCAGGCCTGGGCGCCGGGGGCCGGCGACGCTGGGGCCGCGGCCGAGGCGGGTGACGCCCCGGCGGCCTGGGACGGGGCGCTGCTCCTGGGCCGCGCCGGGGGCGGCGTGCCAGAGCTCGCGGGGCTGCTCCCCGAGGGCGGCGGGGAGGCCCCCGCCCCGGCGGCCGCGGCCGAGGCGGCCGAAGACACCCTGTACCAGTGCGACTGCGGGACCTTCTTCGCGTCGGCCGCGGCGCTGGCCGGCCACCTGGAGGCCCACTCGGGCCCCGCCGCGTACGGCTGCGGCCACTGCGGGGCCCTGTACGCGGCGCTGGCGGCCCTGGAGGAGCACCGGCGGGCGAGCCACGGCCAGGGCGGCGGGGCGGAGGCGGCGCCCGTGGCCCCGGAGGGGGAGCCCGCGGCCGGCGAGGCGGCGTCCGGCTCGGGCCGGGGCAAGAAGATCTTCGGCTGCTCCGAGTGCGAGAAGCTGTTCCGCTCGCCGCGCGACCTGGAGCGCCACGTGCTGGTGCACACGGGCGAGAAGCCGTTCCCGTGCCTCGAGTGCGGCAAGTTCTTCCGCCACGAGTGCTACCTCAAGCGCCACCGGCTGCTGCACGGCACCGAGAGGCCCTTCCCCTGCCACATCTGCGGCAAGGGCTTCATCACGCTCAGCAACCTCTCGCGGCACCTGAAGCTGCACCGTGGCATGGACTGAAGCCGCCCCGCCGCCCCTCGCCGGGGGCCGCACTCAGGGCCTGGGGCCAGAACCCCGGGCCCTGCCGTCAGGGGCCCCCGGCCGGAGACGGGGGGCCACCAGACACCCGCACGGGCCCCGGAGCTGGGGGCAGCAAACACACAGGGGAGACTCCTCAGCTGCGGGGTCCAGGATCTGGGGAGAGATTCCCGAGCACCCCCAAATCAACAGGCCTCCCCAAGCCGTGGGGACCCAGCAATGAGAAATGGGTCTCTGCGAGTACTTCTCACCTTGAGGACCCTAGTAATAAAAGATGGGCATCCTTCCCCCAAAGGAAGACTGCCCCTCTTCCCGAGAGCCATCATTCCCAATGACCTTGATCTGGAGAATGTGGGGGAACCGTGTCCCCAGATTTCCCCGGATCCCCCAAATGCTACCCACCAGTCACTGGTGCCCCCCCAACAAGGATATAGCCGGAATCTGCCTTCCCCTAACCCACCCCATTCCATTCCTCATGCTGAAAGAGGACCAGGGTAGACGTCCCCTGCCTCAACCTCCCTCCCCAATTAGGTCTCCCTCCCCTAGCGCAGAATGGGCCCACCCTAACGATCTTCCCCATCCCAAACACTAGACTAGGCTGGTTTGGAATCCCTCCCACCCAGTAGAATGAACTGAATCAGACACACACCCCTGTCCGCTGGAATGGGCTGGTCCAGACTGTGGCCTGCACCCCACCCTCCTTAGGCCAACCACAGACACTCCTCCCTTCCTCTAGAGTTCGGGCCAGTCCCCATCATTCCCCATCCTGGGAACTCATCTGAGTGCGAGGTGGCGGACACTGGGGTTTCCCTCCCGCTCTGCTGTAGCACCTGTCTTTCCATCTCTGTTGGTTTGTCTGTCTCCGTGTTCCCCTCCATCCCAAGGGGAAGGGGGGTTTGGCTAGGGGGTCCCCCCCCCCGTGAGCCTCGACCTTGCCCCTCATCCCACTCCCTCATGTCTCCAGGACCCCAATAAACCTCGTCCCGTCAGTCACTGCTGTCTCATTTTCTGGTCCTTGGCTCCAGAGAGGCGGGGGGATTTCTCCCTCCCTGATTTAGGATGAGCTCCCTAGATAGAAACAGATCTTTCTTCCCTCCTGACAAACGTTGAGTCCCTTAGTGCACAACCATTGAAATCAAAGATGGCTTAAGTTTCATCTCAGTGGAACCCTGTCCCTTAAACACGAGATCCACCTCCAATGGACTGAACGTGCCCCAAAGAACCAGACTTGCCTTCTAGACACCCTCAATCCCATAAGACATGCTCCCTCCCCAAAAAACCACAAACTGTCTCCTTAAAGAAAAATTCTACCTCTAAGAAGAGACCCTATATCTTAGACTCTGCCTCCAGGTGACCAAATGTCTACGTTAGACACTGTATCCAACCCCAACGATAGGATTCACCCATCCGGGCAGGAGCCAACCCTTCCTCTTCTCCCAGGCACTAGATTACATTCCTGTCCTGAGTGCTGTTCTGTGCCAGGCATCGTAATCCTCTCTGGGGATCCAACAGTGAAGAAAGAACTCGTGGGGCTTATATTTTAGTGTTTGGGCGGCGGGGTGGAGAAAAGTAAAGAAATAAGTAAGTTCAGGTGGTTCTGAGCATGCTGAAGGAGGGGAGGAAAGGTGTTAAGAACCCGAGTGACCCCATGACCACGCCATCTCAGGGCAGGTGTCCTGTGGACGTGTCTATAGAGACGGCATCTGATCTGAACCCTGAAGGGTGATGAGAGACCAGCGAGTGGATGGGTCCTGAGGAGGGAGGGACGAAGGGAAACGGAGGGGCCAGGTCCCACAGAGCCTGGTGGGGCAGGACAGGCATTTGACTGTGCCCTCCAGGCAATCGAAAGCCAAGATTTTAACGTGGAGGGATGGGACCACTCTTGCGCTTTACAAAGTTCCATCTGGCCGCTGGGTGGAAAAGGCACTGGGGGCAGCAGGAGAGATGCGTAGGAGCCTAGACCAGAGTGGTGGAGAGAAACGGGTGGATTCGAGATGAATTCTGTAGCTGGAAAGTGAGTGAGTGAGTGTGTGTGTGTGTGTGTGTAATTAAAAGGGAGGGATCAGGAGGGACGGGTTGGGTGATGGTAGTTTGTGTTAAGGCCAGAAAAGAGGAAGAACAAGTCTTGGTAGGGACTTAGGGGGATCATGAATTCCATTTTGAGCTTCTTCAATTTAAGATGCCTGGGAGATTGGCACTCATTAATAAGCCTGAAGATGTGCGTATCCCGTGACACAGTGACCCCACGGCTAGGCACGCGCCCTAGACAGACTCCTTCACCTGCGCCAGGGGACACACTTAAAACATTCCCAGCAGCAATCCGTACGGCCTCAAACTCTGAACGACGGGTCTGTCATCGCTGTGGTCTGGATGTTTGTGTTCCCATCGAAATCTCTATGTTGAAATCCTAAAGGCCAATGTGACGGTGTTTGGAGATAGAGCTTTGGGGAGGTGCTTACGTCATGAGAGCAATGTCTTGATGCATGCGACCAGGGCCCTCATTTGAAAGGCTTCAGGGAGACCCCCTAGCCCTTCTCACCCTGCAAGGACACAGCAAGGAGCACTGGGCATAAACCCAGAAGAGGGCCCCTCCCCCAAAAGACAAGCATGCTGGTGCCTTGATCTTGGACTTCTGGCCTCCAGAGGACGATGAGCAGTAAATTTCTGTTGTTTATAAACCACCAGTCTGTGGTATTTTGTTAGAGCACCAGGAACAGACTAAGACATCCGTCAACAATACAGCGGATACACAAACGGTGGTATATTGTGCTACGGGATACTACACAGGGTGAAATAAAGGAGAGCAGATACTCAGTCACCTGAATGAAAGTTACAGAGAAGCCCAAGGCATGAAGCCAAATACATAGAGCATGATCCCATTTACATAACGTTCCAAAGCAGGCAAAACTAAACTATAATAGTGTTTAGGAGGTATTGTGGCCAGCGAACCATCTAGAAAAGCAAGAAAACCTTCTCCCATAAAACTCAGAACAGTGGGGTCGGATGGGTTAAGCCAAACCTCCTATGACTTCGGGGCGGCTGCTCACGTCCCGTTTCTTAATCCGGCGATATTTGATAATTATTTGTTAGTTGTCCATCTGGGTCATGCCCTTTTAATCTAGGCGCCTTGTATTTCACAAAGAAAAAGATTTAGAGGAGGGAGACACATATTTGGGGGGGAGAAAACAAGAAGTCATGACTGCTTGGGGATGTCCGGTTGCCCATTTGAAGTCTCCGGGTCAGCTCAACCGTAGAGGTAACTTCCTCTGGGCTCCGCCGCCCAGGAACCTGGAACCAGACTCACGCCCCTGGGGCAAAAACCCAAAACTACAAAACAAAAACTGTCTAGGAGAAACAAGACCCGCCCCCTTAGATTCGGGCACCGCCCCGGGGACAAGGCCCGCCCACCTGGAGACCCGCTCTGCGGGCCGCGGGTCTGGCCGCGGGCCAGGGTTGTCATGGAGACGGCCGCGGGCTGGGGATTACTGAATAGGGACCTCGGGAGGCGGAGGCTCCGCCCACCTCACCTCCAGCCCAACCTTTTCTCTTGCGAGACAAAAGCGACAGGGACTCACCCGTCTCCAGCGGGCCTCCCGAGGGCCCCGCGCAGGACTGGACCTCGGACCTGACTCATCTCACTGTGGCCCCATTTTATAGATGTGCTCACTGAGGCTCAGAGGGGTGGGAAGGGTTTTGCTCTGGGGGCCATCTCAGCCTCTCCAGAGCGCCGGTTACCGGGCCGAAGCGGAGGACTCCCACGTGCCTGCGGGAGGAGCTGACGCTCGCCGCTGCCCCGGGGAGCCAGGCACCTGCACGCTCCGGCCCTTCCTCAGAACCATGCTCAGAACCGCCTGAACGTACATGATCTCCTCCCTTCAGGGCGGTCACCCTCTCCTGAAGCCCCAACCTCGCCCCTGCTCACTCGCTCCTCTTCCACTTTTCTGGGCGCGGCTGGGCGCCGACCGGTGAGCAGTTAAGCAAACCGGCAAAGCCGACCCCTGCGCTCAGGGAACTTCTATTCCAGGGGAGGGGAGACAGGCAATCAGCGGGTTATCCACCAGTAGCCTGCGGCTTGCTCGCGGTAAGTCCAGTTTGAAAATTAAGGCAGGGTGAGGACTGCAGGGGGGACAGGAGAGGCGTCCCTGAGGACGTCTGGAAGAAACGAGGGCAGGAGGATAGTAAGGGCCACTGGATGGGAATCTAGGGGGGCGGCATTCTGGGCAGGGGGGAAGGCACGTTCAAAGGCCCTGAGCCCACCAAGGGCAAAGAGGGTGGTGTGGCCGGAGCAGACTGAACGGGAGAGAGGTCGTCATCCGTGGAGGGAGGCTCCGGGCCCAGACCCGTCGAGCCTTACAGGCAGGGGTGAGGAACACCGGAGGAAGGGCCGGGAAGCCACGGGAGGTTCACAGGACGCGATTTCTGCGTGCGGGAGGCGGGCCGCGCGGTAGGGGCGCCGGAGGCAGGAGAGCCAATGAGGAGGCAGTAGCAGGGGACTGGCACCCAGGAGTGCAGTCCGGAGCCAATCAGCGCTAGGTCCCGCCCCCTGCCCGGGCCCTCTCCCCCCACCCCCAGCCGGGTACCGCCCAGGCAGGCCCCCGTCTCACCTGGGCCCGCTCTCCGCCTCCTCCCTGCTCCCAGCCTAGGTCTCCCCTGCATCCGGCCCGACCTCCACGCGGGTCCCACGGGAATTTCTCTAAAACACTAATCGGATCATGTGACTCTCCAGCTTAAAACCTTTTCAATGGCTTCTCAGTGCACTAGGAATGCGTCCAGCATTCAGCCTGGACTTAGAGGCCGGACACAGTGGCTGCACTGCTCCCGGCCTCTCTGCCCCACACTGCCGCCTTTGATGTCCCAACCCAGGGCCTGGGGTCTCCCCCAAGACAAGATCTCCCTCCCATCCCCCAATGGGCTCTTCCCTCTGCTCGAAATTTTATTTCCCACCATTCTGTTCCTGAATTGTCCTTCCTTCCTTCCTTTTTTTTTTTTTGGAAAAAAAATGTTAAGCCTTTAAAATATAGATAATGAAATAACAACAGCACCCCACCCCCACCCCCACCCCCAGCCAGGTATGGACTCAGAATTAAAAACAACCGTCCCAACAAAAATTTAAACATAACAGCACTATTCACAATAAACAAAAGGTAGCAAGAGCCCACATATCCATGAACAAATGAAAGGGCACAATGTAGTAAACCCACGCGGTGGAATATTATTCAGCCAGCAAAAGGAATGACCTCTGGGTACACGCCACGACACAGATAAATCTTGAAAACACGACAAGTGAAAGAAGCTGGTCAGAAGAGATAGCCCGTCGTATGACTCATTTGATACATGTTCGAAGTAGGCAAGGCCATAGAGAGACAAAGCTGATCGTCGGTTATCGGGGGCTGGGAGGAGAAGGAAATGGGGGGTGATGGCTTAAGAGACCTAGATTTCTGTTGGGGGAGATGAAAAAGTTCTGAAACTGGATAGGGGGACGGTCCCATCACATGGAGAATGTACTAAATGCCGGTATCATTGGCCCCTGCCCCCCTATTGGCTTTGAAACATTAGAGGTTTACCTCCCTCTCCATAGGCCCCTCTGGGGCCTGATAGCTTCTCCCTGATAGGCAACTCCTACCAAAAATTTGGTGCTTATTGTTTCCATGGATATTTTTAGACTTTCCCTCCTACGCACATATCCTTTAAAAATTAGTACTATGGGGGCGCCTGGGTGGCTTGGTGGGTTAAGCCTCTGCCTTCGGCTCAGGTCATGATCTCAGAGTCCTGGGATCGAGCCC
Source organism: Procyon lotor (assembly GCA_028646535.1). Lineage (NCBI taxonomy): Eukaryota > Metazoa > Chordata > Mammalia > Carnivora > Procyonidae > Procyon > Procyon lotor. Next base: position 43,953,438 of record CM053620.1, on the reverse strand, counting down.
CGCATCCGGCTCCCTGCTCAGCGGGGAGCCCGCTTCCCTCTGCCTCTCTGCCTGCTTGTGATCTCTCTGTCAAATAAATAAAATCTTAAAAAAAAAAAAATTAGTACTATGGACCACCTGCTGTTAGAAGTCACTTCTGCCATTTCTCCCGTCTCTTTGTGAAATGCAAAGACTCACTGAGGCTCACTAGCTTGGAAACGTTTTAGTACCTCACTTTTCTGCTCTTTAAACTGGGACAGCAAGGTGATCTGCTCCATAAGGTGAGCAGAAACAAACGAGTTAGTACTTGCAAGCCACTTGCAAGACTAAGCTAGGGCTTATCTTCCTTTTCTTTATTTTTATTACCTTCTCCCTCCATTTTATTTCTCGTTCCTTTACTTTCTGCAGTAGGGAATGCATTCAGGTGGTTTCAGATTCAACAAGTACAAAAGGATAGAGGGCAGTAAGCTTCAGTCCTGGGAGTTAGACAATGTTGCTAGTCTCCTCTCTCTCCTTCCAGACACAACCCACTGATAAGCACAGAGAGTTAGAAGAGGTTGCAGGCTGTTTTCTACCTTCCTTTCCGCCCCCTCTTCCCTTCATGTTATCACTTGGAGCACTTCCATATTCGTTACACAGCAAGTTTCTTCACTTTTTTTTTTTTTTTTTTTGGACACATAACATTCCACTGGGCAGATCAATCATGATGTCACTTGAATTCCCTCCAGATGGGCATTTCCAGCCTTTTGCAGTGCTGTGCAAAAATACCAGTACGGCGTCGTTTGGCATGTTTCTGAGCAGATCTGACTGATGAGTTCCTGGAATCGTTCACGTGTTGAGGGTGTTCCGGATCTCACTGGCCCAGGATGTACAAAAAGGTCCTGTTTCCCACACTCTTGCCAACAGCGCTCAGCCTGTCCTTCACCTTTAAACAGCGACAAGTTGCGGGCTTACGTCTGCAACAAGCCCTCAGCCACTGGGCATCGGGCATTTGAGATGTGTCCAGGTGCATTTCTCTCTCCTTTCCCTTGGCTCATCCTTCTCATCCCCAACCCTTGGCTTTCACCCTGCAGGTTTCAGCTGAAACACGGTTGCCTCCTGGAAGACCCCGGGGACTGCTCTCGCCCCAGGGGGTGATCAAGTCCGGGCCTCCCCTGTTCTCTGTCTTCCCACCAAATCCTCTTTCCTGAGTTAGAGCACGTTTTCCAGGAAGGCGGGTGGGGTCGGCGTCCGGCTGCCTCCTCCACCTGACCGTGAGCTTCCTGCAGACAGGGTCCAGCAGCCTCTGTCAGTCGGCCACAGCGGCTCCAGCACCAAGGACAGAGCTAGCCCACAGTAGGTGCTCAGGAAACACCGGTGGCTCGGGATCCAGTGAGCTATGTAGGCAAATACTTGCAGAAGGGTTTAGGAGCACAGCAGGTGCTCAGTACATGGGGTCTGTTAGGGCGAATGCGTGTCTGCAGGGCTTGTTGCGGAGGGGGCCGCCGAGGCTAGGGGAAGGGACAGTCGCTTGCTCAGGCGGCCAAGTGAAGGCTGGAGGGGGGCTCTAGTCCAGAGCGCCCCGACTTTGCCTGAGGCCTCTGCCACTGCCTCATTCATAACTCGCGCCCCCCTCCCTCGCCCAACACAGTGCCTGGCACAGACAGGACCCTATAAATGTGTATTTGTTGAAGGAATAAATGAATGTGTGTGTGTGTGCTGGGATGGGGGGGGGAGCTGCGTCCAGCCTCCCAGGCCCCCAGCCCCCTCCCCGCGCGGGACCCAGGAATCCCAGCCGATCGCCACCCCCCCACCCCCCACCCCTCCGCCCCCTGGGTCCCCTCGTCCTCCCGCTTCCGGCCTTCCAGCCGGTCTTTCCTCTTTTGGGCTCGGTCGGGAGGCTGGGTTTCCGGGGGGAAGGCTTAGGCGGTGACACCGAGCCCAGCCTCCTCCACCCCCCACCACGCTCGGGCCCTCCCTCCCTCCCCGCCACCACCGTCCGCGTTTGGCCGGCCGCGGGGAAGGAAGAAAGGAGCGCAGGAGGCGGAGGTAAGAAGCAGGCGCCCCGCGATCAGGGCCGAGCCCCCGACCCCGGGCTCGGAAATCCGCGAGGCCTTAACCCGCGGCCCCAATTCTGCTGATCACGCCTGCGGGGAACTGCAGGCTGGGCCCAGTGGGGAGCTCGGCCCCCCGTGGGGACCTAGGGTTCCGGACCCCATTAGTCTGGGTGGGGGGCAGGCGTCCGGGGGCCGGGCCCTCAGCCGCGTCCTCCGTGGAGACTTCGGGCAGCGGAGCCCCCAGGCCCCTCCTCCCCCTTGTCTTGGGAGCCCAGCCCCCTCCCCCAATCTTCCCTGCCCCCGGGACCCAGGATTCCGTACCCCCCACCTATGGGAGTGGATCGCAGTCACCCCCAAACCTGTGGTCCCAAACCGCAGCTCGGGCCTCTCTCCGTCCCAGGAGGCCAGGGCCCCAGCCATTCCCCTGCCCAAGAGCCTGAGCCCTCCTACCCCTGGCCTCTCCCAGACCCTGGTCCGCGCACCCACACCGCATTTCCGGGGCCTCCCAATGTTGAATTTCACCCCCTCCACTGGGGCACCACAGGCTGGTTCCCAGCCCCTCCCAGAATTCTCCGGCGGGGCCCCTGGAGAAAAAGCAGTCGACTGTCTCCCTGTCTCCTCCTCTGTCTGTCTCTCTGGCTTGTCCCCTCTGCCTGTCTCTCCCTCCCTCCGTCCTGCTGTGGTTCTTCTCATCTCTGCTGTTGGCACGGTCTCTCCCAGAATCTCTTTGTTTCCTCCCCATCTCTGTCTCTCCTGGGAGTCCCCATTTCTCTCTCCTGCTGTCCCCCACTATCCTGCCCTTACCGCTTGTCCTGCGGTCCGTCTGTCCTGGGGTCCCTGCCTGGGCTCTGTCTTTCTGTCTTGCTGGGCTCTCTCCCTCGCCGACTCTCCATCTCTGTCTTTGCTTTTCTGCCTCACTCCACACATCCCCCTTTATCGGACCCACTCCACGCCCCCCCAATGTCTCCTTGTCTCCCCTTTCTCCTTACAGGCATGGACCCGCAGCCCCCTCCACCCGCCCAGGGCAGCCCGCCTCACCGTGGCCGTGGCCGGGGCCGTGGCCGGGGCCGGGGCCGAGGCCGGGGCCGTGGCAGGGGGGGCGCTGGAGCCCCTCGGGCGCCCCTGCCCTGCCCGACCTGCGGCCGCCTCTTCCGCTTCCCTTACTACCTCTCCCGGCACCGGCTGAGCCACTCCGGCCTCCGACCCCACGCCTGCCCCCTGTGCCCCAAGGCCTTCCGCCGGCCCGCCCACCTCTCCCGCCACCTGCGCGGCCACGGGCCCCAGCCCCCGCTGCGCTGCGCCGCCTGCCCCCGCACCTTCCCGGAGCCCGCCCAGCTCCGCCGCCACCTGGCCCAGGAGCACGCCGGCGGCGAGGTCGAGCTGGCCATCGAGAGGGCGGCCAAGGAGGCCGCCGAGTCGAGCTGGGGCTCGCAGGACGCCGGTGCGGAGCAGCCCACCACGGCGGCCGCGGGGGCCGCGGAGGAGGAGGCCGCGTGGCCCGAGACGTGGCCGGCGGGGGAGCCCGCCCCGCCGGCGGCCCCCACGAGCGCCGAGCCCCGGGAGTCGGAGGAGGAGGAGGCCGAGGCCGGGGCGGCGGAGCTGAGGGCCGAGTTGGCGCTGGCGGCCGGGCGGCAGGAGGAGAAGCAGGTCCTGCTCCAGGCCGACTGGACGCTGCTGTGCCTCCGCTGTCGCGAAGCCTTCGCCACCAAGGGCGAGCTCAAAGCGCACCCGTGTCTGCGCCCCGAGGGCGAGCAGGAGGGCGAAGGGGGCCCCCCGCCGCGCCCCAAGCGCCACCAGTGCTCCATCTGCCTCAAGGCCTTCGCCAGGCCCTGGTCGCTGTCCCGCCACCGGCTGGTCCACTCCACCGACCGCCCTTTCGTGTGCCCGGACTGTGGCCTGGCCTTCCGCCTCGCCTCCTACCTCCGCCAGCACCGCCGCGTCCACGGCGCGCTCAGCCTCCTGGCCCCCCTGCCCCCGGCGGCCAAGAAGGACGACAAGGCCTCGGGCGGACGGAACTCAGGGAAGGGGCCCGAGGGGGGCGACGCGGCAGAGTGTGGCAGTGCCTCGGCGGGAGGAGACGGCGGGCAGAACGGCGGGGACGCCGCCCCGGCGCGGCCCCCCGCGGGGGAGCCCCGCTTCTGGTGCCCCGAGTGCGGCAAAGGTTTCCGGCGCCGCGCGCACCTGCGGCAGCACGGGGTGACCCACTCGGGGGCGCGTCCCTTCCAGTGCGTGCGCTGCCAGAGGGAGTTCAAGCGGCTGGCCGACCTGGCGCGCCACGCGCAGGTGCACGCGGGGGGCCCGGCCCCGCACCCGTGCCCCCGCTGCCCGCGCCGCTTCTCGCGCGCCTACAGCCTCCTGCGCCACCAGCGCTGCCACCGCGCCGAGCTGGAGAGGGCGGCCGCGCTGCAGGCGCTCCAGGCCCAGGCCCCGCCGTCGCCCCCGCCGCCCCCGCCGCCGCCGCCCGCGGGGCAGGAGGAGGAGGGGCTCCCGCTGCCGGTCGCACACATCAAGGAAGAGCCGCCCTCCCCGGGGACCCCACCCCAGTCGCCGCCGCCGCCGCCGGCTCCCCCTGTCTTCCTCAGCGCCTCCTGTTTCGACAGCCAAGACCACTCAGCCTTCGAGATGGAGGAAGAAGAGATTGACAGCAAGGCCCACCTGCGCGGATTGGGAGGCCTGGCCTCCTGACCTTCACACCCACCCTCGGCCCCTCCATTTGGCTCCCGGTTTGCAATACGGAGGAGGGAAGTCGAAGTAGAGGCGCCTCCCGTCCACCCACCCTTCCCCTTCCAGCCCTCAACACTAAGGAGCAGGGGAGCCCTGGACCGCCCCTCCCTCCCCATCGCCCACCCCCAGGAGCCCCGACGCTGACTCGGAACTGCTCGCCCCAACAAGCCTCAGAAGGCAGGACGACCTGGAAAAGGAGGCGGAGAACATTGGCCAGAGAGATGGAGACTGGGGGGGTCCCCTGCCTGGCCGTCTCCCATTAGACACACTGGACATGTCACTTCTTTGGAACTGCCAGACCCTGGGGGGTCCCCAGTGAGCAAAGGTCCATCCCTGTCCTTTTGTCTGTGAATAAATGTGAGTTCGTGAAACGGGAGTGAGGCTGTCTGTGGGGACTCCCTGGAGGGGGGGGGTCTAGGGTGAGCCGAGATCCGGCCAACGGGCTCTGAGCTTGCGTTCCAAGCAGGAAGGATCCAGATTCCCAGATCGAGGAAAGGGAGACAGGTGCTCAGCCAGCAAGAAACTCAACAGAAGAATGGGGAGTGTGAGGTCGCCGGTTACGGCCCAGCCGGGCACCTTTGGGGAGCCCTGTGTGTTCTTTCAGCAGACATTCACCGGGCACAGCAGTGGGCCCTGGGGGTGCCGGAGAGGAGACAGCGCTGCCCCCCTCGGGGGGCCAGAATCCTAAATCGCCACTGCCCACTACTGTTTAGCCACTAGCCACGCGTGGCTGCTTCGGTTTAGACTTAGAATGAATAAATCGATTTAAAATGAAATAATCAAAAACGTTCAGCGGCTCAGTCACACGGTTTCCAGGGGTCAACGAGACCCCTTGTGGCTGGTGGCTACCCTGCTGGGCAGCACAGATCTAGAACATTCCACCATCGCAAGAAGCTCTCTTGGACAGGGCTGCCCAAGATAATAAGCCATCTGCAAGAGGGCACCGGGTATCAAGAAGGGCTACGGGCTACAGAGAACACGGCCTGGCTGGCAGGGAAGGCCCTCGGGGGACCTTTGACCTGAACGAAGAACAGAGCGCAGGGAAGAGCGGGGACAAAGGCCACGAGGTGGGTTGGTGCTGCATGTTTGAGAAACCGCAAGAAATCGGGGGTGGGTGGGAAGGGTCATTTTCTGCAAAGTTCCTAATGGTTTTTTTCTTCGCCCATCTATCTGGGTCTTAGGGAGCCGAGAGGGAAAGAGGGGTTCAAGCCATCTTCCTTAAATTCCGAACCCCAGCGCCTTCAATGGCTGGCTTTTTCCGATGCAAATAATGACGTCGACCACCTAGGTATCTTCATGCCTGTAAGGCCAGGGAAAGAGGTGTGAGGTCTTCCCAGTTTTCCAGGGCAGCAAACAGAGGCTTTGGGAGGGAGGATCATTCCCTCGAGTGATGAAAACACCAGGCAGGGCAGGGACGGAGGTAAGGAAGCCAGAGACACGGAGGTTGAGGGTTTAGGAAGGGAGATGACGGACCATCCAGAGCTCTGAAGCATCCTGCCTGTCAAAGATACACCTCGCACCTTGGCCGAGCCCTTGAACAGTGCCTGGCGCGGAGCAGGCATTCCATCCGTGTTAGTCTGTCTGATTATCACCGCATCGCCCAGGGCTGGACATGGGGGATGGAGTGACGAGTGAGGCCACCCAGCAGCAGCCCTCACAGAGCTTAGGGACCAGCACAGGGCGGGCACAATGATCAAATATTGGCACAAATAAATTAGCTTCCCAAAGAGACCGGTTCTCCCACAAACTAGGTCCTGTGACAGCCTCGGGAGGGGGGAGCCGGGATGTGCTCCCATGATGTCCAAGGGTCCTCCCTCCCCGGGAACCTTCAATGGCTCCCTATTACCATATCCAAACGCGGGCCACCACTGCGCGAGCACCTACCGTGGCCAGACACCTTTTCAGGACAATCGCATTGATTCAACTCATTGATTCAACTGGCTTACGTGGCCCAGTTTACAGAAGGGGCAAACGGGGTTAAAGTTAAGTCATTCGTCCCACTTTGGAAATCACGACCATGAATTGCGCTCTTCTGTGTTATTTTCCCAGGCTTGTGTAGACCCCGTCTCAGGGAATCCTCACCATCCCACTGGGGGTTAGCAAACATCGTCATCACTTTCTAAGGGCAAGATAGCACTCGGAGAGCCAGTCCCCCGTCCAAAATCTCATAGCTAGGATTTGGCGACGTGGAAATTTTGAACACAGGCTGGACCAACTCCGCAGCCTGCACACCCTTAGCCGGGCCTATCTAAAGCTTAGGATCAGCCCCCTCCTTACCTGTGTCCCCGTCGCCAAGACCCCGAGGCACCATGCCCCGCCCCTGCCCCTCCCCGCCGGTTTACTCGGCCTCGAGGATGCCCCGCATCTGGACAGAAACGTTCCTAGAACAAAACACAGAACTTAGGGTGAGAATAGGTCCCTAAGGATGGAGCCCAGTTCCCCCGTTTTGCAGACGCGAAGACTGAGCCCTGGCCACGTGGGACAGACACGAGGCACGATAAGACCCCCCAGCGGTCGCTATTAATGTGAAACAATAGTGCCAGTGTTCACGAATCAACTCTTGTGGCTTGTCCGGCCCTGTGCCGAGCATTTTACACACATGACCTCAACCACAGGTTCACCATCCCATCAAACACGTTTCTCGAGTACTTAGCCCGAAGCTACTTCTAAAGGGATGGCGAGGATTAGCTCCCCGACCCTTCACGACGAGGTCAATAGATAGACACTGTCCGGGCTTCATTTGTTTCTCGTAAACGGCTCGAGATATCATTTGCATATCATAGAATTCACTCATTTAAGGGCAGGGTCCGCTCTTTGGCTGTGTCACCGTGGCCCCGGGGCGGCTGTGAACTCGCGTGTGAACCCAGATTTTTATCCTCTTGGGCTGATGCTCAGGGAGGTTGTGCGAGCAGCTTGTGTTTAAGTTTAAGTTTCTTAAACAGTTAAGAAACTGTTTCCCAAAGTGGCTGCACCATCTACGGTCCCACCCGGGACAGGGGAGCGTGCGGGTTCCCCCTGCGGCTCCATTTCCGGGAGAAGGAAGATCACGCCAGAAGTTGACATGCCCAAGGTCTCCTGGCTGGTAAGCAGCAGATCTGGACACAGTTTCGTGTCCGAGCACTGTGATTCCAATGCTTGTGCTCTCAACCCTTCTACAAAGATTCGTTATTTCCCTGTTAACTCATTCGTTCGTCCTCAAACTATGGAGCCCTTGGCTTTGTGCAAAGCACTGCGCTGCTTGTGGGGAAAACATCAGAGGACAAAGAGACAAAGTTTCATTTTGGCTGGAGACAAAGATCGACAAACAGACCGAGGACCCCGATTCCTCAAGTATTTATTGAGCTTCACTATGTGCTGGACACTGTGGCAGGTGCCGATCACCCTTTGGTTAATGACGAACACAAATCCCTGCCCGCACCCCCCCCCCAAAAAATGTTTTTAAGTAAACTCTACACCCAACAAGGGGCTCAAACTCAGGGCCCCGAGATCAAGAGTGGCACGCTCCACCGACTGAGCCTGCCACGTTTGGAAATTTCACAACACACAGCAAATGGAAAGAATTAGAGGCTAAATGCTTATCCTCAGCCCCCGGAGTCCACAGCGAGCATTTTGCTCTATTTGTTCATAACGAACCTGGGCATCCATCTATTTGGCATTTACCCACCTATCAGCCTATCCGCCCCTCAACTTTTAAAAATTTAATAAACTTTCCTTTTTGGAGCAGTTTTACATTCATGGAAAGATCGAGTGGAAATTGCAGACGGTTCTCGTGTATGTATCTTTAAAAAAAAAAAAAGAATTCATTTCAAAGCAATTTGCAAATATCAGGTCACATCACCCCTAAAGGCTTCCAAATGCGGACCGTAACAAGGTATCAAATATTTATTTAAGCTTCTTGTCCTGGGTAAAATTTCGATACAGTGAAAGGCATACGTCCTACATAGTATCCGTTGAGACGGTTTGAGAAATACACACTCCTGAATAGCACAGACCCCTCTCCTGGTTGGACAGATTCCCTCTGGCTTCGGTTTGGAGAATCAGTTGTGGGGGGTGGGGGGGGGGTGCACGCGTGTCCACGTAACTTGCCGCTGAGGCTGCCCTCCATCGCCCACCGAGGGTGACCCTCCCCCTTTGCACTCGGCACCCACGTCACCGAGCGCAGCCCCCGTGGAGGGGAGGGGGAAGCATCCAGACACAGTTTTGAAGATTCTTGGGTCCCCTCTCCTTCCCCCTGTTTATTCGCTTATGCATTCGTTTATTTGTATCGATAGGGACTCACGATGTTTCTTTTATCCTTTGGGGGACGGACAGTCCCCTGGGACATTATTTCCTTCACAGAAGTCCACCAGTTTTAAAGCCAGGTGCCGGCAAGAGAGAACAGGGCTAACGGAGAAGCTGGGGTTTCTGGCGGGAGCTGTGACTTCAGTCAGGTGGTCCTGGGGGGCTTCTGGGAAGGCGTAATTTGAGACTTGCTCCAGATGGGCTAGGGAACTAGGCGTGGGAACCAGGAGCCGGGACGCCCTCCCTTTCCAGAGGGGCTCTGAGGCCAAGGGGACAGCGCCCACACCCCCCCAGACATCCAGCGACCATGCGGGGCTATGCCTCCCTCCGGGCACCAGGCCACTGCTGCTCCTGGCCTCCTGGGGGGCAGTTTGGAATCCAACCTCAGAGGCCAACCCCCGCGCCTCCTGGGCCCCTTATCTCGCCACGCCCAGCACGGTGCCCGGCACAGCCCTGCGTGGCGTAAATATTTGCTGCCACTCACCCTGCTGCTCGACCCCAGCCGCCCTCCTTTCCCACCGCGGGGCCTTTGCCCACGTTCTGCCCGCCCCACGCATCGGCTCTTTCGTCTCCAGGAGGGAGGGGGCATTGCTGGCACCGGGTGTGGAGCCCAGGAGAGGAAAGTGACCCACCCAAGGTCACTGGGCAAGGGGAGCCCCCCTGAGAGAGAATGAGAGTCCTTCCAGGCTGGCCGCCTCCAGGCTTCTAATACCAGGATAGTAACTGTAGCTACCCTGGACCATCAGGCCTGTGCTCTGGGGCCCGCGGGCCACACGCGTCAGCTGCAGGCTCCCAGAACCCGTCAGGCTTCCTCCTCTCACAGCCTCGGATAGCAATCCCTCGGCTGGGAAGGACTCTCCCGACTGCCCCTTCAAGCCTCCTCTGCAAGCCCTCCCTACCTCCCCCTGCCTCTTTCAATCCCTTGTTGTAGGCAGAATTCTCGGCGGGATCTCAAGATTCCTGCTCCCCCTGGTGCCCAAGCACCTCCTCTCCTGGCCCATCTAGGAGCCGCTGGGAAAGGACTTTGCACACGGCACTAGGATTCCAAATGGACACAGCACTAGGATCCCAAGTCAGACAACTCTGATGGAGCGAGAGGGCATCACGCTAAGGGAAGTAAGTCAGAGAAGGATAGATACCATATGATTTCACTCATATGTGGAATGTAAAAAACAAAACAAATAAAACAGAAACGGACTCACAAATATGGAGGACAAACTGGTGGTGGCCAGAGGGGGTGGGGTGCACGGATGGGGAAAATGGATAAAAGGGATTAAGAGGTACAAACTTCCAGTTATGAGCAAAAAAAAAAGTCCCAGAGAAGAGGGGCGCCTGGGTGGCCCAGTCTGTTAAGTGGTCAACTCTTGATTTCAACTCAGGACATGACCTCAGGGTCCTGGGACCAAGCGCTGAGCAGAGAGTCTGCTTAAGGTTCTCTCTCCCTCCCTCCTCCGCTTGCTCCTACCTCTGCTCACGTGCACATGCACTCCCTTCTCTCTCTCAAATAAATAAATATGTAGAAAAGAAAGTCACAGAGAGGAAAGAGTACAGCATGTGGAATAATATTGAATAGTATCATAATAATGTATGGTAGTAGTTGTGACTACACTTCTTGTGTGATGAGCATCGTGAAATGTGTAGAGTTGTCAAGTCACTATGCTGTGCACCTGAGACAAATACAATATTTCATGTCAGTTATATTTCAATACAATTTTTTTTTTTTTTAAGATTCCAAATCACTTGATTTAAGCTAGGGAGGTGACCTTGGGTGGGCCTGGTCTAATCAGGTGATTCCCTAAAAAGGGCAGGGCTCTTTCTGGAGCTTGAGGGGGATTAAACAAGAGGGAGATTCTCTGTTCCGAGCCTTGAAGGAGGAGAGGACCCCATCCCAGGGGATACAGGCAACCTCTGAAAACAGTGGAGTCTGCCCAACAAGAAGCAAGGAAATGGGAATCTCGGTATCTTCCCCGAAGCAGAGAAGCCCGCCATTCTGTCATTTGTGCCCAGGCTTCTGACTCACAGAAACCGTGAGCTAATACGGGGGTGCTCTTCTAAGCTGCTTACATCTGTGGTCATCTGTTACAGCGCACAGAAAACACACGCAATCTGTTACCTGTTTTGTTCCCTTCATGGGGCTCACTCTCAAAGATCAATTGGTTTCTTTGATTGTTCCCAATATGTCCATCCACCTGTCCTAGTTTGCTGGGGCTTCTGTAACAGAGGATCACAAGCCAGGGCCCTTCAAATAACATCAGTGTGTCATCTCACAGTTCTGGAGGTTGGAAGTGGAAGATCTCAGGGCCATGCTCCCTCTGAAAGCCCAAGGGAAGCCCTCCTTCCCTCCTCTATCGGCTCCTCCGCCATCTTTGGCTTGTAGATGCATCATTTCCTTCTCCACCTTCATCTTCACAAGCTGGTGGCCTCAGCTGGCCGTCTTTCTACCTTTTCCTGCGGGAGAATCACGTAGGAACCCACCTTCCTCCAATACGACCTCCTCTCAACTAACTTCATCTGCAGCGACGCTATCTCCGAATAGGGTCACATCCTGAGTTACCGGGGATTCAGCAGATCCGCTTGGGTCAGGGGCACCCGTAGCACCATCCCTATCCACACGTGCAGCCCGCCGGCGTGCAAATCTTGGCGGGGTGTCACTGGGTTCCTAGAGCCTTGAGTGCCACCTGGCACAATGTAGGTGCTTAAAAAGACTCTATTTTTGCTAAATCATCTGATGCATTATTTCTGAGAGCCTCTTTCCATGTCTTTCGGGTGAGGATAAAGCCAATGTCCTCACTATTTCCTTCTTTTTTACTTTTTTAAGATTTTATTTATTTATTGGACAGAGAGAGATCACAAGTAGGCAGAGAGGCAGGCAGAGAGAGAAGGGGAAGCAGGCTCCCCGCTGAGCAGAGAGCCCGATGCAGGGCTCGATCCCAGGACCCTGAGATCATGACCTGAGCCGAAAGCAGAGGCTTTGACCCACTGAGCCACCCAGGCGCCCCCTCATTTGTTTCCTTCTTGTTTCCTTCTAATTTGCTAAATTGGCCGCTGACCACCCCTCACTGGAACAGAAAAGTGCCTGGGTGGCTCGTCCCTGTGTCCTCAGCGCCCAGCACGGTGCCTGACACACAGTAGATTCACAGCAAATAACTGTCCAACAAATAAAGGGGGTTATAATCTAAGCCACCCCCACTTGACAGAGGAGGAAACTGAGGCTTACTTAGAAGGGTGAGATGAGTTGCTCGGGGTCACTGTCACTGCCCCCACTTCCGATCTCCTGCCGATGCCTCCCATTGGCTGAACCCAAACAAAAGCCAGATGCAGCCCAGGTGATGCTGTTGGGAGGGGTCACCTGCACAGAGAGGAGACAGATGGACAAAAGGAAGGTGGTCAGCGCATTCGGATTGCCTTCTGTGGAAAATCTCTCAGGGTCAAATACATCCAGAAGAGGAATCTTCAGATGTCGAGGGGAGGGGGCTTGCCACCAAAGCTCCGGGGCCCTGTTTCCTACCCCAAGTGCCCTCACTCCCTAACTTCTGCCCGTCCGGGGAACCCCGCCCTCAGTGGTGCACCCTGGTCCGGGCGATGGTGGGCAGGCAACAGGGGGCGGACCGGCCACAGAGGAAACAAAACCAAGAAGAAAACCAAATGAAAGGCTTGGTCCACTCGTCACCGATGTCATGCCCCAGCAATCAGAACCAGTGTCAGTGAAACACACCCCTCCCTGAAAAATAAAACAAGACAAAATCGGAGAGGCAGACAAAACATGAGAGGCTCTTAAGTCTGGGACACAAACAGAGTTGCTGGAGGGGCCATGGGTGGGGGGGTAACTAGGGGATGGGCACTGGGTGTTCCATGCAACTGACCAGTCACTGACCTCTACCTCTGAAACCGACAATGCCCTATATGCTAATTATTTGAATTTAAATAAAAAATGCATTAAAAAAAAGAAACCCCTCCCTGCGAGACAGCTTTGTTGGTCTAAGTTCCAAATGTTTGCTGCACCTGTTACTGTGGAGTTTTAAATATATAATATATATGTATATTAAATATGTATGTATGTGTATATACATACAGAATACATACGGACATGTATATATGCAACGTGGATAGGTTCATGTATTTAATCAGGTTTTATTACTTTGTTCCCCTATCCTTTTTTTTTTAATTTTATTTATTCATTTGAGGGAGAGAGACAGCACAAGCAGGGGGAGAGGCAGAGGGAGAAGCAGGCTCCCCACTGAGCCGAGAGCCCGATGTGGGGCTTGATCCCACAACCCTGGCATCACGACCTGAGCCAAAGGCAGACGCTTCACCAACTGAGCCCCCCGGGCGCCCTCAATCTGTCTTAACTCGAGCCCCAGATGGGACAGGTCTCTGTTTGGAGGTCTCTTTCTCCCCACCCACCACCCCATCTGGGCCCCACCGTGTCGCCTCCATCACAACCCTTTTTCTTGTGATGGCTTGTCTCCTTGTCCGTGGCACCTTCTAGATGCCTCCCCAGCCGGACAGAACCCCTCTGCGTGCCTTTGCCCCAGCCCAAGCCCCAGGAAGCCCTAGGAAGCCCTAGGAAGCCCCAGAAAGCGTGTGTTGAATTGGAATGGAAACAAGAGAAGTCGGCAACCCTGACCCAAGTCCGCCCACACCAGAGAGGCTGGGGGGAGGCGGGGTGTGAAATGCCGAGTCTAACCGAGCCGCTGACCCCTGGCGGGACACAGAGCTAGAGCTTTAATCTCCCTTCCCTCAACTATAAAATGGAGCTAATAATAGGACCTACCTTTCCCGGCTGCTGCGAGGATTAGCACGGGGGCTGGTAGTACGGAGGTCAGTAAATGCTGGCCATCATTATCGTTAATCGCGCGGGATTTACGGAGCCATCACGGACGCACTCCGGCCACCCGTCGGTCTCATCCCAAACACGTTTCCTGAGGACAGGGGGGGAGAATCCAGTTGCTCCAGGGAACTGTGAGTCCTTCCGTGTGACTGGGGTGTCGGGGGAGACAGGGCGGGGCGGCCGATGAGAGGAGGCAAGCGGCGCACCCGAAGGGCTCCGGGGCCGGGCCGGGGAGCTTGGACTCCAGCCCACGGGTACTAGGGAGCCACGGGGGGCTCTTGTGGAGAGGGACACGCGCTGTCTCTGAGCGGTAGACGCTCTCGGGCTGGGACGCTCTGCGGGGAGAAACCAGAAGCCAGGAGGAAGGGGTTATGGGCCCCTCATGCGAGGGACCATGGCCAACAGCCCGGCGGACGTGGGCGAGGCGGCGGATCGAAGCCCGTGGTCTCTAGACTTCTAGAGAGATCCAGCAGCGTCCATTGCCCTGGACGCCCGCTGCCACGTCGTTTCCTTTTTTCCAAAAGTAAGAAAGAAACAAGGTGAAAACAATTTTGATGCTTTCCTGCGTTCAGTATCGGGTGTCTTCCTTACTCCTGTCTCCCGGGACACATGGGTCCCCTCATCCGTGGTGCTCGTGGTCTCTGAGCGCGGAATCAGTGAAAATGAAAACACTGCCCTGGGGGAGGGACGGGGTGGGGTTCCCGCGAGCCTCTGGGACCGTATTCTCATTAACGGGACGGCAGGTGACATTGTTTCACGCGGGTGCTGTTTAAAGACACCTTACTTGATATACGCAGTTGACTCGCTCCCACCGAGCTCAAGGCCAATGACCGAGCTCAAGGCCAATGGCACCGTTAACTTGGGCTGGAAGGAAGCTCGCCGAACACGGCTCCTTCTCTGTAAGACACATCAGCGCAGCCTTCCTGCTCCTGGGACCACCAGACAGCCCGTCGGCGCTGTGCTTGGGGGCCGCTTGCAACCATGAAGTCACCAACAAGAAAGCACAAAACTGCGAGAGGGAGCTCACGTTCTCTCTCGGGCTAAGTCTTTGAAGCCCCAGGTCTGTTTTGCACTCATAGGAGTTCTCCGTTTGGACCAGCCACGTGTCAAGGGCTTAAGAGCCACACGTGGCTGGTGGCTTCGGTATCCCACGGTGCCAGTCCCTATGGCTTTCTTCAGATTCTCAGGGGCTTATGAACTAAAAAAAATGACAATCAAAGGTCAATACCGCATAGAATCCCCCCCTCCCCCCACCGGAGAGTGCACAGCAGAACCAGAGTGAGCCCTTTGCACACGGCAGTGCGCGTGGGCACATTCTCTGCATTCCTGCTTGTAAGAGCGCAGGATGGGGGATACATAAAGGGTCGGGGATCCAAAGAATGGGCCCCTAGACCTAGGGAATGGGTCCCTAGCTTCACAGGCTAGAATATGCAACACCTTTGCCAAGAAAAGAGCCCGAGCTCCACGTACCCACAGGGATGAAGTTCGCAAACACAGGGTTGAGCCAGTGAGGACCAAAGCCAGCTGCGGAAGGTCACGGACATGATAGTATGTATCCAACATTTAACCACAGGCACGGTGATCCTATGCAGCAGCTAGGGCTTTACCCGTATGTAGCAAATGCATTTTTTTTTCATGAATAACAAATACCTCCTTAGTGATAGTGGTTATTTCATGGGGGGGAGAGGGAAGATTTGGAGTGGGGTAAGGGCAAGGCAGGTTCCAATTACAGCAGAAACGTTCTCTTTCCTCAACTGGACAGTGCTAGACATACAGGTGCTCCTTATATTATGTGGGATATTTTTGGTGCATCGGCTGAAATATTGCATTATTGCAATAATGAAATTTAATTTTATTAACATTAATAGTAAATTAATATTATAATATATATGTTATGTGTCATATATATGATAAATAATAATGTATTATAATAATATAATATTAAATTATAATATTAATATTAAATAATAAAATACTGCAGTATTTTATTATTTATGCAATACAGTTCCACTGCATGAGGAACTCACAGCGAGGTTTTGTGGAGCTGTGAAGAAGCGGGCTCCCCGCTGAGCAGAGAGCCCGATGCGGGGCTCGATCCCAGGACCCTGAGATCATGACCTGAGCCAGAGGCAGAGGCTTAACGACTGAACCGCCAAGGCGCCCCTCATCTATTATTTTATTTAGTAATATTTATTCAATGTACATATGAGCTAAGGGGTACGACAGGGCACCAGAGAGAAAACAGATTTATGATCTCAAAAACAGGAGTGAAGGCAGCACGGTCTTCATCAAGAGACTGTCAGCCACACCACGATAGCAATTAAAAGCCAAGATTTTGATTTATAGTTTATCATCTTATTCTTTCTAGACCAAACAAATCAATTTGATGTTATCACTTTTCTGTCTTTTTCTTTCTTTCTTTCTTTCTTTCTTTCTTTCTTTCTTTCTTTCTTTCTTTCTTTCTTTCTTTCTTTCCTTCCTTCCTTCCTTCCTTCCTTCTTTCTTTCTTCCTTTCTTTTTTTTTCCCTTTTTAATATTTTATTTATTTATTTGAGAGAGAGAGAGAGAAAGTGAGAGAGAACAGGGCAGCGGGAGAAGCAGACTCCCCGTGGAGCAGGGAGCCCGATGCGGGACTCGATCCCAGAACTCCAGGATCATGACCTGAGCCGAAGGCAGTTGCTTAACCAACTGAGCCACCCAGGCGCCCCTTTCTTTTTTTTTCTATTGATCTTTTTTTTTTTAGGCCTAAGATTGGGGCAGGAGGGCAAGTGGGTTAAGTTATCAAGTGCAACCATCTTTGAAGTCTAACTCAATTTTTTTTATGTGATCTTTCTATATATATTTTATTCTGTAAAGTTATTCAGAAAAAAATATAAAATATATAAATAATAGGGGCTCCCAGCTGGCTCAGTTGGGCGAGTGTGTGGCTCCTGATCTTGGGGTCATGAGTTCGAGCCCCACATTGGGTGTAGAGATGACTTAAAAATCAAATCTTTAAAATACGTATCTAGGGGCACCTGGGTGGCTCAGTCGTTGAGCGTCTGCCTTCGGCTCAGGTCAGATCCCAGGGGCCTGGGATCGAGCCCCGCATCGGGCTCCCTGCTCGGCAGGAAGCCTGCTTCTCCCGCTACCATTCCCTCTGCTTGTGTTCCCTCTCTCGCTGTGTTTCTCTCTGTCAAATAAATAAAAAAATCTTAAAAAAAAATACGTATATAATTGGGGCACCTGGGTGGCTCAGTCAGTTAAGCGTCGCCTTTGGCTCAAGTCATGATCTCAGGGTCATGAGATCGAGCCCCTCATGGGACTCTCTGCTCAGCAGGGAGCCTGCTTCTCTTTCTGCCTGTCCCTCCCCCTGCCTGTGCTCTCTCTCTCTCTCACAAATAAATTTAAAAATCTTAAAAAATAATAATAATCTAAAAATATATAAGATATATATGCTACTAGGTATAAGACGATATATATTATACATAAGGTTACATGTATTATTCTATGAAATATAATATGTAACAATTATAAATGTATCACATACTAGAAATGTTCAATGTTTCCTGGATGAGAAGGCTCTGGGTAGAACCCACACGGAGGGATGGGGCAGTTGGACACTTGTGGGAGAGCATCGCTGGGCCGGAGGGACCGAACTAGGACAGTCACTGGAAGAGCCCTCGGGGACAGGGCCGGGCGGGAGGCCTAGAGGCCAGCTTTAATGAGGGCGGTGTGCACCCTGGGGCCAGGACTGGAGCCTCCCCTGCCCACACCTGCCCTCTCCAGGTCACTCCGGGTGACCCTGTGGGGCAGCGTTGCTAAATGGGGAGGTGCAAAGCTCCCGGATCATCAGTGAGCCTCTCAGGGGGCCGGGGAGGGCCTGAGGCCTGCAGCGTCCCCCCCTGCCCTCCTCCCAGCAGACCCAGGTGGCTCGGCAGCCTGACCTTCTGAGTCCGGTCCCCGCAGGCCCCCTGCACGCACACATCCGGCCCCAAGTCCCCAGGGGAAGAACTCAGTTCTGGTCGGACCCTGGGGGCTCTGCCTCCCTCGGGCTGCCCCACCAGGGGACAGCGAGCAGCCCAGGGGCCCCAGACCCCAGGCCTGTCTCTTCCTCTCACCGTCTGCGGGCCGCTGCCTCAGTTTCCCCATCAGTGAATCGGAAACCATCGTTCCACTGGTCCGAGGCTTATAGGGTGGATTCCACAAAGCCTTCAACTAAAATAAAACAAAACAAAAATTACGAACCCAAGGTCTGGCAGCCGGCACCTGAGAGCATCTATTCGTTTTAGTTTGGGTTTTTGAATAGGTAATGTGTGCTGGGGGGGTTGGGGGGGATCAAATACTATAAAAGGCACAGCAACGGAAAGTTGATCAGCAACTGAGAGTTCCCCCAAAGCTGGGTGTTGACACCGATCACGACCCAACTAGAGCAGCAAGAGAGGACTTATTTGGGCTAATTGGGGTGCACAGAACAGGACCGGGTGTCCGCTGGGTTTCTAGAATGACTGTTCAAGCCCACTCGATGAGATTGATACAAGTTTTGCAGCTGCGCTGGGAAAGGTCCTTCCCATCCCAGGGAGGGGCCCCCCCGTGTGGCAGGGGTCTCTCGTACTGTCTACCGTGTATCTGACAACAATTAGCTTTTCCCGAGGAAAAACATCCAGTGTAACTCAAAATCAAGGGTAAAAGGAATCCCCGTATTCGCACTTTGCAAGGGGGGTGCTGCTCCCGGTGCAGCCCCCCCAAACCCCCACCCCGCACGCATTCCTGGATGTTCTCTTGCTGGAGTATTTGAAAGCAAACACCAGCCAGCCCACCGTTGCACCCAAAAAGATTTCGGTAGGCTGTAATTTACTCTGCAATAGTTCATTCCCCCCTCCTCCTCCCCCCCAGAAAACAGAGATACAGCGAGTATCGGAAAATGCCAACATGTGAGTCTGGTCAGGACGCAGGAGGGTGGTCACTGTGGGGCTCTTTGGACTTTTCTGCACACTTGCAGAGGTTTTCACCATCAAATCCGCCCCCCCACCCCACCGCCAAAATCAAAGAGCAAAGGAAGTTCTCTGCCAGCGGCCCCACCCCCTGCCTGGGTTCCCAGGGGCAAAGTCGCCGCCAGCTTCCCCGGGGATCCTTCCAGAGTCTGGGTAACTTCGTTGCTGTGTCTTTATTAATAGCATGGTTGTAGTAGTAGTGAACCCAAGCCAGGCAGAAGTCAGGGCTGTGAGTCACTCGGACCTGGCTCCGGGCCCACCAGACGCCTCCTCCCACTCTGACCTCGTGGAAGGCGGTCCCAGCTCCCAACCTCAGTCTCCTGCTCTGGAAACTGGGGATAAATCCCTACCCTTGCTGGATGGCTGGGAGAATGTAGAGGAAAGCTCTACCCCAGGCCCACCAGAACCAGGCTCAGGGTGGTGTTGAGAACATGAAAAAAGTCCTTTCCCCCAGTGCAT
>CM053620.1:43915155-43933655 GCA_028646535.1 Procyon lotor | reverse complement strand
TGGGGGTGTGGTGGGTTGTAGCGGTGTGGTGAGTTGTAGCGGTGTGGTGAGTTGTGGGGGTGTGGTGGAGAGAGGGGTGGTCGTGGGTTGAGAGGTCAAGGTGGAGTGAGGGGGGCCAGCAGGGTGGGGGCTTGCGGAGGAGTCTGGGGACCTGGAATGATCTGGAACTGTGGCGGCGTATGGAGCTGTGACCACGTTTGGGGTTGTGCCAGATTCTGGAGTCAACTCTGAGGTAGAAGAAAGGTGGGTCACCCCTGCCGGTGCAGAGGGGTCAGAGGTCAGTTCTCTGGGCAAGGCCGGTGGTGGGGTGGGTGAGAGATCAGATGTCAGCGCCGGAGTCCCAGCGGCCTCAGGGGTTGTCAGAGGGAGGTCAGAGCTCATCTGCGAGGCCAAGTCTGGCTTGGGTGGCAAAGTGTCAGGAGGGTCAGGGGTCACCCCTCGCCTTGAAGCTGCCTCGGGAATGAGCCGTGGCGCAGAGTCGGGGGTCACCGGTGGGCCAGGGGGCTCTGGCGAGGCTGACGGAGCTGGGGAGGCGGCAGGGGGCGCCGTCCTAGCTGCTGGGGGACGCTGCGGCCGGCGCTCGGGCCACGGTTTCCTCAGGGAACCTGGAGGAGGAGGAAAGACAGATGGCCGAGGTCAGCCTGCCCCGCCCACCCCCTCGGCCTGCCCCGCCCCTCCAGGGAGGAACAGACCAACGGGAGGCTGCGGCGCCGTGTGACGTCACGGTTCCCCAGCAGACTTCGCCCCGCCCCAGCGCCCCACCTCCCCGCCACCTGTGATGTCTCCAGACGCCACCTGGCGTCCTCCACTGCGGGCGAGGGAGCTGAGGGGGCCGCGGAGGGCGGGAGGGGCGGTTGGAGGGGAAGCAGGAAGGAAGATGCGGGAGCCTGGGGGTCGTGCAGGCTTACCTGGGGATGCGGGAGGGCTGAGGGGCAGAGGGTGGGGGCAAATGGGGCGGAATGTGGGAGAGGCCCGGAGGTGCAGAAGCAGGAGGCGGGATGCGAGAGGGTTCTGGGCGGCATCTAGATTTTTACGTCACTTTTTAAACAAAATTATTACAAAAGATCCACTGTGAACAAAAAAGTCAAAATTTCCCCCCCGACAGGATCTGACTGGGCCAGGATTAGGGAAAGTCAAGTGAGGTGGACGGGATCCTGCCTATAGTTAAATTTCTGATGTTTAGTTCATTGGAAATGTTTTACATTAATTTCGATTTTTAAAACTATAAAGGTATTTCCCTTGATAACTGCGTGTTTTGACGGCCCCTCACATTTAGGGCCTGAGTGGAATGAGAAGCCTCAGCCCCTTCCTGGCTCAGTTTGCAGGTAAATGAGAATTTCATCCTTTTTTGCAGAGGAGGGAGTCAGGCCGAGAGGGCAGGTAACGCGCCATGGGTCGCGCGGATACAGTGTGCAGATTGTGGGGACAAGATTTGAAGCAAAGTCCTTTGCATTCAGAGTCTGGTTCATTAAATATCACTCTCTCAGCGACGGGTATGATAACACGTGGCCACCGAGTACCTGAGGGGTGGCTAGTCCAACTAAAGAAATGAAGGTTTCATTTTTCAAAAAACAAATTCTTTGGTGGGCAGCAAAGCAAGATTTATTGAAGGACAGCGAAGTGATAATACAACGCTCCCAAGGAGGGATGGGACCCAAGGGGGTTGCCCTCCTTTTTCACATTTAAGTAAAAAGCCACCTGTGTTGATAGCTACCATATTGAACGATACAGCTCTAGAGAATTCCAGATTTCCTGCAGGATTTTGTACGTGCATCCTGTTCTTGCCATCTGTTTACAGCATCAGAGAAGTGGGTAAGTGAAGGGATTGGCCTCCAGCCGAGCTGCCTGGGCTGAAACCCCAGATCTGTCGCTTCCTGACTGGGTGACCATGACAAGTTATTTAACTGCCTTGAATCTCAGTTTGTGGATGATCACCGACCTCCCTTGCCCAGCTGTCATGATTCAGGGAGCTCCTGGGTATGCAGACCTAGGACGGTGCCTACCATGTAACAGGCACTCTTGTGATTATTAATACTGTCGCAGTCATCGATGTCCTTACCTCAATTTCTCTCATCTGTGAAATGGGCATAATTATAACACCTACATCATAGGGTTCCTATACATGTTACGAGAGCCAAAGGGGTAATACATATATAAAGTGCTTAGAAGAGTACCCAACACACGGAATGTTGCTCAGTTAAACCACTGGTTTAACTGATTAACTGGATTAACTGATTCTTTCAAGAATCTTAGCTTCCTTAAATATTGTAGGGGTTCAGATGCCTAGAGTGGTATTTTTAATTTTTCAGACCCAAGGTGCAGAGAACTAAACTAATTATACTCTTCTGAACATTGTCATCAACAGCCCGGCAATGTCTCTTCTTTTTTCTCCTTTTTCTTCCCCGCTCTCCATCCCTCTCACTTTCTCCCACAGCTCCCTCCATTAACGTATTTGACGTGTCCTTAAAGATATGACCTTACACAGTACCTTATACAATATAAAAGGCATATATGTATGTTAGTATATTAAGTGTATGTGTGTATTTTTGTGTTTGCACTTTTTAGTTTTTGCAAATCGCTGGAAATTTCACTCTGCTCTTTCTCCATATGAAGTTGTTCATACCGCCCGGTGTTGCTGTTCGCACAGCTGGTCATTGCTTTAGCTCCTGCATGGGATCCCATCACGTGCGCCCACTGCTGGACACGTAACCTGCCTCCAACTCCCTGATATCACAACGTTCCAAAGAAACCCTCATACAGGTTTCCCTGAGAAGCCTGTTCAAGAATTTCTCTGGAATACAGGAAGCGGACTGCTGGGTGACAACGAACAATCATACCTAAATTTGCTAAATTGTCTTTATCAGATACCTATATCCAGTGGGGATGTCTGTTTTCCCACATACTCACCCACACTTGATATTACCTACCTTCCGAATTTTGTCCATGCTTGTCATCATTTTAATTTTCCTGAGTCCTTAGGAGTGTGAATGTTTCTACATATACTTCTTGGCCATTTGGGCTTTCCCTTCTGTAAATCACCTGTTCGTAACTGTTACCCATTCTCTTACAGGGTTCCCTTTTTTTGTCAGAGTGAATTGCATAGTATAGGTTTCAGTTTCCCCAACTGGGCATTACTGATATTTGGAGCTGGATGATTCTTTGCTGTGGGGGACTTCCCTGTACCCAGTAGGATATGTAACAACACCCGTGGCCTCTACCCATTAGGTTCTCGTAGCCTCCCTGCCCTTAGTCATGACGATCCCAAACATCTTCAGATATTGCCAGTTATTCCCAGTTGAGGGCCACGGATGTAGATAATAACCCCTTGTATCAGGATATATTTCTGCTGGGTCTTTGGGGTGAGAGTGGGGTCACCACTGGGGAATTCAGGGTCCGTCTCTCTACCCCACAACACAAACCTGGTTGCCACAGCTACATGCCTCACCTGTGTCTCCACGGATCCTTGGAGCTGCAAACGGATGGCCTGGGCTCCGGGTCGTAGCAGTGGTAAGAGTGGACCCAGGTCTGCCTGTGGTGACTGTCCCCTTCAGCAGAGCCCCTCCGGAAGGTGTATCCCACGTCCGGGAAGGCTCGGAACTATCCTCATCACCTTGAGAGATACAGGGAGAACTGAGTCTCGCTTCCCTTGATTGTGACCCTCTGTTCCTCTTGGACCCCAACTCATCCTGTCTCAACTGGACCACCACCCCCATCTCCTCCCTGACCTCACAGGCCCCCAGTGACTCAGCTGAGATGCTCTGAACTACTAAGAACAGAAACGGGGACTAAACCAGCTTATAAAATAAGAACAGTTATTATTTCAATGTCCTGATGTCCCTGCCCCTACTAATTCTTTATTTTTCCCTCAGGGGAAAAAAACCCCTATAATATCTTTATTAATGAACAACCGGGAACATTTCCATACTATTTTCCCTATCTTTTTTGGATGAATACACTTGGATCATCTCTACATGACAACAGTTTTGTGTAACATATAAATGTGTAATATACAGTGACCCGTGAGCACCACAGGTTTGAACTATGTGGAGCCACTTGTATGTGGATTTTCCCCATAAATACAGTACAGTTCTATACCGTACTTATGATTTTAGTAACTTTTTTCTAGCTTGCTTTATTATAAAAACACAGTGTATAATATATATAACCTACAAAATATGTGTTAATTATTTATGTTATCAGTAAGGCTTCTGGTCAGCAGTCAGCTATTAGTAATTTAGTTCTGAGGGAGTCAAACTCTCTCATCTATATGTGGATTTTTGACTGCATGGGGGTCAGCGCCCTGAACCCCCGTATTGTTCAATGGTCAGCTGTGTAATATAAAAATTTATTGTTTTATAAGTATAATGTAAAATAGAACATAAAATACAGCATTTTACATAGGGAGAGTTGAAAGGCTGAACTCAGTCTTCTAGCTTGGTGGATCAAAAAACTTAATTTTAACAATAGCTTTGTTGGGCACCTGGGTGGCTCAGTTGGGTAAGTGTCTGACTCTCAATTTCAACCCACGTTGCTATCTCAGGGTTGTGAGATCCAGCCCCACATGGGGCTCCGCGCTCAGCGAGTCTGCTAGAGGTTCTCGCCCCTCCCCTGCACTTGCATGCGCACGTGCAGGCTTCCTCTTTCAGGTAAATAAATGATCATTTTAAAAAAAACCACAAGAGCTTTGTTGAGCTATAATTCACATACCTTAATGCGTATAGTTCAGTGGGTTTGCGTGTATTCACAATGTTGTGCAACATAAAGTCCATGTTCCTCACCTCCCTTCATTAACTGCCCCCTGCCCACCTCTCCGACACCCCCTCTCACCACGCTGTCTTCCACATGGTGTGGCTGCTCACACCGGACCCCAAACCTTGAGGTGCTGCCATCTAGCCTCGGAGCACCTCTGAGCCTTTGCCCATGCTATGACCTCTACCTGGTAGTCCCTTCTCCACCAGACACTGCACGGGAAACCAGCAGAAGGGTGGTGTCTGACACACTAGGTACGTCTGTCCTGGTCCC
This sequence comes from Procyon lotor, assembly GCA_028646535.1. NCBI lineage: Eukaryota > Metazoa > Chordata > Mammalia > Carnivora > Procyonidae > Procyon > Procyon lotor. The sequence goes on along the minus strand of CM053620.1, from coordinate 43,928,633 downwards.
TCTGAGCTCTGCGGCTAGCTGTCCCAGTTGCAGAAATCCCTGGCTTTGTCACCTGCTAATACATTACATGCGACTAGAACATGGGTCAATTTTCACCCTCATGCCCAGCACTGCAAATGCCTCAGTCACGTCTCCCTATTATTAACGGTTCTTAATTAAATACCTTCCCCGTGCCTGTCAAGTTCCTTAAGAGGATAACTATGAAATCCTACCTGACAGTCATACTCATCAGGAATTTTAAGAACCATTAGCTGTACTATTAATTAAAAAAATTAAAAATGGAAACAAGCTTAGAGAAAAAAAAAACATTAGCGGTGAAGATTTCTTTTCAAGATGCTGGGTTTTAGGAGAATTCCATTGAGAACACAAATTGAACCCCGTTAAAATGTCAGCCCACCAACTGCAGGCATATTCCTTGGGTCTCTGTGCTCTTGAACTGTGCTCTAAGATACAGCCACCCGCTCACTGTTCATTAGCTTGGGATTGATTTGATTTTTTCACTAAAATATGCATTTTTTAAGAAGCAACATCACAGAGTTACAGTCCTTGGGAGGCCCAATCACCTCCCTTCCCCAAAGGATTCTCTGAGGCCGGATTGTTTCTCCATGCTTAAGCTTCCTAAGTTGAAGACTTTGCCCAACTACATATATACTGCATAAGTCCTTTCGCATCTTGGTTTGTGGGTGTGCCCCTTCCTAGCTGGGTGAGCGAGTTACTGAACTCCTCTATGACTCAGTTTCCTCGCCTGTAAATGGGTACCATGATGGTCTACTCCATGGGGTCACAAAGCCTGACATGTGTAAGCTTATTCTTTGAATTAAATTCATCTCTCTTTAGCTCCTTTTTAACTTTCATTTACGAGTCTGTCATATGAAGACACAACTGTTGATTCGTCTGTGCCCCCGTTGACAGGCGGTGAGACTGAGGCCAATGTTTTGCTGTTACAAATACAGCTGCAGTGAACTCCTTAGATCTGTGACCTTGGGCTCACGAGTGAGAACTCCTCAACACCTAACCGCAGAACTGCTGTGTGCAAGGCCTCTGCCTAGCACATCCCCCTAGATATTGTTAAACTGCCCTCCTAATGAGGCAGATGCTCATGCCCACCTTCATCCCACAGCCTCTGTGCTGGCAGACATTTTAATTCTGGGCAATCTCATGGGGAGAGGGTGGGTGGAGAAGCTGCTATTTTGCTACAGATGACCAAGCTGGAGCCCAGAGAAGGCAAGGAACTTTCCCAAAGTCACACAGCCAAAGAGCAGTGTTAGGCTACCCACGCAGGTCTACCTGGTCCTAAATGGAGACCTCTTTCCCTTGGGGTGCAAACCTACTGAACCTCACCCCACTCCTCCCCTGGTGAGCTTTTATTCATCCTTCACAGTTTTATTCAAGGGCCACACCCCTCCCCCCTCAGTGAAGTCCTGCCCTGCTTTACGCTTCCTGGGTTCTTCAGAGCTAATTCTGTTATACGCTCCTTTCCTGTCTCCGTGGCTAGAGTAGTTAAGAGTGTAAATCCTGGAGTTAGAATCCAAGCTCTGCTCTTTGCTATACTGGCCTCTTTGAACCTCAGTTTCCTTATCTGTAGAAGGGTGTTAAGGATAGTACCGATCTCATAAGGTTCCTTGGGGGAGGAAGTGAGTTAAGCCATGGGATGCTGGGAGATGGTTCCTGACACATGGCGCGCATTCACGGAATACTTGCTATGATTGTTAATATTATCATCCAACCGCTGAATTTAATCCTGCATTTGCTCCTGGATCCCCGCCCCTCTGCATGACCTCATGCAGCCATAACATACAGCAGCCCAAATCCATGAGTCATCCCACCTTCCCAGCTGGGCATGGGAGGCCCGTTAGACACGGCTGGCCGTCTGTACGGCCGCATTCATTCCCACAGCTTCACATTCCATCCTGTCAATGTGTGTCTTCAACCCAGGTGCCCCCCCGCAGAGCTCTGGGACTGTGCATCTGATGTCCCCGCTCGGGTGTGTCAAGCGCATCACCAGTGGATCTAATATTCCCAATGTGGATCCTGTGGATCCAGCGGCAGCGTTCCCTGATCCAGTAGAGGGTGGGTCCCCATCTCCCACCTCCCTCTTCACACCCCACCCCACCCTCACTCAAATCAGTGAGCTCAACTCCCAGAATATGGGAGTAAGTCTCCCCTGCCACCCTGGCAGAAACCACTGTCACCTTTCCAGAGACCTCTCAGTCTCCCTGGATGCACTCCGGCTCCTCTAACCATTTCCCAAGTGGCATCCTGAGTGACTGCTTTGAAAATGCGCACATGGCCATGACCTTCCTAGTTCAAAATGCTCCACCAAGGGCTTCTCACTGCATATAGAATAAAACTCAAGTCTAGGCCTCTCCTATCACTCTCACCCTGCCTGGCTTACTCTGCTTTGGCCACACTGGCAACCTTGCCTTTCTCTCGAGGTCTCACCACAGGGCCTTTGCATGGGCTGCTCCTTCTACCTGGAATGCACCTTTAGCTCCCTCGGGGCTCCCCACTGCAGATCTCACCTCCTGCCATCATTCTCATCGACCACTCCATTTCAGCCCCACTGACCGTGAGGCCGTTTCTTAAACCAGCTAAGCACAATTCCACCTCAAAGCCTTCGCATGTACTGTTCCCTCTGTATAAAACACTCTCCAACCAGACATCTGCATGGCTTTCTCCCTCTCCTCCTAAAGGTCATCACTTAAAGGGCACTTTCTCAGTAAGGCATCTCTTGGCCATCCTATTCTAAATTGCAAATCTCAGCTTCCCTTTCCCTTGCTCATCCACCATGTTCTCAGGGATTAGTATGCATGCCTGCCACACAGCAGGTATTTGACACACAAGTTAATGTCTGCGTCTCCAAATTCCGAGAGGCCTCGAGAAATGCTCCTTCAATGAACCAGAAAGTGAAAATTCAACTTTCTAAGCCTCTAGCCTCAGCTGTTACATTCATTCAATAAACGTGTGAGTCTCTACTGAGTCTCTACAGCACAGATTCGGTGGTAGACAGAATAATGCTCCCCCAAAGATGCCTGTACCCTAATCCCCAGAACCTCTGAATAGGTTACCTTATGTGGCAAAGGGATATTGCAGACAGATGTGATTAAAGGTCCAGACCTTGAGATGAAGAGATTATCCTGCATCAATCCAAGTAGGCCCAATCCAATCACACAAATCCTTAAAATTAGGACAGAGAAAGATGTGAAGACAGAAGAAAGGTCAGAGAGGTGCAACATTGCTGGCTCTGAACATGGAGGAAGGGGCCACGAGCCAAGGAATGGGGGGGGGTGTCTCTAGAAGCTGGAAAAGGTACAGGAACAGATTTTCCCCTAGAGCCTCCGGAAGGAACACAGCCCTGCTGGACTTCTGACCTACGGAATTGCAAAGAGAGACCATGTTTATTCGAGGCAGTACGTGGGTTGTTATGTTACGGTAGCTACAGAAACTGACACAGTTAAACCCACAATGGAGCTAAGGGTCCAGGGAGATGACAGTGTCCTACGGGCGATGCCGTTGCTCAACTCCAGCCTTTGCTCCTCTGAGAATTCCCTTTCTCCTCGTGTCTGCCACTCGGTACTACCACGTCCTCTGCAAGGTTTTTCGCGATTGCTCTACTAGAAATCACAACTGCTTCCCTGGGATCCTGCAGCTGTTGTTCATTTACGGTAAATCAGTCTAACCACCAACGTTCTGTGGTTTTAAACTATTTCACACACATTTTGTTCATGGGATTGGGACCCGAGGTCACCCAGCTCGTTCTAATCTTGGTGCAGCCACAAGAGTTGGACTAAGCAACTCGCTGCTAATTAGCTCAGTAATGCGGTAATCTTTCCCAATCCAAAGAGCGAAATGTGTGCGAAATCACGTAAGATGGGACCTTAATAACGGCTTCTGGGTTTAAGTTCTGAGTCAAATTTTTTTCCCACCTGAAACCCGGGCGTTCGTAGCAGGCGCTAGGCCTCCCGGTGGCTGGAATCATGCGTGCCCAGCACCGAGTTAGCTCCGCTGGGCTGCTTTTCCAGAGGAAGAAACAGGCTCAGAGAGGTGGGGTCATTCTTTCCAGGGTCACCTTGCAGCGAGGAGAGGAAGGCACGTCTGTCCGCTCTCCCACTGCCCATCTGGCCTCCTTATTACTGGATCTGGGCCTGCCCCGACATTTCCCGTGCGCGGCTCGCAATGCTGCACTGCAATGCTGCACTTCTCGGAGCTCCCGAGCTCAGGTCATCGCGTGCCCCCCAACCCCGAGGAGGACCTCCATGCCCCGCGTCCTGACCGCCTCCGCCACGAGGGGGCGCCAGAGGACAGCCAGGGGTCTGCGCCCGGCTGCAGAGAACAAAGGCTCTAGAACCCCGGCCGCCCTGCACCCGGGGCAGCACTTCCGACAACTGGGCAAGACGAGCCCGACCTCACAACTCCAGGCCCCCTCCCTGAAGCGCGGCAGCCCCTCGGCCCGCTGCCCCCCGCCGATTCCCCTCACAAACAGCCCAACCGCGCAGCCAGGGCACCACTCTGGAAGCTCACGCAGCGCTTCCCCCCGCCCCCCGGCTTTTATTACCGCGGGCGTGGGTCAGCCGGCCAATCAGGAGGCGCAGCGCACCTGTGACGTCACAAGCCGTGAGGCCGATTGGGCCCACTCCGCCACCCGAAGACCGCGCGTGCGTGCTGAGCGCCAGAAAAAGGCGGGAAAATGCCCGCGGGGCGCCGCCTTCCTGAGGCGACGAGTCCCTCAGGAGAAGACAAGCAGGGGGCGCGGGGCGACAGGCAGAAGGGGGGCCTTCGGGGGGTGGGAGCACCCGGAGAAGGAGGGGGAGGGCGGCGAGAGGTGAAGCGGGTGCAGCAGGCTGGGGGGAGTGAAAGGGCGGGGCCGGGGCAGGAGGCGGCAGCCGAGAGCGGAAGGCGAAGGAGTCGGCGTGCAGGGCACGGGAGCGGCGGCCGGGGGCGCGACTGGCCGGGCGGGGGGCAGGCAGGCGGGGGCCGGGAGAGCGAGGGCACGGGAGGGTAGAGGCGTGGACTGCGGGAGAACACGGACCCGGCGAGTGAGCACTGGACGCGAGCACACGACAGCGACGGCGACAGGACCACGAGAACGGGAGAGCGACAGATGCACGAGCGGGGCAGGGGAAGGGAGCGAGCGGGCGGCCGGGACAGGACGGAAGAGGCGCGGACGCGCGTGCGCGCACACGCACAGGGACGCAAGGCCGGAGAGCCTGCGCACCCCGGGAGAGCACGCGCGCACGCGCAGGGACGCGGAGCCGGGCAGACGCCACGCGGAAGCCTGGGAGAACAGGTGCGCACGCGCAGGGACACGGGGCCGAGGAGACGCTTCGAAAAAGCCTGGAAGAGCACGAGCATGCGCAGGGCCGCGGGGCTGCAGAGACACCCGGGAGAAGACCACGCGCATGCGCAGGGGCCGGGGAGCTGCCGCAGAGAAACCCGGGAGAGCACGTGCGCACGTGCAGGGACACGGGGCTGGGTAGGTGCTGTGGGGAAACTCGCGTGGGCAGCACGCGCAGGGAAGCACACGGGCAGGGGCACACCAGCTCCGGGTGTGGCCGCAGGGGTGGAGGGACACTCAGGTCGCTCGGGCCAAGCTCTAGAGGGCTGGCGGAGGACGTGGTGACCTCGGCCCGCTGAGAGGTCTCGGGGCTCTGGGTGGAGGGGCCCAGCCTCAGGTGTCACAGCTGGTTTGCGGGAGGACCGTGGGCTCGGGCCGTGCAGAGCCTGGTCTGATTCTCAGAGACACACGCGGGGAGGTCTCCTCTTTGAGGCTCTCGAGGGGAGCCCAAGGAGGGAACGTTGTAGGGTCTCTGGAGCCGCGGAGAACCTGTCCGCGATCTCCGACACCCAGGCCAGCTCCCTTCGGGGTCTCCCAGGAAGCCCTGCCGGGAGGAGCACCCAGGTTGACGGGGGCCCCATCCGCGACCCTGGCCGCACACCTCACCTGTGTCCGGAAGACACCTTGTTGCAGGGGAGGGGGTCCTCGGGCTCTTGGTGGTGCCCCGGGAGAGCGTGTGTCCAGGCACCCCTGCAGCGGTGGTCAGCTTGGCCAGGTCCTCTCCCGAGGTGGGATCCCACGTCCAGGGGGGATAATCATCCTCATCCGCGTAGCCTTGGGAGAAAGCGGGGCGTGGGATGAGCCCCGCCCTGCCTCAGGTCCTTGCTGCTGCTCCAGATCCCTTCCAGAACCTCCTCGAGTGACTCTGGGTCCCCCACCCCATCCCCAGTACCAGTGCAGGTGAGCCCCACGTCTTCCTCGTGGTCACAGTTGTGCTGGCCCCACGCCCCAGCAGGGCAGTCACTCAGCGAGGCCTCGATTCCCTTGCAGCCCACGTCATCCAGCCAGATGGGACCGGTCCCGGGGCCGTAGTGGGTTTTGCCCACTCGAGACCGGACCCTTCCACAGCCCAGCTCCCAGCAGGCCACGGTACTGTCCCGCAGGTCCCAGCTGTCATCGCACACCGTCCCCCAGCGCCCAGCATGCCACACTTCCAGCCGGCCAGCACACCGGTTGGGCCCATCGGCCAGACGCACCCGGAACGGGCCTGCTGGTAGAAGACCCCAAGTCAGGAGGGGTCAACAGGGGTCAGCCTCACCTGTTCATGTTCCCCCCACTCACCTGACACCCCAGCGGTGCTCCCAGTGGGGGAGGGGGCTGGGTCTTTGGAAGACTCGGGAGAACCTTGTGCCGGGGTCTCAGGGGATGGTTCTGTGGAGGCCAGAGGGATTCGCTTCACCGTGGCTTCGGGGGTCATTTCTCGGGGGCTTTGAGTGGTCGATGTTGCCTCGGTCTTGGTGGTCCGTTCTCGGGGGGCCCGGGGGGTCCGTGTTGCAGTAGTCTGTGAGGTCATCCTGTGGGGGGCCTCAGTGCTCAACTTGGTGGTAGACTCAGAAGCGGTTCTTCGGGAGGCCTCAGTGGTCAGGGTTGTGGTGGTCCGTGAGGTCAGCTCAGGGGGCCTCTGGGTGCCCAGGACCCTGGAGTGTTTGGTGGTTGGCATCGCTGGGGGCTGAGTGGTGGGTCTCCTTGCATTTTTGGTCACCCACTTCTTAGTACTCTTGGGCGTTTTCCCTGGGGCCTTGGTGGTGGTTTTCTCGGGAATAGTGGGGGTCAGCTTAGCAGGGGGCTTGGTGGCCAGCTCCCCAGGGAGCCAGGCGTCGGGATCTCTACCCAGACCGGGGATCCAGCTCCAGCTGAAGGGGTCTGAGATGGAGTCCAGGCCAGGGGTGTCTGGAAGGTGGGACGAGAGGACACGGAAGGTGGCAGATTCCATAATGACAAGGTTATCTTTCAATCCCTCCTTCTCCCTCATCTCTTTGTTGGTTATTCATGCATCCTGCAAGTCGCTGACATTTATCGAGCATCTCCTGTGACCCAGGGACTGTGCCAGACTCTGGGGATACAAACCTGAGCTGACCAGACACACCACCCCCTGCTCCTTGGCTTTTCCAGTCGGGACGGGCCTGATCCTCTCTGCCTTTCCCACATCAACCTGTCCTCTTCGTCTCACTGGCCACCCATGGTGCCACTTCTTGTAACTTCTAACAGTCTCCCTTTCTCCCTGTGCAGCTCTCGCCAGTTACCAGAGTGGTACCAGGGCTGGCGGGTCAGTCCTCAGCTGAAAACCCTTCTGTCACTCCTGTGGCCTCGGGAGGACAGGGAAAGGGCCTTAGCTTCCATGCCGCCATCATGTGGGCCAGTGCTCTTGTCACATCTCTCTGATTAGCACGTGTGCAGTCACGTGTCACCTGTGCCCAAGGAAAGGCTTGGCCCCTGGCTCCTGGGGCCCCAGAGAGAGTCGGTACCAACACTGTGACTCGCGGGCAGCCAGTGGGCAGGTGGCCATAGGTCGTGGCCGAGCTCCTACAAAAACTCTGTGCCCGAGGCTAGGAAAGCTGAGTGCTCTGCACGGCTCCCGGGGGGGGAAGGCCTCTCCCGCACTGGCCCCTGTGCCTCTGCCCTCAACTGGTTTTTATGACGGCTTTTCTGATTTTTGGAGAGTCCTTCTAGAAAATCATAGAACCTGAGGCTCTGTCTCGGGGCCCTCCCGAGTGATACCGTGTTGCACAGGTTTGCCGTGATGTGTTGCTGCGTCTCTGTGTCAGTGAGCTGTGAGCATCCCAAGGGCCGGGACTGTGCTCCTTGCATCCTGAGGCCCCAGCACCCGGCTCAGTGTCCAGCACTCCATAAACATTAGCAAACGGACAGCAGACACGAGGCTTGCACAAACTGCAGCTGGCCCTCACCTTGGCCTCTCTCCAGCTGCCGGCATCCCTGTCTCTATTTCCTTTACCTTGGGGAGCATAAATGGGAGGAGAAGAAAGAATCCCAACTCTGCCACTTAGTTGCTGTGTGACCTTGGGCAAGTTACTGAACCTCTCTGTGCCTCGGCTTCCTCGGTAAACCACCTGCTTGTACTTATTGCGAAGCGTGAGTGCGGTCATGTGTGGGAACACTCGGCTCAGGGTGGGGGCTTAGGAGACATGCACTCGGCAGATGTTAGTGCAGATGTGAGTTCCCATTCCCTCTTCCAGGAAGCCCTCCAGGAGCCAGCAGGCGGTCATGGCCTCCTTACCAGTGCAAGTGACTCCGACGTCTTCATTGTGAGCGCAGTTGTGCTTCCCCCAGGGCGAAGCGGGGCAGTCCGAGAGGGAGGCCTCGGTCCCCAAGCACCCCACATCATCCAGCCAGATGGGGCCAGCCCCCCAGCCGAAGCGGCCAGCCGCAGGGTCCTGCTGCCGAGCTCTGCCGCAGCCCAGCTCCCGGCAGACCACGGCTGAGTCCCGGAGGTCCCAGCTGTCATCACACACCGTCCCCCAGCGCCCATGGTGCCACACCTCCAGCCGGCCCGAACACCTGCTGGGCCCTGCCACCAGGCGCAGCTGGGGGGACCCTAGGGTGGAAGAGACCCAGAGAATTAGGACACCGTCCGGCTCTTGGGGTCCCTCTGCCTGCCTTGCATTCATCCGCCCATCCGTCCATGTGGGCTTCCCCACATCCATCCATCCTGGCGGCAGGCACAAGGGATAGAGTCAGGCACGGTCTGGGATTCCTCGAAAAGCTGAACACAGAATTCCTGTATGATCCCGAAATCCCACTCCTCGGGATCTACCACCAGTAAGGGGACGATAGCTACTCAGACAGATACTTGCGCACAAATGTTCATCGCACTGTTTGCAGTAGCCAAAGGATGGCACAGCCTGAGTGTCCCTCCTGGGATGCAGGGACAGCAGAGGGAGGCCCGTGCACAAACTGGAATAGGGTTCGGCCTTTTGCAGGAAGGGAATGCGTCCACCCGCCCCACGGATGAGGCCAGAGGACATCAGCCCAAATACTGTAGGATCCTGGCTGCACGAGGTCCCTAGAGGAGTCCAATTCACAGAGACAGTAGAACTGTGGGCGCCTGGGGCGGGGGGGTGGGGGGTCTGCAACGGTGACAAAGTCCCACAGCTGGCTGGTGGTGGCTGCCCGACCTCATGAGTGGATTTCATGCCACTGAACTTACACTTAGAAACAGCTGAAGTGGACCCTTTGACGCTACGTAGAGTTGACTGCAATGAACCAAAAAGAGAACGGGCGCTCTGGAATGGGCTGCCTTCGCCCCGTGTTTCAGCCACACGATGTCACGCTGCACCCACGGCCGTGTGGCCGGGAGCGCCCTCTGATGGAGACACGGAGCCTGCCGGCCACGGCATGGGTCCCACGCAAGCTCGTGAGCGCTGAGCGACCCAGGAGAAGGGGGGGAGCGGCCTCTGGCAGGAACGCGTTTCCCACCCCAGAAGAATCAGCTGTGCAAACCAGGCCTTTTTATTGTCTGTCTGTCTGTCTGTCTTTTATTTTCAAAGGTTTGATTTGTTTATGGGTGGGGGAAGAGAGCACGAGGGGGGGGTCACAGGGAGAAGCAGACTCCCCGCTGAGCAGGGAGCCCGATGTGGGACTTGATCCTAGGACCCCAGGATCACAGCCCGAGCCAGAGGCAGTCGCCCAACCAACTGAGCCACCTGGGTGCCCTACTGTCTGGGTTTCTGACGCTTTGGCCTCTCGGGGCCTTGCTGACCATGAAGGGCCTGCCCCCGGAGGGCCAGCTAATTTGGAGAGATGGGAAAACAGCGGGGCGTGCCTCCTGTCCCCACGCCAGCCAATCCAGAGACCACCCCACACACACACCTGCTCCAGGGTGGGGGGCTCTCACGTGGTGGGTCACTGTCCACCTGGCCTGGTGCCCCACAACCAGCTTGCGGAAACCATCCAAGGGAGCCGACCCTGAGCCTGCTTACTGGCCTTGCCTGCTCCTCCCACAGAAACCAAGGTCAAGGCTCGGGCTGCGCTCCCCTCGCACCCCTGCCTCCTCCTGGCCCATGCTGCCAGCTCCTTCCCTGCGGGGCCCCTGTGGCTGGAAACTGGCTATCTTTCCAACGGCAGTCCCGTCCTGATCTGCTGGCCACGCTGCACCTGAATAACACTAGGGTCTGTGTTTTACAAGTGACAATGACTGTGGATGCTGCCCTCTCGGTATGTGTGAGCTGACCGCCTCCCCAAAATTACGCATTTCAAGATGGCAACGGCGGAGTGTTCAACCCAGCACAGATCCTGGGCGCGGGGCCGTGTTCCCTCCGCCACCCTTGTCTTTGCCCCTGAGGAGACCATCTGATCAGGGAGAAAGGGCCCCTGACCTGGGGGCTGACTCTGGGGGAGGAAGCGCTTGCTCGGTAAGACCCTGCTTTCTGGGGGAGCAGAATGGACTCACCAGCTTCCGGTCCAGGCTCCCGAGGGACAGTGGGGGAGGCAGGAGGAGGTGCGCCCTCTGCTGTGCCTGGGGCAGGGCTCCCTGTGGGCGCTGGGGGCCTGGACGCCACCTCCCGGGGCAAAGAGCGGTTGCTGACCACCGCCGGGGCCGTGGGGGGCACGTAGCCCAGAGGCATGCCTGGGGCAGGGAGGAGGCGATCACCACCACGGTGATGCCCAGGGGCTCCCCACAACCCCCATCCCACGGATGCAGAGTGAGGGTTCATGCGTCAGGACAGGGGAGGGGCGCGTGGGGTGGGCATTCCAACGCCCCGCCGGCCCCCCCACCTCCTATGCCTCCCGCTGCGGCTCGCACACCCCCAGCCTCTCCCTCCCGTCCTCCTCACCATCACACACAGCCCCGGCGTCCTCCCGGTGGTGACAGTCGTGCTGGCCCCAAGGCCGCGCTGGGCAGAATCGCAGGGCCGTCTCGTTACCCCGGCACCGAAGGTCGTCCAGGAGGATGGGCCCAGCCCCCTCCCCGAAGAAGGCGCCCCCGGGCGCGGCCAGCGCACCCCCGCAGCCCAGCTCCCGGCAGGCCACGGCGGCGTCCCGCAGGTCCCAGGCGTCGTCGCACACGGTGCCCCAGCGGCCGCCGTGCCACACCTCCAGGCGGCCCGCGCACCCGTGGGGGCCGTCGGCCAGACGCAGCCGGGGGGCCGGGCCTGGACGTGGGGAGAGGGAGGGGAGCAGACAGAAGGGAGACTGTGATGGATGAGCGGTGGGGGCTCCCAGGGCGGGCAAGGACGCGCGCATGCACGGCTCCTGGGCCCTGGGTGGGGCTGGGCTCCCCGCCCATGACGACGCCCCGAGGGCAGGCACCCCACCTTCCCTTTGCAGGTGGGGAAAAGGCTCCAGGATGGGAAGTCTCTCCCCTGGTCTGTCCACCTCCCAGTGCCCCGTCTGCACAGTGGCGAGCCCTGGGGACGCTGCCCTGACCCCACGCCCAAGCTGCCTGCCCCAGTCCCACTCGGCGGGCTTCTCTGCGGGCTTCTCGACCCACATCGGGGGACTGTGGGGGGCCAGGCTGTGACTGCAGGATGTCCGCAGCACCCCTGGGCCCCATCCCCACACATGAGGGCCATCCAGTGTGAGAACCAGACTTGGCCCAGTGTCCCCTGGGGGGAGCGGTGGGGGCGGGGAGGGGGTGTCACAGCCCACCGTAGGCCAAGAGCCCTTAGTCTGCCAACTAACCTCTTGCTGGCTTTAGGCTACATTTCTGTTGGGTCTCTCTGGGTCAGGGGCCATCTGTCTACCCCCCCATCAGTGCTCTAGAGAAAAGAACTGACCAGGGAGGGGTCGGACACGCCTGCGGTCGCATCCCCTCCTTGTAAAGGGGGAGCCACCTCTCGGGGCCGCTGTCGGTAAGGCCGCAAGCTTCCCCAGGCACCTCAGTAGGGTTCACTTCTTTTCTGCAGCCACTCAGACCTCCTGGGGGCCTCCACTTAACCTCCCGCGATCTGGGCTTCTGCCCCTCCGTGCTGCCCATCCCATGCAGCACCATGAGCCCACTGCTCAGGGCCCCAACCCCAGTGGGTGGCCTCTCCGCGCCCCAACATCACGCTCCCGACACCAGGCCCCACGCAGCAGCTCTGTCTGCAGCTGGACAGACCTGGCCAGTCAGGTTCTGGGTTCTGGGGCTGAGTCCGTGACCTGGGTCATTTGCGTTCCTTCTCTGAACCTCATTTCCACATCTGGGAAGAGAGGGGTGAGAACACCCACCCCAAAGGCTGTCCACGTGGGGGTGAGGCTCAGACACGGCCAGGAGGTGCCCAGCACGCTGCTTGGCACAGAGCAGGGACTCAGGGGAACGTCCTCTTCCTCTTCCCATTCACATCGGGGGACAGAGGCACTGCTCACCCCCGTCCCTACCCCCCCTGGTCTGGTGGGCTGTCCACCCCCTGTCCACCTGCAGCCCCTGGGCTTTCCCACCACTGTGGGCGGCCACTGCCCTGCGCCTGCTGGGTCCTGCAGCAGATGCACCGAGAGTCCGCGAGAGCGAGGACTGGGTCTCCTGCTGCCTCTGCCAGGCCTGGAAGGCGCTCAAGTGGTATTGGGGGAGGGGGGAGGGGAGGGGAAAAAGAGGGGGGAGGGGGAGAGAGGAGAGCCCTGGAGAGCAGGTGCAGTGAGTGCAGGGGGCAGGGGGTGAGGGCAGGGGACACACCTGTGCAGACCAGCCCTGCATCCTCGCTGTGGTCACAGTTGCTCCGACCCCAGGGGCTTCGGGGACAGTCCCGCAGAGCCTGCTCCCCGCCTCCACACCCCACGTCATCCATCCACACAGGCCCTGAGCCCGGGCCAAATCTGGCGCCCCCGGGGGCGGCCAGCGCGCCCCCGCAGCCCAGCTCCCGGCAGGCCACGGCGGCGTCCCGCAGGTCCCATCCGTCGTCACACACGGTCCCCCAGCGGCCGCCGTGCCACACCTCCAGGCGGCCGGAGCACCCGTGGGGGCCTGAGACGAGGCGCAGCCGCTCTGGGGGTGGGGGATGGGCAGGAAGGGAGCGGGTGGTGAGTCTTGTGTGAGGCAGTTTGGGAAAAGCAGATTCAAACACCCTTCGTTTCCCATCTGGGAAAACCGATCCCCAGAGGGAGCAGTGGCCCAAGACCCACCTGCTAGGGGGCCTTTAGGAGGAGTGCCCGGGTCCCAGCGGGGGCTGGGTGTCCCTGATTGGGGGGGCACGAGGGGAGCCTAGGCCCC
>CM053620.1:43898719-43915055 GCA_028646535.1 Procyon lotor | reverse complement strand
GCTGCCTCAGAGTCCCCGAGGGTGTGGCGGGGGCTGCAATGGGGGCGGGGGGGGCCTTGAGGGGGTGAAACCAGTGTGTCCGTCTGTCCCCGGGCAGATATTAGTGAAGAAAGCCCCTCTCCCTCCCAGCTGGACACGCGGCCAGGCGGGCTCACCGTGGGTCACGGGCGGCTCCTCAGAGCCAGGACTCAGCTCCCCAGACAGCCCCGGCCAGGGGTCCCCCTCCAGGATCGAAGGCGGATGGTCCCCGTCCCTGGAGTTGGCCACACGCTGACCTGCAGGAGAGCACGGGAGCTTGGCGGGGCTGGCCCTGACCGAGGCGGGCACCAGGGGGGAGGGGGCGGCAGTGGCCAGCTGGGAGCCCCGCAGGGAGACACCCAGTTTGGGGGGGGTGTCCGGGGTGGGGGTGCCTGGACGTCCAGACCCTCCGAGTCCCCGGGTCACGGCGGCAGGAGCGCCCCCGAGGGAGGCTCTGGGCCTCTCACCTGCACAGACGACGCCTGCGTCCTCCTCGTGGGAGCAGATGTGGGCCTTCCAGCCGCGGTGGGGACAGAGCCCCAGCTGCCCCTCGCTGCCCCGGCAGGCCAGCTCGCTCAGCCACACGGGCCCCGCGCCCTCCCCGAAGAAGGCGCCCCCGGGCGCGGCCAGCGCACCCCCACAGCCCAGCTCCCGGCAGGCCACGGCGGCGTCCCGCAGGTCCCATCCGTCGTCACACACGGTCCCCCAGCGGCCGCTGTGCCACACCTCCAGGCGGCCCGCACACCCGTGGGGGCCGTCGGCCAGACGCAGCCGCTCTGGGGGGACAGAGGAAAGGCTGGGACACCGGGAGGCCCGGGCCCAGGGAAAGGCAGGGCCAGGGGCTGGCCTGCAGGGTGTGGGGCGAGGCCACTGGTGGGGGCCCCAACTCCGGGGTCTCCAGGAGAGCAGTTGGCCCCCATGGGAAGTGGGGGGGTTGGTCAGCGGGGGTTCTGGAGGGAGCAAGGTCCGAGGTCATAGGCACCCGTGGGGCTGCCGGAGGGAGCCCCCCTGGAGGGGGAGACTGGACAGGAGTGGGTTGGAGCTGGGCAAGGCCAGACAGAGGTGCTCAGGGCCACTTACCAACAGCCTGGATCCCCATCAGAGCCGCTGGAAGGGAGGGTGGGGGGGGTGGGGTAGAGTGAGGGTAGGGCCCAAGGGGGTGCTTTCTCCCAGTCTGAAATACCCCAGCACGTGCGCACGCACGCACGCACACACCCAGAATCTGCACACCTCTGAACCAGAAACCCCAGCCTCTAGGAGGCAGGACTCTGGGCAAGACTCAGGTCCCAGAGCCGGGCGGAGCCCCACATGCCCCGGATCAGGGCTGGGAGCCAGGCCCTTTGTGCTCCCCCAGGGGCCTGGCTAATGTCAAATGGCAAGTGGCCCCCCCAGGACTTAAGGCCGGTGGGGGGGTAGCGGGCAGTCCTTGGGGTCTTCAGAGGGTGGGATGGGTGTGCAGAGGCTGGATCCCTTGGGGGATCAGGCAAGGATGACCAGATGTCTCTCATCCTGAGCACTGCAGACAGGGCCCCGGAAGTCTGAGTCGCTTAAGTGTATGAGCTCAGGGGTCAGAGGTCCCTGAGTCCCCAAGGAGAAGGGGTCACTCACCGATAAGGCAGGCCAAGACCCTCATGTTTGCAGACTCCAGGGCAGGGACAGGGTGAAAGGGGACGGGAGCAGGAGAGGGGAGGAGGAGGCTGCGGCCACCCCACTGGAGGGAGGGAAGGAGCAGGGAGGGAGGGAGCGCCTGCCGGAGGCGCCCTGGACCGGGGAGGAGCAGGCGGTGGCTGGGTTGCTCTGCCAGAGGGAAGAGAGGCTGCCTGCCGAGGCGGCGGCAGGGGACAGGAGCGGGGGCAGGGAGGGGGCTGGCCGCAGCTGAGGCCGGAGGGGGGGTGGCGGCGGGGCGGGAGGGTATCCAACTGCAAACTCCCACAGGGAGCCCAAGCGGAGCAGCCAGGCCAGGCGCCCTGCTGCGCTTAGAGATGCTTTGGGGAGGACGGGCCGCAGGGAAGGGACCCGGCAGAGGCCTGGCTGCCTCCTCTGTCCAGCCGGGGGACACGGTGAGACCGGGGTGGAGCGCAGATCCAAATCGGCAGCAAGAGGGCTTGCAGCCAGACACCAGGAAGGACTTCCTGGATTGGGAAAGGAGACTGAGGAAACCCTCTCGGCTGGTCCTGGTGGGGCTGGATGCAAAGCCTTCGGGCGCCCATCCGAGGGGCGCTGGGTGAACCCCAGGGAAGCTGGAGTTGGGGGGCAGGCGGACCAGGTGCCAAGTCTTGGGTGAGGGAGGGGGACTCCACACACACACACACGCTCACACTCACTCCCCCCGTCCCCCACTCTCTGCACCAGGCAGCTGTGAGGCGGAAAAAATTCAGTAATGGGGAGCGTGAGTCAGAGGTCTGGCAGGGAGCGGGGCTGCTGTGAGCTCATTGCCTCCCCTTCTCCCGTCCAGCACCCCCCGCAACAATTAATGTCAAGTCGGGGAAAGGAGAAGCCAGACAGAAGGCGGGGGGCAGGGGGCTGCTCAGAGACAGACTGGAAAAGGCATCAAAGAGAGAGCTCGGCGCACAGCAGTTTCAGGCTTTATTAACAATCGGGTGCAAAAAACCAGATGGGTCTGGCCACCCCTCTCGGCTCACCTTCCGGGGAGGGGCCTGGCGTGGGCAGCCCGGTGCCCACTCTGTCCTGACCGGGGCCTCTCTCCGGGCAGGCTACCCTCCTCTGCAAAGGCTCTGCTCACCCCCTCTGAGCACTCAGCAAACCCGTCCCCATTCCCAAGGAGGGCCTCATCCCTATTCCCGTTCGGGGTGACCCGGCCACAAGCCCTACCCCGCAGGGGGTGGACCCACGCTCCTCCTCCCCACCTCTCTCTCCAGGGCTCAGCCTGGAACACTAATGGTGCAACCCTGGCAGCCGGATGGAGGAGAGGTCTCAGTGCAGACAAAATCTGGGTCAGGGTTGGACAGTTGTCCAGACAGGGGGCTGGACAGTTGACCTCTGTGAAAAGTTCAGACACTACAAACGGACAGCGGCCTGCAGTGGGGTGTCCCGCCCTCTGCAGGCCTGCTGCTGGGATCCACCCAGGGAGAACCTGCACAGTCGGTGCTCACGCAGTGCTCTCCCCTGTACACAGTCCAGAGTCACAGGTCTTTGCTGAACTCCCTCACCAGCGTGTAGCCCATGCAGCCCCAGCTCCCCTCAGGCTGGTAGCCACACCCCTCCAGCATCCCCGCCACGCCCCATGCTGCCACTGCCACGGGGACCACAAGCCGAGCCCGGGGCTCCCCCGTGCCGCCTGCCCAGGCCCGCACCCGGGATTCGGCAAAGGCCAGCAACCGCCGGCCCACACCCCGGCGGCGGTGCCATCGAGAGACAGAGAGGCGGGTGACCCGGGCCCCGTCCCTAGTGCTGGAGCCCGGGGCCAGGGCCAGGACCCCGCACACATCCCCCGAGCTGCGCACGGCCACCCAGGGGCCCCCCAGGCCTCCTGGCGGAGGCAGAGAGCCCCATCGGGCCCGCAGGCCCAGCTTCATGGCTGCCACAGCCAGGAACACGGGCAGGAGGAGGGCCAGGGCGAAGGAGGCCAGGACGAAGCGCAGGCCGCTGCTGGCCGCCGCCAGGAGGAGCAGGGCTGGGGGCCGCGTCAGCGCATGGAGGGCAACACGGTTCTCCGTGTCCTTCACACCAGCCTGCGGGCAGAAGGTGCTGTCAGAGCCGGGGGCCTGGGCCTCCCGTCCCGCCAGGGCCCCCGTGCTATGGGGCCTCTGGGGAGAGGAGAGGGGCTGTGCTGTGCCCGGGCAAGGGTGCAGGGGTGCGTGAGAAGGGAAGGCGGTGTGATGGGGCCTACAGACCCACGTCGGCTCTAGGCTCCAGTAAAGAACGTCCATGCACACTGGGTCCTGAGCGAGCGAGCAGGGTGGGAGCCGTGGGGGACCCCAATTCGGGAGAGCCGCAGGCATGAGGCTGAGGCCAGAGTAGGACAGCGGGACTGGCCCAGTTCAGAGTAGGCGCAGGCTCTGGACAGCAGGAGGTGGCCCTGGGGGCCCTGGGGGCGTGGGGGTGGGACCCAGCGCCAGGCTGAGCCCCAAGGGCGCTGCCTGAAGAGTGTTGGGGAGGAGGTTGGGCGGGTGCAGGGGGTGGGCTGGCGGGCGCAGGGTGGGCTAAAGTCTGCAGAGGGGGGACAGGGCTGGCGCCACGCACATCTCACAGCCCCCCAGCTATGAAAACTTTTAAGTAATCTCTACACCCAAAGTAGGGCTTGAACTCACGACCCCGGGGTCCCCACTGAACCAGCCAGGTGGCCCTAAAACCTTTCTGAGCCTAGGGGTAGGAAGAAGGCACTAGGAAAGGAAGGGACCGAAGCCTCTTAGGAGGAACAGACCCGGCTCCCGCTCCCGGAGTCCGGGCTGGCTCGCCAGGTGTCAGGTGTCGCACGAGGCGCCCCGCCTGCTCTCACCTTCAGCATCTCCAGCACCAGGGCTCTCTCATCTTCCCTCATCTCCCGCACTGACAGGTGGCCGGCGGCCATAGCAGCCCCCAGGCTCCCGCGCCCCCGAGGGCAGCAGGCGTGCACCTGGTGAAAACAAGCAGGCCAGCGTCAGTGAAGGGCCCCTCACGTCCCTACAGCGCCCCAGGCATGGGGACCAGCAGCAGCAGCAGCAGCAGCAGGGTCCAGATGGGGACACTGGGGACGCTCGGGGCTCCCGAACGAGGTCCCAGGCAGGACGGGCTTCACCCTCCAGCCCGCGACCTTCCTCAAGTCTCCCGGAGCCCCCCGCGGACGCCAGCAACCTGCAGCCCGGGGCCCCCTCCCCGGCTCCGGGGCTGCCCTGGGGAGTCAGCGCAACTCCCCCCCCACAACAGCCAGGGCCTGGGCCACGCTCCCCGCCCCGCAGGCGTCCCCCACCCGCGTCGCGGGAGCAGGCACCCCAAGGACCTCTGCAGGTCGCCTCAATCCTTCCACTGGGTGTAGGGGCAGCCGGGTCGGGAAGGGAGCAGGGGGGGCGGGGGTCGCCTGCGGACGTGACGTCACACCCGCGCACGCAGGGGGCGGGCTCCGCACCCTGCCTTAGCAACGGTTGCCAAGCGTCCCGGCGGGGGCGGGCGGGCTGCAGGGCGCGGGCCGGGGAGGGACGGGAGCGGGGCGCAGCGACCCCGGCGGGGTTGGGCAGAGGGAGGAGCAGTCGCGCGCGGGCCCGGGGGGTCGCGGCAGGACGGTACTCACGCAGCCCGCGGGGGAGAAGCGCGGTGGCTTCCTGACCTTCCCCGGTTGCTAAGCAAGCGGAGAGGCTGCTGGGGGGGCGGTGATGGGAGCGCACCGCTTCCCATTGGCTCCGCCGCCTTCCCGGGAGGGGCCGCACCCCGGGCTCGCGGGCGCCCAGACTCCCACCCCAGGCCACCTGGGCTCGCTCTCAGGGACCCTTCGGGACAAGGCTTCCCCAGCCACCCGTTTTCCAGATGGGGGGAGCGGCGGGGTGACTGACAGCGAACAAGTGGCAGAACCCGGATTCTAGATCCCGGCTCCTCCCCACTCTAGTGACCACCGCGTCCCTTTTTGGGGGGACAAACAGAACCTCACGTAGGAGAAGTGGCTGGCCCCAAATCGCAAAGTCAGTCCCCTGAGAGCCAGGAAGCAAGAGAGAACAAGACTCCAAGCTCCCAAGCGGCGGCTATGGCCCTGACATTCCCCCCACCCCAGCGCCCCCCCAAGAGAACAAAACAGCAGAGAGGACGTTGTGGTCTTTATTAGCAAGCCCAGCCTGCAGCCCTCCTGCCTGCCAGCGCGGCCCAGCCCGGCCCGGCCCGGCCCAAGCAGGGAGTGGGGGTCTCTGAGTGGGGCCGGAGAGCACCCAGTGGTTCTACTCAAAATGTGTGCACCAGCTGGACCGCAGGCAGAGTCTGGACAATCTGGATGGAGGGCAGGCCCTGCGGGGTCAGGCCTCCGGGGGCGGCGCCGGTGGGCACCACTTGTACCATCTGGGAGGTGGGAGCCGTGGAGACGCCCACTGGGGCGGAGGCCTGGCCCGGTGGTGGTGGGGTCAGCAGCTGCAGCGTCGCAGCGCCCCCCGCACCCGGGCTGTTCTCCAGCAGCTCCGTGGCGGGCGCACTGCGGATGATGAGCAGCTTCTGCCCCGGTGGGCCTGGGGCAGGAGGCTCGGCCAGCCCAGGGGGGAGGGTCTCTACCTCCTGCACACACAGCTGGGTCTGCTCGCCATCCGCCCCGCTCAGCACCAGGACGCTCTGCAACCCCTCGTCCGTCTGCAGGGTCTCGAAGAGCACATCCTGGACGACGCCAGTACCGGCATCGCCATCGCCAGGCTCCCCGGGGCCAGGACCCGCCAGCAGCTCCTCGGCTGTGCCACTCTGAACCACCAGCAGATTGGGGGCCTCCGTGGTCACTGCCCCCCCACTGGGATTGGACAGCTGGCCTGCCACAGGCTGCAGCTGGACCGTGGTCACCTCCTGGGCCGGCTGGAGCTGGACCGTGGTCACCTCCTGGGCGGGCTGGAGCTGAACAGTGGTCACTTCCGGGGCCGGCCGGAGGGGCTGGAGCTGGACCCCACTCACTTCCTGTGCCCCTGCCTCCCCACCCCCTACATTCTGTAGAACGATGAGGCTCTGCCCTCCCCCGCTGGCCCCTGCGTTGCCCCCTCCCTGAACCCCCAGTCCCCCAGGGCCCGGCAGCCATACTACTCCAGGCCCCGGTCCAGACTTCCCCGCTGCTCGTGGGCCCTGCCTACCGCGGCTGCTCCCGGCACCAGTACCGGACGGGGGCAGCAGGATGAGCTTTGGAGGAGCCGGTGGGGGCGGGGGCGTGGGGGGCTGGACGCTGCTGGGGATGAGCTGCAGGCCCTGGGCCGTCTGGACCAGGAGAAAAGTCTGGGAGTTGGGGGCTGCCTGGCCTGGGGGTGCGGCCGGGCCCCCCGCCACCTCGAGGGAGAGCGTGGCCTGGAGGTGCGGGAGAACGTGGACGTCTTGGGTGGCAGACGCGGCCGGGGCGGCGGCCAGCGGGGCGGGGGGCTGGGGGCCGGCGGCAGGGGCTGCGGGGCCGGCGGCGGCCGTGGGCGCGGGGGCGTGCGTCCTCAGGTGCCGCTGCAGGTAGGCGGCCATGACGAAGCTGCGGCCGCAGACGGGGCAGGCAAAGGGGCGCTCGGCCGAGTGCGTGCGCTGGTGCAGCAGCAGGTTGGACGAGTGCGTGAAGGTCTTGGGGCAGAGCGGGCAGCGGAAGGGCCGCTCGCCCGTGTGCACGCGCTGGTGCTGCCGCAGGTTGGAGGTCTGCGCGAAGCTCTTGCCGCACACGCCGCAGGCGTGGGGCCGCTCGCCCGTGTGCACGTGCCGGTGGCGCCGCAGGCACGACGTGTTCCGGAAGGCCTTGCCGCACTCCCCGCAGGCGTAGGGCCGCTCGCCCGAGTGCAGCCGCAGGTGGTACTGGTAGTGCGAGGACCACTTGAACGTGAGGCCGCACTGGCCGCACGTGAAGGCCCGCAGGCCCGTGTGCACGCGCTGGTGGATGGCGAGCAGCGACGAGCGCTTGAAGGCCTTGCCGCACTCGCCGCACTGGTAGGGCCGCTCGCCCGTGTGGTCCCGCAGGTGGTAGCGCAGCCCCGAGGAGCCCTTGAAGGCCTTGCCGCACTCGGCGCATTTGTAGGGCCGCTCCGCGCCGGCGGGCGGGGGCGCGGCCGCAGGCGGGGCGGGGGCGGCCGGGGCCGGGGGCTCCTGGGGACAGGTGACCTCTGCGGCCTCCGCCTGGGGGGGCGGGCGCCCGGCGGCCGCCTCTTCCACGTGGCACTGCTGGTGCGCCAGGAGGCTGGCCAGCTGCGGGAAGGCGCCGTCGCAGCTGCCGCAGCGGAACGCCTGGCCGCCGGCCGCCCCGTGGCTGTGCTGGTGGCGGGAGAGGCCGGCCACCGTCCGGAAGGACTTCCCGCACGGGAGGCAGGCGAAGCCCGGGCCGGCGGCGGGCGCGGCGGGCGGGGGCGGCGGCGCGGGGGCCGGCGGGGACTGGGAAGGCGGCGGGGCGGGGTCCGCCTTGGGCGCCGCGGTGGCCTGCCCGTCCCGGGGCGGGGTGGCGGCCTCGGGCCCGGGGCAGGGCTGGTGCTCCAGGAGCAGCTCCTCGCTGCCGAAGCCCAGCTCGCAGCCGTCGCAGCGGTACACCAGCTCCACCGTGGTCTCCGCCGCGGCCAGGAAGAGCTCGGGCACCACGGGCGGCGGCGCGGGCGGCGGCGGCGGCGCGGGCGCGTGCAGGTAGGCGTCGGACACCAAGACCTTGGCGCCCGGCTCGGGCGGCGGCGCGGCGGGGGCGGCGGCGGGGGCGGGGGCGCCGTGCGTGCGCTGGTGCAGCAGCAGGTTGGACGAGTGCGTGAAGGTCTTGGGGCAGAGCGGGCAGCGGAAGGGCCGCTCGCCCGTGTGCACGCGCTGGTGCTGCCGCAGGTTGGTGCTCTGGGTGAAGCTCTTGCCGCACACGCCGCAGGTGTAGGGCCGCTCGCCCGTGTGCACGTGCCGGTGGCGCCGCAGGCTGGACGAGTTCTTGAAGGCCTTGGGGCAGTCGGGGCACGGGTAGGGCCGCTCGCCCGTGTGCTGCCGCAGGTGGTACTGGTAGTGCGAGGACCACTTGAAGGCCAGGCCGCACTGGCCGCACGTGAAGGCCCGCAGGCCCGTGTGCACGCTGCGGTGTATCTGCAGCAGCGACGAGCGCTTGAAGGCCTTGGGGCAGTCGGGGCACTGGTAGGGCCGCTCGCCTGTGTGGCCCCGCTGGTGGTAGAGCAGGGCGGACGAGCCCTTGAAGGCCTTGGGGCAGTCGGGGCACTTGTAGGGCCGCTCGCCCGTGTGCGTGCGCTGGTGGTGGAGGAGCCGGGATGACCACCGGAACGACTTGCCACACTCCCCACACTCATACTGGGCCGTCGGGGCGGGGGCCGCGGGGCCGGGCTTCTCCCCGGGCCCCTCGGTGGTAGAGGCGGGCGCCATGTCTGCGTGGGAGCCGACCATCACACCTGGCGGGGGATTCCGGGTCAGGGGAAGGCGGGAGCTCCCCCCTCCTCCGCCCAAACACCCCGTCTTCTCAACCTGGACATACACCTTTGCCCCTGAAGAGGCAGAGGGGACCTCCCCAGCCCCCCGGCCTCGGGGTAGGGAGACTCCCTTAAGATCAGGGCCCCCAGCGGTCCAGGTCTGCCCCAGTGCAAGGCTTTAGGTGCTGAAACAGAAAGTTCTAGCAAACTGGGACACGCGCTCACCAGCCACAGGATGCTGGCCATCCCCTCCAGGAGGCTGGACACGTCTGAGAAGGCTGTGCGGGGTCTTTAGGAGGCCCAGCACTTCCCCTAGGACTAAGCTCCTGCCCTCAGAGACGCACTGTCCTTGAAGCCTGGGGTCTCCCTGGCACCTGGCTTCTGATCCTTGACCCTTCTCCCTCTGAAACCTCATCCTCCACGCTGCCTCCTCACCGGTTCCCACCGGTTCCCACGGCCACTATAACTAAAGCCCTGTGAGCATTCCACTCCCCACCACCCCCCATCCTGCTTGCCTGCTCCCTTTTGGGTATTAGTCAAAGGTCCCTAATCTCGCCCCGGGGCTCTGCACCCGCCTCCCCATCCACACCCTCACTTCCTGCCTGGCTACAGTCTCCCTTCTTAAAAAAAGTTTTATTTTAAGATTTTATTCTATTTTTCTTAAAGATATATTTATTTTGAGAGAGAGCGCGCGCGCACAAGCAGGAGGGGCAGAGGGAGAGGCAGAGAGAATCTCAAAGAGATTCCCCACTGAGCGTGGAGCATGACGCGGAGCTCAGTCTCAGGACCCTGCGATCACGACCTTGGCTGAAACCAGGAGTCGGCTGCTCAACCGCCGGTGCCACCCAGGTGCCCCGAGATTTCATTTCGTTAGGTCATCCCCGCGCCCAATGAGGGGCTTGAACTCACAACGCCGTGATAAGAGTCAAGCACTCTACCGACTGAGCCAGCCCGGCAGCCCTGACTTCAGGGTCCCTTCGCACTCCCGCCCGTGCATCTCAAAGTTCTCTAGCCCATTCAGCACACACAGTCCCGCCCAACAGCGGTACTGGGCATGCTTCTGCTCCCCTGAAACCTCTCTCCGTCCCTCCCTCCTCTCAGCAGGTGACCTTGCCACTGGTCTGCTCACTGAGAACATCAAAGCAACCACAAGAGAAGGTTCCCATGTTCCAACTACGACAGCAGTCATTCTCAACGAGAGCAACGGACTCCACCCTCCCAGGGGACATCTGGCGATGCCTGGTGCCCCGGCGTCTAGTGAGGGGAGCCCAGGGGTGCTGCTGGACACCCCCAGTGCACAGGACGGCCCTCCACAGCCCCGAAGGATCCAGTGCCGGGCACCGCTGGCGCTGAGGCTGAGCATCCCGGCACCACCCCTGCCCCCCACCTGCCTCTGGCCCAGGGACTCTGACTTCCCACCTACACCTTTTCCTCATCTCCTGGACTGTTTCGGTGTACCTCCAGCTGCGTCTTCCATCTTTTAAAAAAACTCAAATGACAAAACCCTTCACCGTACCACCCCCTCCAGCTATGGCCTTATTTCTCTCTGCCCCCTTTGCAGCAAAGCAACTCAGAGTGCTGTCAATGCACGCTCTGTCCTGGGGCGCCCCAGTGGCTCAGTCAGTTAAGCGTCTGCCTTCGGCTCAGGTCATGGTCTCAGAGTCCGGGGATCGAGCCCCGCATAGGGCTCTCTGCTCAATAGGGAGTCAGCTTTTTCCCTTTCACTCTCCCTCTCTCAAATTAAAACAAAATAGGGGCGCCCGGGTGGCTCGGTGGGTTAAAGCCTCTGCCTTCGGCTCAGGTCATGATCTCAGGGTCCTGGGATCGAGCCCCACATCGGGCTCTCTGCCCGGCAGGGAGCCTGCTTCCCCCTCTCTCTTTGCCTGCCTCTCTCGTGATCTCTCTGTGTCAAATAAATAAATAAAATCTTAAAAAAAAAATTTAAAACAAAAACATGCTTTTTCCCATCTCAAACCCCATCACTCAGATCCTCCTCCCCTGACTCCACTCCTGGCCTCCCTGGTGCTAATCTGTGTCGTCTCTGCTCAATCTCCAAGGGGTCCCTCCCTCCTCAAGCCCCTCTCCTCACCTTGGGGCACTAGTTCCTTTTCACCTCCCTGACCTGTGACTTTAGGAGAGCCCAGGGCTCTGCTGACCCTTGGTCCTCTTCCTTATCCACACTCTCTCCCAGGGAGCCCCCACTCATTCTCGGGGTCTCAGTCTCTATGCTGTTTGACACCTCTCCTCTGCACTCTAACCCCCCTGCTACAGTGGGCCACATGGACGCCTAACAGAAAACGCAAACTTAACGTGCCCCCAATCTAACGTGGTGGGTTTTTTTTTTTCACTCCTGCTTGCTTCCTCCTTCACCCACAATTTCCATCCCCGGAAACCTCTCGGGTCTTCCTCGGGCATCGCCTCTTTCTCTCAGCACCTATGCCCAACCCATCAGCGGGCTCTCCTGTCCTGGCAGGAACATATCTGGAATCTGGCCACTTCTCTCCGAGTCCCCCACTGCCACCTTTGTCCAGGGCCTTCCTCCGGGGCAGCTGCAACACCCTCCACCCCTGTTCCTCCCACCCCCAGTACGCGCCCAACACAGAGGCTGCGCGGAACCCGCCAAAGGCCTCCACGGCTCCCATTCCAGAGAAGACAGATCTCCTGCAGGAGCCTGCAGACTTCCCGTGCCCGTGGCCTCCTGCCCTCTCCATAGCCTCTCAGACTCTCACGCCACCCAGTCACCACCTGGAGCTCTCCCACAAGCCCCTGCCAGGGACCACCGCCTTCCTGCCAGTGTGCTCGCTGACTGTCACCTCGGGGAGGCAATCCCCGCACCGGCCCTAGATCTGCAACCCCTTCCAACACTCCCCGCTCACCTCCTAACCTGCTTCCAATCAGGGTTTCCCAACCTCAGCACTGTTGAGACGTGGGGCTGACCAGGGCCAAGGGGCCTGTGCCCAGGGCTGTGGGGTGTTCAGCAGCATCCCTAGCCCTCTACCCACTAAATCGAGTGGCGTCTTAGTCACTGTCGCACTCCAGCGCCTAAAGCAACGTCTGGCACAGAGCGAGCACTGAGGAGACATGTCCTGAATGAAAAAAGGCCGGGCATCCCCTTCGGACGGGCTACAAAGATTCCCTTTAATAAGATGAGCGTCCTCCTTAAAATGCAAGCACGTCCTTTTACGAGAAGCTGCACGAGCCTCCCGGAAGGCCGAGCATGCCTTACACAAGAGCCGTCCGCCCTCTGCCAGAGCCGGACCCACCTCGCCCAGTGAAGGGCACCCCCTTCCAAAGCCGGACCACACCCTTCCATCAGGCCCGACTTCCCCTTTAAGAGGCTGCTCCCACTGCCCACCAATCTCCACCTTTGTTGAGCTAAGCTAGTGTCTGCTTGGAAGCCTCCAGGGCTCAGAAGCTATCCCGCCGAGGTCTGGGACACTGTCCGTGACCTTTCACGAGATGGCCCATCCTCAGAGGATAAAAAGCGGGAAGCCGCGGGGGACCGCAGAACCTGACCCGCCCATCTAAAAAGCAGCCCCTTGCCCTTTAAGAGGGCGGAGCCGGCCTAGCGTACAGAAGTCGGAGGTGAAGTAGCGCCCTTCCCTTTAAGGCATCCCTTCCGGTTTCACGCTCGCCGTTTCCCCAACGTCTCCGCCCTCCGGTCCCTCCCCCCACCCCCACCCCTCCGGTCTCTCACCTGCGGCCCCGACCGGGGGAATGAGCGGGGGAGACCTAGGGCCTTCCCGCGGGGGCCGACGGGAAGACGGGGCCCCGGCAGCGGCGGGACAGGAGTGGGGGCCTGAGAGGGGGGCGGGGGCGCGCTCCCTCCCAACAGCCCCCGGCGCGAGGCACCCAACCTTTATCGGCGGCCTCTCGCGCACACAAACCCCGACGTCGCCGTTGGCGCGTCACGACGCCACGTGCGCCGAGGCCCCGCCCCGCCCCTCCCGTTGGTCGGTGGCGGTCGCTCCTTCCTCGGCGTAAGCGGCGCGCGGCATCGTGGGAGTTGTAGTTCTTGCCCGGCCCCCGGCTGCCTAGTCGTTTCGGAAGTCAGCAAAAGGCCCGGGAAGGACGGGCTCGGACCTGGGGTGGCCTGTACCCCTTTTTGACTATCGGTTCTCCATCTCTGTCATAGAATCCCTCTACGGCAGCTTGGTTTCCCAACGGCCTCGCCAGCCAGGGCTGTGGTCCTTCCTGGCCCGGCCCCCACGCCCTGGTCTCTAACTGCCCCGTTGGGGAAACTGAGGCCCACGAAGCTTCCTGCCCCCCAGAGGTCCCAGGCGCTCGCGGTTCCCGGGCGTCTGCTGCGTGCCCGCGCGTGTGGTTGTGCAGGAACCTGGGCCCAGCTATGCCTTCTCTCCTTCGAGGCCTGGGGCTCAGGGAACCACCGAGCTGTCCCGGATCCCCTGTCCCTCCTTTCCTCGGGAGCCCAGGACGGCCTCAGCCTTTGGGCCATACTGGCTCATGCAGGTCATGCAGCCCAGTTTCTCAACCACGGCACTAGTAACATCTGCGCCAGACCGTTCTTTGTTGTGAGGACCATCCTGTGCCTTGTAGGGGGATCAGCAGCAGCACCCCCTCCCGGTGCCTAGCCTTCACCTTCTCTCCCCGCACCCCATTGAGAACCACTGCTCCAGGGCAGTCCCCCTCAACCTCAGGGCTGTTTATTGGACCCAAAGGCCCCTACCCCATCGCTCCTCAACTGCTGCGGAAAAACCCGCCATGCTACATGGGGTCCCCCTTACAGGCTCCGCCGCACTCAGCCATGGTTCACCCAAGCGTCCCCAACAACCAGCAAGGGGCCTGATGGGAAGCAAGCGCTACTCTTTGTTGATTGAGCCTCCGGGGCGGTTTCCCAAGGCCCCCAAGCAGGCCCAAACTCAGGTGTGACCGAGTGGACCTGCCCTGCCCTGCAGGGTGGTGTTTGCGGGCCCCCAGTGAGCTCCCACATGGAAATCCTGGGATTCCAGCTCAGCCCGAACATCCCCTTCGCTTCAGCTTTGACCGCCCCGGCCAGAACGGAAGCTGCCCAGGGACTGGCCGGGACACACGAGCAGAGCTCTGGGCTACTGAGGAATACAGAGAGGAAGGCAAGAGCCGCAGGCACCAGGGTAGAGTTAGGAGGCCCTGCCCGGGCTGGGGGGCGGGGGTAAGTCAGTCACCACCTGCTTCTAGAGCTCCCCAACCCCCTAAGGTTGCTCTCAGATGGAGGGAGGATTCCACACTGGGTCAAGGTGTGGATGTGGAATGTACAGCCCAGCTAGCTGTGGGGAGACCCCAGGCCCACCTGCTTCATCTCAGGCCACTGGGGTCCCTGCGATAGTGAGAGGAGCTCTCGGTGCCAACAGAGCCCCAGCGAGCCCCCCTCTACCTGCCAGTCGGGAGGTACAAGAGGAGAGGTGAGAAAGCAGAGTCCCAGCACCTGCCCTTGTGCGCCATCCCCGACTCTCGAGCCAGAAAATAAAGGTTTTGAATGGCCTCAAGCAACTGGCTGTGCAGATTTAACTGGCTTTTTCCAAATAGTAGCAGCTGGACACGTGCGGAATCTTCTGCAAGGGACCTCACGGGGCCTCATGCAGACACGCAAACTGGGAGTCCAGGCGTCCGAGACACAGGTAAGATCACAGAGGAACCCAGGCCAGGCCCTGTGGTGTCCAGACCCTCTATCCTGATCCAAGCTCCCCCTGGGTCTTGTCCTCCGAGCTGGGGACAGAGCAACCGGGTGTGAGGGCCACAAAAGTCCTGTCCCGGTGAGTTTATCAAATCTACAGGGGGTGAGGGATGGCAAGAAGTAACCAACAAGTGATAATGTGCGTCCCATTCTACATGCTGCTAAGGAAAATAAAGCAGGAGGGGTGCGTATGGGTGAGTGCGGGCCTCCAGGAGTTCCGATGTGGAACCTAGCAAACGCCGCCGCAGGCCCCTGGCACTCTTGTTTCTGGCCGACAGCCCCCGACTCCAGGTGCTCTTGGGGGACACTAACGCCCTCAACTCGATCAGGCATCTTGTCCAGCCCCAGGCCCCCTGAGCCCCTGTCCTCCACCTTGCCAGCCAGATAAACCATTCATCCTGGGGACAGAGCTGGGAGTGGGGACCGCATGCTTTGAAGGTACCCGAGACCTACCTGACCCTTCCCAGGGACCTCAGCTGTTACTCATGTCCCAAAGGCCATCCCAAAGCTCTCAGCCAAAAAAGGGTGGCAAGGGTCTGCACCCCACCCACCCCCAATTCCAGAGAAAGGCAGCCCCACCCTCACAGGTGGTCAAAGGAGAAGAGAGATCCTGGGAGGAATTGGGGGCTTTCCCTCTTCCTCACACTCCTCCCTCCCTTCCCTCATAGCCACACTGTGGGTGCTGGGACTTCTGGAACAGTCCGGCTCCAAGGTGGCCCAGCCAGGACCAGGGCCTGCCCTCTTTGATCACAGGGTGGTTCCCCCACCAAAGCTCCGGCCCCCCACATGCTCGAGCCCTCCGATCCACATCCCTTCCCTCTGGAAGGAGGGGCCGTGTGAATTCGATTCTGGTTTGGGCCACTTGGCTCCCTGTCTTGTTGTCTCTGTGAGGGCACCACCTGGGCTCCCTAGAGAGAAGAGGATCAGGGCTGAGGTGACAGGTGTCCCTGGAGCACCTGCTCCCTCTACACACACAGCAGGAGGTATCGGGTCCAAAGACAGGTCTCCCAGGGCCAGAGGCGAACAATAAAAGAACTTTTTTCACCTGAGTGCAGGAAAGAGAGCAGGGATGCACTTTAAGCAAGGTGGGGGTGGGCAGGAGCTCAGGGGGTAGCCTACGCCTCCCACAGACTAAGGATGCTCCTTTCTGACATCTCTTGGGGCTCCCATGGGTGCCCAGCCCGCCCGGACCGAACGGGCCTGTCTCAGGGAAGGAGAATCATCCCCGTTTGACTAGGGGGTAAGGAGAGGTCCTCTTGGCCAGACACAGAAGCAGGAAGGGATCCCTGTAACCCAAAAGTGACGTAACCAGGAGTGTCTCCAGCCCCAGGGTCCATCCAACCCCATCCAAGTCCCGCCTTCTAGGTCCCCACGTGCATGGTCACAGCCCCGCGCGGGGGCCACAGGAGACTCCCCCGCTAGTCACAGGGGTCACACAGTCCCTTCTGTACAGGGAAAACACATCCCTCTGTTTTAAGTTCAAAAACATGGACAGGGACAGATGCGCAGCAAATCCCCGCCCCCCCCACCCCCCAGAAGTGGCCTCGACTTTCCATGCCGATCCCCGGTGACCCAGCCCTGTTCAGCAGGCGCCTTTTCTTCAGGTGGCCAGCGGACAGGACGGACGTCACTCCTG
>CM053620.1:43880307-43898219 GCA_028646535.1 Procyon lotor | reverse complement strand
GTCTGGGCTCCCGGGTCTGAGGGAGGAGGGGCTGGGGGTCTGAGGGAGGAGGGGCTGGGGGTCTGGACTCCTGGGTCTGAGGGAGGAGGGGCTGGGGGTCTGAGGGAGGAGGGGCCTGGGGGTCTGGACTCCTGGGTCTGAGGGAGGAGGCAGGGGCGGGGGCCTGGACTCCCAGGTCTGAGGGAGGAGGGGCTGAGGGTCTGGACTCCTGGGTCTGAGAGGGAGGAGGGTGCTGGGGCTCCCCACTCCTGGTCTGAAGCGGAGGTCATTAGAAGTCCTTGTTTCTGTGGGTAACAGAAGGAAAAGCTGTCGTTAAAAACCACTTTGATGTCTTCCTGTACCTCAGTTTTGCCCTTGCGGTGACCAACAGGTCTGTGAACCTCACTGAAGCTTTCCCCTACATCAGGTAGTCAGGGCCCCGGCAGGGCGGGGGGTTCCGAGGGAGAAGAGGAGGGAGCCGGGGTCCGAGGAGCCACAATAGGATCCTTCCTCTTCCCCAGCCTCTGCGGGTCTTACCCCCCTCAGAGCTGCATCTTCAGCCAGCTGCTCAACATGGGAGCTGCTATGGGTAAATACTCTCAGCCCTTCCCGCTCCGGGCGAGACCCCCCACCCCACCCCACCCAGCCAGTGGGGCCCCACCCCAGCCCCAGGGGTCCAAGCCCCCACCCCTCCCCCAGATGTGGGAGTTAGGCCCCCACCCCTAGACGCCCAGTCTCTCCGCACCCCCTCCCCAGGAGTCCGGGCCCGGCTTGCCCGCCCACTTCCCTCTCCTCCCAGCCGCCTGGATCTGCATTATCCGTTACCACCAGCTCCGGGACTGGGGAGTCGGAAAATGGTTTAACCGGCTGATCCTGTGGACCGGGCTCCTGTGTGCCCTGGGCACCTCCGTGGTGGGCAACTTCCAGGTGAGACCGCACCGGCTCGCGGAGCGCCGCCAGCCGGAACACCGGCCCGAGGCCGGGACTACATGTCCCAGCAGCCCCAGGGGCCGCTGGCCTCTCGTTGTGGGGGCTCGCCCGCGCACGGCCTTCTGGGACTTGTATTTCTCTTGTGGCCTTCAGGCCCGGGAGCGAGGCGATCTCCTCCGCTGTCTGGATAGAGCCCCGCGTGGGCGGCTCTCGGTGTAATTATTTCACTGAACCCTAGAAGATTGGCGTAATTTACCGCCATCCTTTACCCCTTTGCCCTTTGAATAATGGAATTACTCAGAGCCACTCATTCTTGCCACTTCGATGGAGCGTTCGCTCCGTGCGCTAGGCTACGCCGTGCACGTAGATGGATGGTTCTCATCCATCTCCGTTAACAGCCCGAGCTAGACCCTCTCCGGTCAAATCCGACAGACGGTTTTTTGGGTTTTCGTTTTAATCAGCGGGTTCGTGGTGGTCAGAAAAGAACCCACAGTCCTAGACTGCAGAGCTCCAATTCTTCACCTTGAAGTTCAGTACACATTTGTAGAACAAAAGAAGGGACCATGATCGGAGAAAGCCTATTGATACTTTTATATTGTTATTTAATTTTACCTTGTTGTCTCTGACTCCAAACCTCTCCGGATGAAAAGTACCACAGGACGGAGGCTGCCTTCCACTGGCTAAGAAAAATTCCCCATCATTCATTCGTGTATCCCTCTGCTCCTCAATTTTAATTTCTTTTATTTTCTTTTAAATATTTTATTTATCTGACACACAGAGAGAGATCACAAGTAGGCAGAGAGGCAGGCAGAGAAAGGGCGGGAAGCAGGCTCCTCGCTGAGCAGAGAGCCCGATGTGGGGCTTGATCCCAAGACCCTGAGATCATGACCTGAGCCGAAGGCAGAGGCTCAACCCACTGAGCGACCCAGGCGCCCCTCAAATTTAATTTCTTAAAAAATATTTTTTTTTAGGGGCAAAGAGAACCTGATGGGGGAAACTCCATCCCAGGACCCTGAGATCACGATCTCAGCCGAAGGCACACACTCAACCTACTGAGCCACCCAGGCACCCCTCTTCTTTTTTTTTCTTAAAGATTTTATTTATTTATTTGACAGAGGGATCACAAGTAGGGAGAGAGGCAGGCAGAGAGAGAAGGGGAAGCAGGCTCCCCACTGAGCAGAGAGCCCGATGCGGGGCTTGATCCCAGGACCCTGAGATTGTGACCTGAGCTGAAGGCAGAGGCTTTAACCCACTGAGCCACCCAGGCGCCCCTGGGCACCCCTCTTCTTAAAATTATTATATTGCTCCCCTAAGGAGCCTTCTAAAGACATTTCCCGCTGGTCATCGCTTCCCCTCATTAAACTTTTAATATCTAAAAAATATTAAATAACATACACTATGTATCTGCAAACCATCGCAATCTTTAAGAACTTTTTGCCCTCCCCAAACCAATTTTTCAGTCCCTGGGGGGCAATATCAGCCCTCCCCGACCCCAGTTGAGAATGAAAGATTTATTGCACTAGTATTTCCTGAGCACCTACAATGTGCCAGGCCCTGTAGTAGGGAGTGAGGCCGCAGCCGTGAGCACAGTCTGTCGGGCGGGTCAAGGACCCCTCCCCTTATCACAGCCCTCATGTACCCCCCCATCCAAATTCCTCTCAATTCTTGTCTCTTTTCTTCCCAGCAAAAGAATGAGCTGCGTGTGCACCTGATTGGGGCCTTCTTTGCCTTATTCATGGGCAACTCCTACTTTTGGCTGCAGCTTATTCTCGTCTGGTCGATGAGGAGACTGCCGCAGCCTGGGGCCCCCTGGATCGGGCCGCTCCGTCTGGGTCTCTGCAGCCTCTGCACCATCCTCTTGGTGACCAGTATCCTTACTGGGGCTGGAGGCAGGGGTTGGAGGGGTGGTTCTTCATTGGGATGGGTCGGCTCCATAGTGCTCTGCCCTATGCTTTCTCGGCCTCAGTCTCCTTGGGACTATAGTGTCTTGGACAGTGTCGGCCCCGAGGTCGGGCAACCTGGGCTGAGTTCCACCTCCCCCGCATCCTAGCTGAGGGTTGCAGGGGGTGGCTCCTCGGGCTGAGCTTCTCAGTGTCTCTGCTCCTTTGGCTATCCAGTGTGGATGGTGATGGGGCTTCCCCCGGAGCTGGAAAGAATGGAGTAATGCATGTGAGGTGCTGAGCTCAGTGCCCAGCACAGTGAGCCACCAAGAAATACGGGGAGGACGGCAAGCCAGCCGCGGCAGTGTGTTTGGGGTGCCTGCCCTGTGCCGGGCATCGTGTTGGCAAAGACTGGAAACTGAGGTTCGAAAAGGGGGAGTTTCTTGGCCAAGATGCGTCATGAAGTCCAACGGTGGTGCTCGTGGTGTCCGGCAGGCAGGCGGCTTGCACGGGCTCTCAGGGGCAGTCCGCGTCTCTTCCCCGCTCCTTGTTTGGTGCGGTCCTATTAGCAGCTGGCCATGGTGGGAGCGTGCACAGCCCAGAAATTGGCCAATGCCTCCAATCAGAGCTGGTTGTTAACCATTCACCAGCGTGCCTACCGCTGGCTGAAGACTCTACCCAACCCGGTTTTGAGTCACCGGCATCCAGATGCTCTTCACCAACCTGGCACGCCTCTGTGTGACTCAGATCACCGGGCTTCAGTTTCCGTATCTGTAAAACGGAGTTGTTTTGATCATAATAATGGTCATTACTGATAAAGAGTCCTCAGATGGGAGAGGCTGCAAACCTAGCCTTAGGGACTGATCTGCTCCTCGGGGAGAATGGAGGGGAAGCCAGAAAGCTGCTGGTGTTCAGAAGAGCCTACGGGGGAACCAGTTTCTTGGTTCGCGGGGGCAATAAGGAGCCATGGGAAATGTAGGCGTGGGGGAGGAACAAGGCCAATTCTGGGGGTAACCACTGTGGGTGGGTGCACTCGCCTCTCCTTTGCTCCAGGATTCATGGGATCAGGGGTGATGTCAGCCTTATCTACTGCCCAAAAGTCCTTGAATGAATGAAATAATGTCTAAACCAATCTGGGAGGGAGCGTGAGCTGGGAGCTGCAAAGGTCTTCGGGGGTTGTCCGGAGGGCGAGTCTGAGCAGGAGGAACATGTGGGAAAGAGCCTTAGCCGGGGAGGAGGGCAGCCGCGTGACCGTATGGGGGAGCCTCGGAGGTGGGTGGTCCGCAGAGCAGGGCAGCTGTGTCGTGGGAGGGCACCCAGCCCCGGTGACCCAGCTGGGCTCCCGGATCCTTCCTGCTGCGTGTGGCCCTTGACCTTGGTGTAAAGTGATGATCCTCCACTTCTGGCCGCTGCGCTCGGCCTCCGCGGCCTGCGAGTGGGCCATCGCTATGCTGCTGTTCACGCTCTTTGGCCTGTTTGCTGTGGATTTTTCCTGCCTGGACGGCTGCACCCTGTGCCTCCAGCCAGGCCGCCTCAGCCCCCCGCCGGCCTCCCCCATCTCCCTGCAGATCCCCCTGTGAACGGCGGTCCAGGTGGTGTGGTCTGGGTCCCCCTCCCTCCGTGCGGCCATTGGGGCCACCCAGGAAGTGAGAGGCCGAGGCCAGCCAGCCATCCCTGCTCAAGGCTATTTATTATTATTATTATTAATTTTTGTTTTTTTTTTTTTGCCGCCGGCGGAATCAGAGACACGGACGCAGGCAGGGTCACGCGAAACCAGAATTCCTTCCGGAGAGCAAATCCGTACAGAAGGTTGTGAGGGAAGGGGGAGAACCGGGGAAGGGGGGGCCTGGGAAGGAGGAGTTGGGGACACAAGGACAGATGGCCCTCTCCGTCCGGATCTGCTAAGCCACCCCAACCAGCCCCCGTCCCTCCCCCACCCCACCCCGCAGAGAGATTGATCAATAAATAAAATAATAAATTAATCAATAAATAAAATAGAAACAGCTCCCCCGCCCTCAGTCCCCCCTAGAACCACCCCCCATTGGGCACGGCCCCCTGAGCCCCATCCCTGCAGGGCAAGGCCGGGTTTGTTGTGTCTCTCCCCTCCCTACATACTCCGTGGGCCCTATTTACAGATTCACAGTTGGGGGGCAGGGAAGGGGGGTGGAGGGGGCTCCCCTCCTTCCCCGGCCCCCTGGGGTCAGGGCAGAGGGGTCCCGTTGGTGGCCAGGAGCTTCTTGTCCTTAGCGGGGCCTCGGCGGGGAGAGCTGGTCAGCTCTGGGTCGGGGCGGCCGGGTGGGGGCTGCAGGCTTCTCGGTGGGGTGCCAGCAGGCCGAGTCTGGGCCCCGTTCTTCTCATCTGTGGAGGAGGAAGCAGTGCGGCCTCAGGAACCTCAAGGCTGCCAAACCTCAAGGAACACGTTCCAGCAACATCGCGGTGAGGCCGAGGGCCTCCATTGCGGGGCCGGGAGCCTGGGGGGGTGGCTGCCAGGAGGACACCCCTTTGCACCCAGACCTGGCAAGGTCACGGACAGCAGGTCATGCATCCCGGGCCCCTCCAGCCCCTGTGGCTTTGGAAACCGGGCCAAGTTAGTCCCAATGAGACCCAGAGGCCTGACTCCAGGGGGCACTGTCACAGACTGGCTATGACGCTATTCGCTACGGGACCCCTTGTCACAGCAGCCGGTCACATTCAAGTCCCCCAGTCACAGCCAGAGGTCCCCTTGCCTTCTGCTGCCCTGGTCGTTAGGGGAAATGCTCCTTAGCAACGGGGCGCAGGGGAGCCTACAGGGGGTTGTTTGGGGGATCTGAACAAACCCAGAGGGTTGACTGCCCTTCTCCAGAACACCATTCTAGAACCTTTGTCAGCAGGAAGTTCCACAACCCCACATGGAGAGGAGGCACCCTCTGGGGGATCCCTGGAGGTACCCTCCCTGGTCACGAGGCTTTCTCAGGGCAGGATGGCCCGCGCCCAGGACAGAGCTCAGGCCCCGGTCTCTCTGAAAACCCGTGACCGGTGCCCACAGACCAAAGTCCTGGGGCCCTTGCTCAGCAGGAGGTCACCCCTCCAGCCCACAGGATAAAGGAGGGACACGTGGCCTCGGGCCTGACTCCCACCTGCCAGGGCCTGCACGGAGGGCTGGTCGTGAGTGCTCAGCAGCTGTGCCTGGATGGTCTCTACCACTCGCTTGAACCGACGGCTGGGACCTGGAGGGGATACGGAGACGGACTGACTTGGGGACAGGGACCCAGCAAAGGACTCTCCTCCTTTTGGGCTCAATCTCCTGCCCTGCGTTGGGGCCAGGCATAAATCCACAGTTTGCCAATGGGGCTAGGAGAGATTGCAGTTAAAATAATGATGGATGTGGCTTTCTATTTATCTTGTTAGTTTCCATTTGAGGCCACGAAGAGCCAGAAACATAAGAAAAATAAGCAGTAAGTTAAAAAAAAAAATCTTAAAATCCAGGAAATCCTGCATATCAGCCTTGAAGGGAAAGGGTGAAAAAAAATGCAACGTAACTCATTTTAGTGGTAACATTGTGGCAGCCTGGTTTAGAAACTCTGTGACATATGAAGCTTGTCACCAGGGCTCAGGAACCGAGCTGAATTGGAAGCAAGGCATTTCTGTGGTTTCCATCCCTGATGCCAACTCTTGATTGGTCATGGCTGCCTGCAGTTTCTGAGGCTGCCGCAAAGCTCAGCAGGAAGAAGTGCTGTGATCGACTGGTGATGTCTGCTCTGGGTGCAGGAATGACACTGAAGGGCAACTGCTGTACAGTCTTAACAAAGTAGAAGACCTCTGCACTTCAAGGTCAGCTGGGCTAGGTTGAGCCCAGCTTTGTCACGGTTTGCAGTGAGACTCTGTCAAGTCAATTTGCCTCAACAGGACTCTGTTTTCTCTTCCGTAAAGTGGGTGATCATGAATACCTCAAAGGTGCTAGGACGCTTCAATGAAACAGTGCATGCAAAGCATTTGGAACATCATAAATGTCCATGAAGGGGCTCCTGGGCGGCTCAGTCCATTAAGCCTGTCTGCCTTCGGCTCAGGTCATGATCCCAGGGTTCAAGCCTGGGATCATGCCCTGCATTGGGTTACTGGTCAGTGGGGAGTTTGCCTATCCCTCTACCCCTTCCCTGACTTGTGATCTGTCTCTTTTTCAAATAAATAAATAAAATCTAAAAAAAAAAAAAAAATCCACGAAATGTTAATGAGAAAAGGGGAAAGGACAGAATGCAGGGGTCTGAATGAGGAGGGGGCGAGCACCAGCTCCTCCTCCCTCCTGCTGCCCTCCAGGGCCACTCTCCCAGCTCAGCTGTCTTGAGCATCCCACACACCGGGGTGGAGGCAGCCTCTGGCCGAGGGAAGCTTACCGGAGATGAGCGTAAAGGTGACAGAGTAGATGCCACCACCGCCACTGCCATCCCGTCGTGGGGAAGGCTCTGGACCCTCTGAGGAGCTGATGTCCACCTGGAATCGGACGGGCTTCTGGAAGACGGATGGGCCGCCACTGGCCTTGTACTCGGCCCTGAAGCTGGTCTGTGACAGCACACTGTGACTCAGGCTGGGGATCTGAGACGGGCAGGGGACAAAAGGAGGGGGTGACTCCAGGGCCTGGAGAGCCAACCCCACGACGACCTCTGCCCAAGGAACTACAAGTTCCATCAGCCACCAGGGGAAAGAATAACAAAAAAGCCATTGGGAGCCCCCACTGCCTGCTGGGACTTGTAGTTTTCTCGACCAACTATTAACAGTATCAAAGAACTGGCTGGTAACAGGGACTCTCACGTCTAGGCGTCAGCCCCCGGCTCCAGCATCACACGACACAAACTTCTCTGCCTCCACAAGCATTGCCGCATCTGTCTCAAAACCAGTAGGTCCCACTAGCTCCGAGAGCCGAGAACCAGAGGGCCCCGTGGGAGAAGTGGTTCTGTCTGCTAATCTCAGACCTGGTGGTCGGGGAATGGCAACTCACCGACACAGTAGGGACCTGTCCTCTGCACCACCTCCAGGCCCCAGGGTCCAGTAAACCTCACCACTTCCCTGCCCCTGCAGTGACCCAACCCAGCTCCGAACGGAAAACTACAGATCCCATGAGCCTCAGGAAGGAGTTAGGCCAGAGCGAAGGCAGCGGACCCCAGGAGCTGCTGGGACTTGTAGTCCTGTGCTGGCCAGGCCACCTCGAGACCCAGGCCCCTCACCGACAGGAAGGCATGGACAATGTCCGCTTTGATGCTGCTGAGAGGTTTGTCCTTTAGCACAAGGAATATTTGTTCTTCTTTGTCCAAGGAGATGAAGTTCCCAAACCAGGAGCGTTTGGCCAACCTGAGCGAAAGGGGATGGTGGGAGGGGGATTGGGAGGGGGCTCACGGAACAAATCCCTCCCTCGATCCTCCCACCTCCCTTCCCTGTCAGACTCACTCTGGAGAGGACTCTGGGGTCAAGCTGGACATCTCCTCGGCAGTGGGGACTGCGGGTGGGCGGTGAGGGAGGGGAAAGGATGGTCAACACTTGTCCATCATCCTGGGGTCCGGCACGCGGGCCAGCAGTCCCCTCCAACCAGAGGTTCCAGATCCCAGTGCCCATTCCCTCCCCCTGGCCAAACCCCCCAAGGCTTGCTACCTGGTGGTCCTTCTGGGGATGCTCCCCACCCGCTAGACCACGCCCCCTGGGGGGTGGAACTTGCTCGCCATGAGCCAATGGGAAGATGAGCTGGACACTGAAGGGAGGTGTCCTTCAGACAGGCTCCTCCTCCAGAGCTGGAAGTCCCGCCCCCTGTTCCCAACACCTGAACTTCTACCCCCAGCCCTTGTGCCCTGGGGGTCTCCCTACCCTGCATCTTGCGCCGGTGAAAGCGAGGGGAGCCCAGGAAGCTGTTGCGGATGGAGTTGAGACGACTCCTCCAGGCGGCTCCCCCGACGCCACCACCTGGGCTTGGAGGTGGCGTTGTTCCTGGCGTCCCCGTGGGGCTGGCCCGGGGCGTGTGCAGGGGCGAATGCAAGGGGGTGCCCCCAGAGGAGCGCGGGGAGCCTGGGGGGCCAGGCAGGGGCGTGGAGCGGGCACTGGGGGGCGGGGGCTGCTCCCCGGCGCCCCCACCCCTGGGGCCTCGAGAAGGCAGCGTCTGCGTTTTGGAAGTCGGGGAGCCCCCGCCCCGAGCCTCGTCTCCGGCTCCGGGCTCGGGTGAGAAGGAAAAGACAGGACTCTGTGGAAGAGAGGGGCTCGGTGAGATGGCGGACTACAACTCCCAGGAGCCTCTAGGAACCCCATCCACGCATACTCAGAGGTGGGTCCCGATGCATGCTGGAACTTGTAGTCCCATTATTCCTCCCCCAACCCACCTTGTTAGGGGGACAGGGACTCTTTCTATCGTGCTCACTGCTGTAGCACAGTGACTGATACACAGCAGGCGCTCAGCCAGCTTTTGTTAAGCGCATAAAGGAACCCTTGAAACCCTAAAAACCCAATCCTATTGGAGGTGGAAATGAGCAGTGCACTAAAATACTTATGCAGCCTTGGGACTGGGGACCCTTTAGGGACGAAGAGGCGATGCCCCAAGACTTCATGGGAACTGCAGTTTCTGCTCTTCAATCTTTGCTCCAGTGTTCACCCTCTTACCCCATCTTAATGACTTGGGGCTTACCCTCGGGCTGCTGAGAGGGCTGGAGGACAGACCGGTGGAGGCTCCACTCACACTACGGGATCTGTTTCCAGGAGAGATTTTTTTTGTTTTTAAATCAGGTGTGCGGGATTTGCAAGGCTCAGATGTCCTCTCCCTTCCACATGCCTTTGAGATGGGGACTTGAGGCCCAGAGAGGGGCCACTGAGGCGGAGCTGGGGCTAGAACCCTGAACTCCCTTCCCACCCACAGCTGGGGACCCGCGGGAGGGCTGGGGGCTCCCACCTCTGACTGTGCTGGGCCATCTCCAGGGCCCGTCGGGTGGGCACTGGGGAGCCACCACCCCCAGCATCCGTGATGCTCAGAACTTCCATAGACTTCCGCTCTGGCCGCCGCTTCCCGTGTCTGCTCAGCATGGGGGAATCCACGCGCTTCCGAGGGGGGTCTGAGGGTGGAGAGTTTCAACCCAATCAGAAGCCATCTTCACCCAGCTGTGCATGGCACTGGTACAGGTGGGGAAACGGAGGCCCAGCGCAGAGACTTGACAAGGTCACAGAGCAAGTCAGGAAGCCTAAATCCAAAACTAGGGGCGCCTGGGTGGCTCAGTCGGTTGAGCGTCTGCCTTTGGCTCAGGTCACGATCTCAAGGTCCTGGGATCGAGTCCCGCATCGGGCTCCCCGCTTGGTGGGGAGCCTGCTTTTCCCTCTGCCCCTCACTCTGCTGGTGCTCTCTCTCCCTCTCTCTCAAATAAATAAATAAAAATTTAAACAAGACAAAAGCATAAACCCAGAAGCTAAGGGCCCGCAGCCCCTTTTCCCTTCCGGAGTCCGGAGTCTGGACCCCCAGCCCTGCCTTCTCACCGACATCATTCCGGGGTGGCAGGTCCTGGTCCTCACAGCTGGGATACCGCTCCTTCCGATCCAAAAGCAGATAATATATCATCTTTTCTTGGTTCTCCCTGATGGGGAAGGGGAGGGGAGGGGAGGGGAGGATTGGGGTCAGGAGTGGGGCTCCAGCGGTCTCACCCGTCCCTGCAGCTGTGGCTCTCTGGGGCTCGGTGCACCCAGTATCTTGCCCATGCTTCCATCTTCCTAGGCATGGACGTGGTGAGATTTTCTGAGTCGGTGCACATCTGACCCTTACTGGACTTAGCCGTAATAATGCGTAATAACTGAGCACTTACTATCTGCAAGCACTGCGTGGGGCACGAAGTCTATCTCACAAGATATCACAAGGTTCTTGTATCAAAGTATCATAAAGCACAAGATACTTGGCAGCATCTTATCTTTTTTCTACTGGCCCTACCGCCCCCCGCCCCCCGCGGTTGCTCCGGGAACGGCTCCACGTGGGAACTCTAAGCCACGCCCCCTCCAGCAGCCAGGCGCCTCCCCCAGGGAGTCTGCGCATGCGTGGCGCCCGAGCGCGCCCTCTGCTGGCCGGCTGGGGCGCTGCGGCGGCTGACGGGATGCCGGCTGCTGGTGTGTGTCCCCGGGGCAGGGAGCCTTACTCCTCGCTGCGCAGCTCGCGGTGCAGCCGCTCGCGGTCCCTGAAACAGCCCAGCGAAGCCATGCTCTCCAGGACGTCGGGGTCCAGCTCTCCGTTCGACGGCAGGCTCCGCATGGCCACCCGGCGGCCTGGGGCAGGCTCCAGGCAAGGGTCCGGCTCGTGTTTCCCGCCCCTGGGGAGGGGGAGAAACGTTACAGGGGACCGGGCGTCCGGGATTCGTGTCCTGGGCCCCAACCTGCTCCTCCCTTGGGAACCCGGGGGTCCCAGCTCCCAACCCCTGCTCCGCCTGTGTCCTCCTCCCCGAGGGCCCAGAAACCCGGGTCCCTAGCCCCTCCTCATTGAGGAACCTTGGTATCCCACCCTCTAGCTGCTTCTCCTGCTGGGGACCCTTGGTATTTGGGCCCCCACCCTTTCTCCCCCAGGGAGCCAGGTGCTCAGGTGTCCCATACTCACAGGTACCAGGGGTGTTTCTGAATTTGCTCCAGCTGTGGGAGGGAGAGACGCAGAAGTGAGGCTGTGTGAACGCCGTGGGCCACAAGGAAAGCTGGGGGGGGTGGCCCTGGGGGTCCCTAACAGTGCCCCCTCGTCTCCACCAGGGCAGGATG
The DNA here is from genome assembly GCA_028646535.1 of Procyon lotor. NCBI lineage: Eukaryota > Metazoa > Chordata > Mammalia > Carnivora > Procyonidae > Procyon > Procyon lotor. The sequence goes on along the minus strand of CM053620.1, from coordinate 43,886,706 downwards.
ACAGCTTAGGTCTTCCCCTCGTGGTGACCACTGGGGACAGGCCTGGGGCATTGCCCGCATGCACAGTGGCACCCCTCGCACTGTGGGGATCCTCCCCAGCTTGGGGTGGCTGGTTTTGCAGACCCTGGGCTGTGGCTCCTTCGGCGACCACACCCCGGGGACTGACAGGAGGGTCCTAGACGTCCATTCTCATGCTCCCCCCTAGGGATTCTGTCCCCACGACCCACCAATCCCCCCCAACTCACACTGAGCCTTTTCTCAGGCTCCACTTCGATCATCCCTCTCAGGAGGCTCTGGCAGTCCGGAGGGATGAAGTGGGGCATGTGGAAGACGCCCCGTTTCACCTTCTCCAGCAGCTGGCGGAGATTGTCATCATCAAAGGGCAGAGCCCCCTGAGTGAGAAATAACAGGACCCCTTACACAGAGCTTAGGATATCTCAGGCGAGCGCCTGGGCGCTGGACGCATCGGCACACGTGGTCCTCACCGCAGGCGCTAGGAGGCAGGGAACTATTACTATCCCACTTTACAGATGGGGAAAGTGAGGCATGGAGCGGTCCAGCAGCTGGCCCAAGGCCTCTGAGCTGGTAAGGGGCAGAGCAGGGGATTTGGCCAGACAAGCCGGGCCCCTGGCCTTAAGAGCTAGGGCTGCAGCTTGGTGTATCTTAGAAACAGGTTTCAGACCCTTTTCAGGAGGGGTAATCCTCATGCACTTGTTCAGCCGAAGGTGGGCATCCACTGTGGCTCAGGGGTCTCGTAGTGGACAAAACCAGCCCTTGCCCTCCTAGAGCTCACGCCCTAGACTGCGAGACCCTGTGAGGGAAAGAACTCCTCCTGCAGCTTCGTCGTGAAGCAGGCACCCCCACTGTCCCCCAGGTTCTGATCTGGCCGCGAGGGATGGAGCCGGGGGACAATACCAGGTCCCTGTCCCCATGGAGCTTTGTGTAGGACAGCGCCCAGCACACACAGATGAATAAACAGCGGTTGTTGAGTGGGTAGTGGGGAGGGCAAACAATAAAGGGACACACGGAGGGGACAGGCGGGACTCCGTGCGATGAGGAGACAGGAGCAGAGTGAACAGGTAGCTGGAGAGGGGAGCAGGGGAGTGGGGGAAGGGGGTCTCGGAGGAGACGATGCCGGACAAAAACTTGCAGGGGTGACAGCATGCGTCTCTGAGGGCTTTTCCAGATGTTGCCCCTGGTGTCAGAGGCCTCTGGACAGAGGAGACAGGGTATAGGGGAGGGGGGCTGAGGGGCACCCCGCAATGCCAATCTGGGGCCGGAATCCTGCATGAGACTTCCGCTGTCTCATTCAGTGTGGCCGTGTGTCTGTTGGCCTTGCCCCTGAACCCTCCACTTCCCAGCCTCCAGAACACGCCGCCCGCTCTGTCTGTTACAGGGGCCCAAACTAAGACAGACGTCCTTTCATAAAGAGTGGATTCGTTCACCCGGACCACGTGGCCAACGGTGTCGTTCTAACTGACGCTGGAAACCAGCTCAACTAACACAGCTATCTTCTCGGCGACACAAAACACCCCTCCTCCTGCCCTTGGGAACACACGGTGGCCCTCTGCCGCGCCAGCGTTTAAACTCACCAACAGAACAGTGCAAAAAAGCAAAAAATCGTGGCACTCAATAGACCGCAAAAAACACATTTGTTCACAAGATGGACTGAAGCCGGGGGGCGGAGGGGGGGCGGGAGAGCAAGGGGTCGCCTTGTGCCACTTTCAGCTGGAACACGCGTGCGGGGACTCAACTTTTTCTCACCGCAGGGAGCGTGCAGCTTTTCAGGTACGGAATGCATCGCTTATGAGGCTCAGCTCTAATAACAGCAGTGACAAAGTGCTACCACTAGGAGTGCGGCGCCGCTCTAAAGGCTGACGGTGAGACATTCCGTGGCAACGCTCGCGACTCCCGAGCTCTGACTACCCGCCCTGGGCAGGCGAGGAAAAGGGCCTGAAGAGGGAGAGCGACTGGCTTGCTCACCGTGGGGGAGCCAGGTTTGAACTCAGCTGGACGGGCTTGAGAATCACCCGGTGCAGAAGGCCGGAGGCCTGCAGGGGTGGAGGCTGCCTCCCGGGTGTGCCCCCGTCTTCCCTGGGGGAGTTGTGAGCCCCAGGCATGCCCGTCCAGCCTCGGTCCCCTCAGTGTCCCCCAGGCTAGCGGTGACGAGACCACACACGGATCCCAGGCCTGCCGCTGGTCAGCAGTGTGCCTGTGGGCCAGTCCCGTCCCGTCTCTAGGGTTTTCGAGGCAATGTGCTTGGAACAGGGCCTGGCCCAATTGCTCGTGCCACGCGTGTTGACGAGGGCTGACTACATGCCAGCCCCGGGTCACAGTGGCAAACTGACAGAATAAAACCCACAGAGACAAAAGCCCTGACTTCTGGGAGCTGATGATTTAGAAGGGAAGGGGACACCGCGCAAGGAACTCACAACTCAATGCGCGAAGGCAACGCTGATGATAGTCTCCAAGAAGGACAGAGCCTCCTCCCCCAGAGGGTCTGACCTCATGAAGGGTTGGGAGGGGGGAACGGGAGCGAAGAGAAGTCTAGGTGTGAGCTGGATGAGGGACTGGTAGGGATGAAAGAGTGTTCTAGGCAGAGAAGAGCAGGTGCAAAGGCCCTGGGGAAGAGCCAGGCTCACAGGCCTGGTCTGATCATACTAGTTATTACCATGTTGCAACAAGATCCCTAGAACGGCCTCCGTCCCAAGCCGTCCAGGGGCTCCTGGCTGCCGTGTCCCTTTCTGGGACACCCTGGGGCAGCTTACAGTGGTGTGACTCAATCATTAGTTCTGGGCACACAGCGGGGGCAGGGCGGGGTGCTCCGGGGTCTTGGTCTGTTGGTTCCTACCTCCCACTTTCCTGATACCATTTAAATATTTGGAAGACAAGCCCTGAGGGGGAAGATGGAACTTACTTAATGCGTCTGTGCTCCCACCAGGCAGGACTGTTCTAGAAAATGGGGCAGGAGAGGTGAGGGGCACCTTACCACAAGCAAGGCAAAGAGAATGACTCCACAGCTCCACATATCTGCCCGGCGGCCGTCATACTTCTCCCCCTGGAAAGGAGAAGGCCCGGCCGTGACAGGGTCCCCCCCCCCCCCACGCTTCCCCCATGCCTCCCTCCTCTTCACTCTCTCACTCACCTTAATCACCTCTGGACACGCGTAGTGGGGGGACCTGCGGGAGAGAGGCGGTGTGAGCCTCCGGCTGGCTTCTTGCCCCCTCCCCGGGACTACGGAGGCCAGGCCCCCACTCACCCACAGCTGGTCTCCAGGAGGCTGTCCCCCACCTGCAGGGACGCCATGCCAAAGTCTGCGATGCGGATGTTGTTTTTCTCATCCAGAAGCAGGTTCTCGGGCTTCAGGTCTCTGTGGCTGAGACAGGCAGGTGGGGCTCAGGCCTCTGCCCGCGTCCCGGAGGCCGGGGCCCCCTTTGCTATCTCTCAATCTTCCCTCATCTAGGTAGGAGACCCCGGACCGTGTGTCATTTTATCCACAAATACCTATCTACCAGGTGAGATACTCTGAGTGAAGACAGCTAATGTTGAGCTACTGAAATATTGAAATACTTCCGTAGTGAATAATAAAAAGAATATGGTCACCCCAAGCCAGTCACCGGTCCCTGGACGGAAATTCGTCAAGTTTTAAGGGTTGATAATATCTGGTGGGGGGGAGGGGGCTGAGGATTCTACAGTTTCTGTTGGAAGTAACTGGGTCATACTTGCTGTTAAATACGTTGACTATTGCCCCCTAGAGGTCAGTGCCTGTAACGTGAGGGGTTTCACTGGGTCTTGTCAATAGGGCGGTGTTGACAGATTAAATGGGCTGCCTTCCCATCACCAAGCTTCACCCCCACCTCTGAGTCCCTCCACCCTGACACGCACCCCAGCTCCAGTCCCCATCCCAGAGGGGGAAGGAGCGCAAAGAAACGAGGCTGAAGGGGCGCCTGGGTGGCTCAGAGGGTTAAAGCCTCTGCCTTCGGTTCAGGTCATGATCTCAGGGTCCTGGGATCGAGCCCCGCATCGGGCTCTCTGCTCAGCGGGGAGCCTGCTTCCCCCTGTCTCTCTGCCTGCCTCTCTGCCTACTTGTGATCTCTCTGTATAAATAAATAAATAAAATCTTTAAAAAAAAAAAAAAGAAACGAGGCTGAAAGACGAGCTGAAGGCCATTCGGTGAGGAAGGCACGATCTTTCCATAGGGATGTTCACGTGCCAAAAAACTGAATCTCAACCCTTGCCTCACGTCACAGACAAAAATTAATTTGAAATGTATCCCAGGCCGGAATGCAAGAGCTAAAACTATATAACTTTCAGAAGAAAATGTAGCAGGAAGCCTTAGGGACCTTGAGCTGCGGAAAGATTTATAGATAGGGCAGAAAAGGCATAAACTTTAAAAACAAACAAACAAAAAACCCGACAAACTTGAGTTTATCAGAATTTAAAACTTGCTTTTCACAAGACATTGCTATAAAAACACAAAAGTGAAGTGCCTAGCTAGCTCAATCGGAAGAGCATGTGACTCTTTTTTTTTTCTCTTTTTTTAGAGATTTTATTTATTTGGGAGAGAGACTGAGCGAGCACAAGTGGTGGAAGTAGAGGGATAAGCAGACGCCCTGCTCGGTGCAGAGCCCCATGTGGGGCTCAATTCCAGCGCCCCAAGATCATGACCTGAGCCAAAGTCAGACACGAAACCAACTGAGCCACCCAGGTGCCCTGAGTCTGTGACTCTTGATCTCAGGGTCATAAGTTCGAGCCCCATGTTTGGTGTAGAGATTACTTAACTAAATAAAAAACTAAAAAAAATTAAAAAAAAATAAAACTCAAAAGTATGTCACAAACTGGGAGAAAATACTTGAAAAATATACAGTTAATCAAAGATTTGTTCTTGGAATAAAGAACTCTTAGGAGGGATGCCTGGGAGGCTCAGTTGGTTAAGCATCTGCCTTTAGCTCAGGGCATGATCCTGGGGTCCTGGGATGGAGTCCTGCATCGCTCAGCAGGGAGCCTGCTTCTCCCCCTGCCTGCTGCTCCCCCTGCTTGTACTCTCTCTCTGAAAAATAAATAAAATCTTAAAAAAAAAAAAAAAGAACTCTTCAGAGTTATTCCTAGAGCTATCTCTCATTCATAGAGTAAAGAACTCTTACAACTCAATAATAAACAGGCAACTCAATAAAAAAATGGGCAAAGGACCTGAACAGACATTTTTCCAAGGAAGAGAACCAAATGGCCAAGAAGCACACAAAAAGAGGTTCTACAACATTAGTCATCAGGGAAATGCAAATCAAAACCACAATGAAGTACTACTACTTCATACCTACTAGGATGGCTATAATCAAAAAGTCAAATGATAACAAGTGTTGGCAAGGACATACAGAGATGGGAACCCTCATGGACCGCTGGCGGGGATGGTGAAGGGTACAGCTGCTTTGGAAAATGGTCTGGCGCTTCCTCAAAAGGCTAAGCAGAGTCCCCATATCACCTGACAATTCCAGCCCCAGGGATGTACCGGAGAATCGAAAACACAGGTACACGCCAAAACCTGTACTTGATCGTTCCCATATCCGTATTATTTACAAGAGCCAAAAAGGAGAAACAATAAAGCATCCATCCACTGGGGAACAGATAAACGAGATACGGTACAGCCACATGGTGGGAGTATTATTCAGCCACGAAAAGGAAGTACTGATACACATTACAACACGGAGGAACCCTGAAAACGTGGTGCTGCGTGAAAGAAGCCAGACACAGGCGACCACGTATAGTAGGATTCCGTTTATACGAAATGTCCAGGATAGGCAAACCCATGGAGACAGAAAGCAGACTGGTGGTCGTCAGAGGCTGGAGGGGTGACTGCTTCATGGGTACACGAGCTGATGATTTGGGGGGGCGAGGAAAAACGTTCTGAAATTACACAGCAGCGATGCGCAACACCGGTTATACTAAAAACTGCCGAACTGTGTACTTTAAAAGGGTGAATTTCATGATACGTGATTTTTATCTCAATTTTTAAAAAGGAATAAAGATTTATTTTGGGGCTGCACCACCCTGGCTTCCAGTCAGCCTTGTGGGCAGTGCTCATCCCGGCCTCCCCTCAAGCTGCCCCCTCACCAGATGGAGTAGCTATGGCAGAAGTCCAGCGCCGACACGATCTGGCGGAAGAACTTCCGGGCCTCCTTGGGTGTCAGTCTCCCCTTCTTTACCAGGTAGTCAAAGAGCTCACCTCCAGAGACGTGCTCCAGAACCAGGTACCTGGGGGACGTGGAGGGGGCAGAGGGCTGGAAGGGGCATGTGGAGGACCAAAGAGCCTGCTCTCTCTCTTTCAAAAACCCCCAGACCCCAGCACAAGACCTCCATCCCACTGGCCCTTGGAAGCCAATTTCTTTCTTTCTTTTTTTTTTT
>CM053620.1:43860806-43880207 GCA_028646535.1 Procyon lotor | reverse complement strand
AGACTCCCACGGCAACTTTAGGATTATCAATACTTTGACTCCTAGTTATTTCTGGAGATAAGACAATTCTGTTAACGCCTGGAGGACAGAAACACCTCAATTCTCACAGGACCCTGGGAAATAAAGACACTCCCATTAGCTTCTTTTCCAGAAGCCTTTCATTCCTATAAGCCTCAGGGATAAAAAAGAGAGAGAGAGAGAGAGAAAAAAACAACCCTCAAATTCTCATCAATTCCCAGCAATAACAATCGCAGTGTGCACCAATCTAAGTCAACAACCATAAGCTAAAAGACTACAATTCCCAACAGCTCCTGAGAGGTTTAAGACTCCCACCTCCCATAAGCCTCTGGGACATAGACTCCTAATTCCCATCAGCCACCTGGATCCTGGAGACTCCAAATCCCATCAGGCTCTGGGAGGCCCAAAGTCTGATTCCCATCAGCCCCTGGGAACAAAAGCTCAATTTCTAGGAGCTCTTGGAAAGGTGATGGTCCTCTGTGAAGCCCAGACTCCCATGGGCCCCCCTATGCCTACCTAGATGGAGGAGTGGGAGTGATAGCTCCGCCAGTTGGTGACAAAGCCCCAGCCTGCTGCCGCACCTGGGGAAGCCTGAGGACTACAATTCCCATGAGCACTTGGGGCCAGGCCGCTTACTGCCTGGGGAAACCCTCCCCAGCATCTGATGGGTACTGGAGTCAGTTCATCCTGGGGACCGTGTGGTGGGGGCAGACGTCTGTCCCCTCACCCGCTGCCCAGCCCAGCTGTCCCTTGGGTCACCAGAGTCCAGACAAAGGCCTATTGTCTGTACCCTGGGCAGCTGGACTCCACTCGCATCTTCCTGGGGGGTAATCAACTTGGAGATACGGGCTCAGAACTCCTAAGAAGGCCATTGTTGGGGTGCCCATCATATAGCACCCAGAGTTATGTGGGAGGAGGAGGGAGGCCTAGGAAGAAGCAGGAGTCACGGAGCCTCAGGCTTTGATAAGCACCCACTGCCTCCACAAAGACGAGCAGGGCGGAGAGCCGCCCTTAGCAATTTGGACCTGGTTGAGGACATCTGGATTATCTAGTAGGGAGTGTTCCCTGTGGGGGCCGGGGGCTGGGGCAGAAGGGCCAGGGTGGACCACTGTCCCCCACCAAGACGGCGGACGCTTGGTTGTCCTGTTGCTAGGGCACATTTCGCCCTGAGTGCCGGGCCCCTCGGTGTGGGAACAAGGAGGATTATGTGTGCATCGTGGATGTGTGTGTGGGAGGGCGTCCTGTGCAGGAGCCAAGGGACTGACCGGCCCTTCAGCGGCTCCAGGCAGGAGAGCTTAGGTTTCTCCAAGCCCCTCCAGGCCTTGTTTCCAGAAAGGTCCCACCCTAGGAACTCGGGGTGGGAGATGCATGGGGGGCTGGGTGTCTATAAATACCTACAAATATTTCTTGTTCTCGTAGACGTCGTGTAGCTTGAGGACGTGTGGGTGTTCAATGAGCTTCAGGATGGCGATCTCCCGCTCCACCTGGGGGTCAGCAGGGGACACAGGAATGGAGGTCAGCATGGCCTCCCTCGCTCCCCCCGCCCCCGGCCCCAAACGGACGCCCTCCCCCAGTGCACACACACCTTCATCAGCACCGACTCGGACAGCTTCTCCCGGTTTACGATCTTGATGGCGACCTTCTGGCCCGTGATGCAGTGGACCCCGAGTTTAACCAGCCCTGGGAAAGCAGGACTGAAAATGGGGGGGTGTGCTCCCAGAGCACTCTCCCAGCTCCTAAGTCCTCCTGACTCCTCCTCCTTTCCCTGCTGGCTCTTTAACAATGGCCCGGATCACCCTGACCTGAGCTTGGAGGGCTGTCTTCTTCCTGTTTTCCATAGACATAGACATTCTGGTCTGTCCCTTCTTTTTTTCCCCCCTTAGGTAATCTCTACACCCACATGGGGCTCGAACTCACAGCCCTGAGACCAAGAGTCTCCACCAAGTGCTCCACCGACTGAGCCGCTCAGACGCCCCTGTTCTGTCCCTTCTGATCGTCCATCCTTCTGCAGCTGCCCCAGGTCCTCAGCCGGATTCTCTGTCCTTCTGGTGTGCCTTTTCAAGTCCATCTTCCCTCACCGTGTCTCCAAAATGTTGTCTTCCCGGCTGCCGCCTTCAACCTCTCTCTCTCTCTCTCTCTCTCTCTCTGCCCCTCACTTCCTGGAATTCTCTGCCCTTCAATCTTCTGGAGACTCCGTGTCTCCCGAGAAATGTACTTTCACATTTGCCCCCTTCCCAGACTGTCCTCTTCCACCTCCTCCTAAATTGTGACCTTTTAATTCCCTTCTTTGATCTGCTTTTAATAGCAGCTGTGGCCAGGAGCATGCAAACCCCAAGAGTATGCCCATTTCCCAAGGGTAAGCCCCAAAGCCACAGACCTGGGAGTCCGGGCCCCCAGGCCCTCCTCCCTCAGACCCTGGAGTCCAGGCCCCCAGGCCCTCCTCCCTCAGACCCAGGAGTCCAGGCCCCCAGCCCCTCCTCCCTCAGACCCTGGAGTCCAGGCCCCCAGGCCCTCCTCCCTCAGACCCAGGAGTCCAGGCCCCATGCCCCTTCCTCCCCCATAACTCAGGAATTCAGGTCAGTGACACCTTCACACTCTACCACTAGGATCTTGAGGTCTGAGCCTTTCCCCTTCCCTGGCACTGTGGCCTCAGCTTCACAAGAGGTCCTGGGCCCACCCCTATAGGACACAGGTGTGTCCTGCTTGACATCCACCCACCCTCCACCTGGCAGGAAAGAGGCCAGGCTGGAGCCAGCGTTTAGCAGCAGCAAAGGGTGACCCCTGATTCCTCAACCGCTCCTGGGAGGTTTGACTCTGGGGTCCACCTTTCTACCTGTCTGTTCCTGTTCCCCACGCTGAGCCAGCGCGCTGCAGACCCCACCACCCGAGCCTCACTGCCCGGAACCCGGACAGCCTGCCAGGGGAGCCCGAGGCCCTTCTGAGCCAGAGAGCAGTGCAGAGGGAAGCGGCCGCCCAGGGTGCACCCCCATCCCGCGGCGTACTGCAGCAAGGACCTCAGTGCCCGCGATCCCTGGCTGCAGGCCGACCTCCCTTCCCCACCGGGGCCCTGGAGCCCCTCCAACTTCCAACCCCCGTGAGATGGGAGCCTTCGGGCCTCAGTACTTCCCCCCAGGAGTCCGAGCCCCCAGCCCCCTCCATCCCGGGGACCCAGCAGACTGGACCCCAAGTCCCTTCCCTGTGAGGGACCCCAGGGTCTAGGCGATCAGCCCCTGCCCTTTGAATACCCACGAGTCCCGCCCTCTGCCCCCCAGCTCTCCTGCCCCCACCCCAGGTGTCCCCTCCCCTGACTCACCTGTCTGTCCTTTGCCCAGTGTCTTCTCCAGCCGATAGGGGCCCACATATTGGGCGTGCTGGGGTGGGTGTGGGTGTGGGTGCGGGAGGTGGTAGGCGGGGGAGCCCCCGCCCCCCTCCTTGGCCCCGGACGACATGGTGCCCTTGGTCCCGGTCCGACCGGCCCCCCGGCCGCCCCCCCTGCGGCAGGTCGCCCCGTCCCTCCGGTGGGGGCCGGCGACAGCTCCGTCCCGGCCCCCCCGGCTGCCCCCCACCTCTCCGGGGGTCCCCAGGGGGCTGGGCTGGGCCCCCCCAGTCGGCGGGCCGCGGAGCTGGGGGAGGGGGGGCTGGCCCGGGGGGGTCAGGCCCCGGGAGTCAGCATGGCCCGGGGGGGCTGCGCGGCCCCCCCTCCCCAGCCCGTCCCTGGCCGGCCCCCCCCTTCCTGTGCCTCCCCCCGCCGGGGGGGTCTGAGGTGCGGGCCGGCGGATGCTGCAGGCCGAGGTCCCCCCCGCCCCCCCACGCGCCCTCTCTCCTCCGCCTCCTCCTCCTCTCCGCCTCCCCCCGCCACCTCGTCCTTTCTCTCCGGCACGCTGACATCACCATCCGGGGACTCCGGGCCCTTCCCCAAAGTTAACCCTTTCGGAGGGGGGAGGGGGAGCGGGGGCAGGGGGCGGGCCTGGGCGCCGGAGGATGGAGAGGAGGTGGGAGGGTGCAGGAAGGGATGGAGGGACGCAGGAGGAGAGAGGATGGAGGAAAGGCGAGGGAGAGAGATGCGGAGCAAAGAGACGGGGCGGAGATGGAGCTGCACAAAGGGAGAGGAAGTCTGACATAGAGACGGGGACAAGAGACAGCCCGCTAGAGAGATGGAGACAAGCAGAGACAGCGCTGGCGCAAGGCAGGGAATCGGGGCTGAGATGGGCAGAGACAGGAGAGCAGAACGGGAGGAAGAGCAGGAGAGACAGAGACAGGGAGATGGGAGAGAGTCGTAGGAAGGGCCCCAGTTGGGGAGAGCTGGTCTCGGAGAGGCAGAGAGGAGGGAAAAAGAGGGACGGAGCCAGCCAGAGAGATGGAGAGAGATGTCCAGAAACGCAGGTGGGAAGGGGAAGGGGAGAGACACAGGCGAGGGGCAAGAGACAGGGAGGTGGGGGAGAGACATGGGGAAGAACGGAGAGAGAGAGGCAGGGAGGGAAGGATGTGGAGGTGAGTGAGGCACAGGGAGAGGAAGGACAGACAGAAGGACGGAGGATCAGAGGGAAAAGTGGGAGAGAGACGGCAAGGGGTGGGGGGCAGGAAGAACAGACAGGTGGAGGGAGAGAGAGAGAGGCAGAGAGGGAGAGCTACGGCCAGGGGGACCTTAAGAGAACAACGGTATACATACAGGTGCAGGGCACATGCTGGAGGACGCGGGGACAAAGAAAGAGGGTGGCGAGCAGAGCCAGAGAAAGAATTTGGGAGCTGCTGAACCAAGACGCAAACGTGCTTCCCCAGGCCTCCCAGCCTGCCCACCCAGGCCTCCTGTCCCACTAGCATCGGGGGAATCCATTTCCACCCACAGCCCACGGTGCAGGTTTTCAGATCATCTTGGTCCCACACCTCCATGTGGGATCCTCGGTGCTCCTCCAGAGAAACTTCCAGAATCCCCTCAGTTCCCTGGGTATTTTTTTTTTAGACCCCTGAATATTCTCTGTGCCCAACACAGGGTCTCCTCCATGTTCACCTGGGCTTCCATAGAATTCTACATCCCCCCCGCCCCCAGGCACGTCCATGGGTCTGTGCTAGGATAGATCTCCACAGAATCCAGGACTCCCCCGTATGAGGTACCCAAAGGTGTTAGGCACCCCTTTCATCCCTGAGTCCCCCATAAAGTGGACCCAAGAGCTTCTAGTCTCCTGGTCAACCACTTTCATTCCATAAACCTTTACTGAGGGCCACACCTGAGCTGGCATTGCTGTCCAAGTGGTGAGGGGACGGCAGCTAACCAGATCAACGAAGATACCTGCCCTGTGGGGCTCTGACGACAATAGATGAGGCGGGTGATAAGCAAGATAAGCAAAATGTATCGTATGTTTGATAGACAGTGCTAAAGAACAGATTAAAGCAGGGAAGGGGACAGGAATTATTTGTTGGGTGGAGTATGATTCTTGAAACGGTGCCAAGAAAGAATTCTCCAGTGAAGGGAACACTGAAGGAAAATGAGGGTCAGAGCTGTGTGGACAAAGTACCTTCCATGCAGGGCATGGCAAGTGCAAAGGCCCTGTGGTGGGAGTGAGCCAGGTGTGTTGTGGGACCATTGAAGGGCCTGTGTGGCCGGAGGGGAGCGTGCGAGGGGGAGAGAGAGAAAATGAAGTGGAGAGGTAGATCACATAGGTCCTGAGAAGCAGGGTAAGCATACGCCTGGTCTTCTGTAGTTATTAATGGGTCTGCACTCTGAAGTATCCCGCTATACATGGAAAACTGTGTGCTCACCCTACTTAGAAGGTCATTGTAGGGACTATGGCTTTTATAGGGTACCTGGGGAGTTTTCGTGTGGGCCACCATTATGTTATACGTATATTAATATATATAATGTTACACACAATTACATATGACATCCACATATACGATACGGTATTATGCATGGGGGCATGCAGTGAATAACCCAAAAGGACTTGTACGTAGGTGCATGTAAGTCTGGCAGGCGGAATAATAGTCCCCACGGATGCCCACATCCTCACATCCTAATCCCCAGAACCGGTGCGTATTATGACCTTATGTGACCAAAGGGACTTTGCAGACATGATTGAATTGAAGATCTTGAGATGGGAAGAGGGTCCTGGCTATCCGGGAGGGCCCTAAAGGTAATCACAGGGGCCCTTCTGAGGGGGAGGCAGGAGAGTCAGAGGAGATGGGATGATGAGGGGAGCAGAAGCCAGATGGAGCCACAATCCAAGGAGCATGAGTGGCCTCTAGAAGCCAGAAGAGAATCTGGAAGCAGATTTTTCTCCAAGAGCTTCCAATAGGAACACAACCCTGCTCACATCTTGCTTCTAACCCAGTAAGAACCGTTTTGGACTTCTGACCACCAGAACTGTAAGATAATAAATCAGTGTTGTTTTAAGCCCTCCCGTTTTTCATAATCTAAAGGCAGCAATAGAAAACTAATACAATAGGGTACCGGGGTGGGGGTGGGCGCCCGGACCCCTGTCTGAGAGCTACTCAGTGCTGCCAATGCGCACAGTGCACAGGGCTTTTATGTCGCCTTCCTGTCTCTGCCCCCGCTATGTAACAGGCACACCCCCGGCCTAGCGGTGGGCCCCCCCGAGGGTGAGCACAGCCTTCTGGCGGGGCGGGGCCTCTGATGGAGACCAGAACCAGGGTTTCTTTTAGCCCAGTTCAAGGCAAACACCTGTACAGCCCAGCCCCGTACCCAGACCTAACCCCAAAGTCGGGGCTCAGAGCGGGTGAACCTCGCAAAGCACCGCGCCCAGACGTTTTGCTTCACCTTTGGCCTTCGAGAATCCCCTCCCGTGCACGGGTAGGACTCGGGGAGGATCCCAAGAGGGGCAGCCTGAGTGGTAATAGGTGTCTGCAGAGGGCCTGCAGCGGGAACCAGCTAGCCCCCTTTGACGACTGGGGAAACTGAGGCCAAGACAGGGGTGAGGTGGGCCAACGGTGCTTACATCAGATACGAGGGGTGGGAACCCAGAGCTCCAGTAAAAGATGGACTAGGGGTCCAGGTGGAGGGGAAAAGCCCCGAGGGCGAGGGACCTACAAGACCTGCAAAGAGGGGGTGGGGCCTATCGGGGAGCGGCCCGCTCACCAGTACGGGGCGGGGCTTAAGGGAGGGGCGGGGTTAAGCTGGGAGAGGCCGAAAGGCCTAGAACAGGGGCGGAGCCTGAGGCGGCAGGGAGGGGCGGGGGCATAGGTGTGCGCGGGGCCCATCCGAGGCGGAGCTGCTGCGGGGGCGGGGCGTACGCCCAGACGGGGGTGGGGCTTGCAGGGAGGTCGAAGGGGCGGAGCTCGTCAAGGGGCGGGCTCCGGATCGGGGGCGGAGCTTAGGCCGAGAGAGGGCGGGGGGCGGGGCCGAGCGCCTTTTCCGGCCAGGTTAGGGCTTCAGAGCCTGGCACGCGGCCTGGGCCTCAGGTACGGCCCCAGGTTGGGAGGGTGCGCCGGGAACTTCCGGGCGAGGCTGGCGCATTTCCGGTCAAGATGGCGGCGCCCACCCGAGTCAGGTGCGGGCGACTCTGTCTTTAGGCGCGGCGGTGACTCGAGGCCCGGGGAAGGTGAGGCCCGGGGAGGTGAGGTCCGCCCCGCGTTGGCTCCCCTCTTTGGAGAGGAAGGAGGAGATTTGTTGCCAAGACGGCCAAACGGAGGACTTGTTGCTATGGAGGCAGGGCAGTGGGGTTGCTAAGAGACGGGAACGCATTTAGTGGAGGTGGGGGAGGGGGTTGCTAGGTGGAGTGGGTGGGGCCTGTCGCGAGGGAGGAGGGAGGGGCTTGCGACTTTGGGGAAGGGTCCCGCTGGTATGGAGGAAGCCGAGGGGGCTCTGGTTTGGGGCCATGGGGGGGCTCGGAGCTGCCCTAAAACGTCACCTTCTCGGCACACCCCCAGGAGTCGACCTGTCAGGACGGCAGAGCTGCCCCCGCGGTGACCTCCCCCTACCCCACACACATTCTTCCCTGCACAAACGGCCCATGGCGGACCAAGGCTCGGGGGGCAGCCGCCTCCCCCTGGCGCTGCCCTCAGCCTCCCAGGGCTGCTCATCGGGGGGCGGCGGCTCCTCGGCGGGCAACTCGGGCCATCCCCCGCCGCCGCGAAGCCTGCAGGGCCTGCTGCAGATGGCCATCACGGCGGGCTCTCAGGAGCCGGACCCCCCTCCAGAGCCCATGAGTGAGGAGGTAAAGGGGGGGCCCCGCGAGATGGGGGAGGGGTGCCCAGGGCAGGCGCGGAGTCCAGGGGTGAAGGCCGAGCGGCAGGCTGTGTTGGTGCCACTATGGGTTATTGTCCACGAAGGTCGGAGCTCCCGAGTGTCAGGGTGGGCAGATCCCCGCATCCCAGCCGCGCGCGGGGATGCGAGTAGCTTCGCGGTGCAGAGGAAGGGCGGGGGCGGGGGGGGGGTTGGGTTCCCGGAGCCAGGCCGACCTGGTTTCAGCCGTATCCAGCTGTGTGACCTTGGGCATAACGCTTCATCGTTCTGAGCAGAAAGGCCTTTTTTTTTTTTTTTTCCTTAAAGATTCTACTTATTTGAGATAGAGCACGCACAAGCGGTGGGGAAGGGCAGAAAGAGACAGAGAAGCAGACACCCCGCTGAGCAGGGAGCCCCATGCGGTGGGACCGGGGATCTTGACCTCAGCCAAAGGCAGTCACTTAACCGACTGAGCCACCCAGGTGCCCCTGAGCAGGGTCTCTATTTGCAAGCTGCTGCTGATAATAAGAGTAGTGGGAGGACTTCATGGGGGTATTTCTGAGGATCCACACAGTGCTGGGGACAGAGGCAGGTCCTCTGCAGGCAGCAGGCTGTTGTTCTCATGAAGACTTAGGTGTGACTTCAGGCTTCGTGCCTGGCCGACTGTGTGACCGGGGCATGTCACAGCCTTTCTGGGCCTCAGGTTTTCTCGTCTGTGGAGTGGGGATGACAATAACACCTAGCGTCTTGGAGATGAGTAGCAATATCTGTCCCATGTGATGTTCAGCTGACGACAGTGTTCCCAGTGTATGAAACATCGCGCTAACCCAGTGACATCCGTGGTGTCACCTTTAGGGCAATGAGGTAGGAACAGGCCCAGAAAGACGAACATCTTGCCCAAATCGTTCCGGGGCTTTGACTACAGAGCCCGCATGTGAGCACTAACGGGCCTGGCGGAAAAAGAAAATTCAGTGGCCCGCTCTCAGCTGTCATTTGGTTACTGGCCTCCTCCTTGATCTCTTTCTTCGTTTGGTTTCTAGAACAGCACAGGGTCCTGGGTTCCATCCTCACTCACTGGCTGTTCCCCGCTCCCCAGCCTCTGAGTGATGGCACACACCAGGGCTCTGCTCTGCCCTACCTCTGCGCACTTCCTTTGTGGTCTCATATCGTGTTGAGATTTTACGCGGACGACTCTCGAGTTTATATTGCTAGGCCAGTAGTAGTTCTGATCTGATTCCCCTGGGGATATTTGGCAACACATGGAGACATGTTTCGTTGACCCACTCGGGGTCGGGGGGGAGGGGGGGCTACTGGCATCTGGTGGGTAGAGACCAGGGATGCTGGTCAACGTCTTACCGTGCTCAGGACATCGGCATCTCCCCCATGCCCCCCGAACTCTCCAGCTCAGAGTGTCAGTAGAGCCAGGGTTAGAAAGCCAGGTCTAAGCTGGACCTCCTCCCTGAACTTCAGGCAGCCTACTCAGTATTTTACCTTGGGTGCCTAATAGATCCCTCGAACTTAACACGGTGGAAAATGGGCTCTAGTCTCTGCTCCTCCTGCTCCATACCTTCTCGTACCGTTTTCCCCATTTCCTTCTGGTTGCTCTGGACAGACCTAGGAGTCCCTTCTCTCACACCCCATAGCCAGTGGCTCCCTAAATCTAGCACCTAGGAAATTGACTCGGGAAAGGCCTCTGTGTGGGTATCTGTTGATTGCGGGAACAGGGAGCTCTCAGATGTTGGCTGTTAGAAGGAACAAGTGTTACTCGTGAATTGATTACTGATGGGGGTTTGCTTCTTGCCCCCACCCTCCTGCCCTGTCTTGTGCGCCAGAGGCGTCAGTGGCTGCAGGAGGCTATGTCAGCTGCCTTCCGGGGCCAGCGGGAGGAGGTCGAGCAGATGAAGAGCTGCCTTCGGGTGCTGTCCCAGCCTACCCCCTCCGTGGCTGCCGAGGCCGAGCTGGCCACCGACCAGCAGGAGCGCGAGGGGGCCCTGGAGCTGCTGGCTGACCTGTGTGAAAACATGGACAATGCCGCAGGTATGCCCAGGCCCCTGCGCGGCCGCCCCTCTGTCTCTTCCCGCCTCCTTAGCCGCACATCCTGCTGTGGCTTAGCTCTTGTCCTTTCCCTCGGGGACCAGACCACACCGTCGACCTCCTCCCCACCCTTCCAGCCTCCAGCCCCTCCCTCTCTGGTCTGGCCCCAACTCGGGCCCCAGAAGAGGCTGTTCTGTCTTCCTGCTTGGTCCCCTGGCCCTCAGGAGGGGACCTTCTCTCACGCCACCCACCTGACAGCAGGTCCGCCTCCCTGACGTTCTCCAAAACTGGTCATTTCTCCGTAGTCTCTTGGGAGTGCACTGTCTCCCTAGAATATGAGTGAGGAGGTCGTACTGGGTGGCATGGTCAGAGAAGGCCTCCCCAGAGGGTGCCTGCTGAGCAGAGACCTGACGTGGTGGAGTGGGTTATGAGGTCAGCCCTGGAAAAGGCATTCCGGGCAGAGGGAATGGCCAGTGCAAAGGCCCTGAGGTGGGAACCTGCCTGGTACGTGGGGGAACAGCAGGGCGAGTGCAGTGAGTGAGGCGCTGGAGGTCGGAGGTGTTGCTGGGTTGCTGTGGGTTTTGTTCTCAATGCCGAGGAGCTGTTAAAAGGACAGCGTTCCCCTTTCCTTTGGAGGGGCATGCGGTAGCCGTTAAGGGTGTAGACGGGTCTTCCCTGGTTCTCTGGATGTTTCCTATAAGTAAAGTCGTAGACGACGTGAGCTCCTGTGACTGGCTTCCTTGAGTGCGACGTTTTCAAGGTTCTCCCACCCTGGAGCCTGTATGGGAGCTTTCTTCCCTCGTATGGCTCTTAGTCCACGTGTTTATGTGTTCTGAGCTGATGGGCATTTGGGTCCTTTCCCCCTGTGGTTATAGAGAATAATGCTGCTGTGAGCCTTGGTCCCTGGTTGCCGGGATTTGGGATACTTACGCCGCAGTGGACCCACCATAAGCCTGTGTCTAACTTTTTTTTTTTTTTTTGTGTCTAACTTTTTGAGGAACCGCCAAGCTCACTTGGTACCATTTTTTTTTTTTTTTTTTTTAACAAAAGCAGGTGGTGGGCCATAGTTTGCCAAGGCCTGGTCTAGGGGAAGTCCTGATTGTCACAAGGATTGGGGGCCAGGACTGGCATCTAGTGGGCTGGAGTCCGGGACCCCAGCCCCCCAAATGTTGGATTTTGAGACACGCTGGCCTTGGAGGGACCCCCGGTTGGGCGCTTGATGGGGCCCGCACTTGGGGCAGGCCCCCCTGGGAGCCGGCCTGCCCCCTCCAGCCTCACCTGCTGTATTCATGTGTGAGGGCTGCCATCCGTGGGGGCTGAAGCAGAAACGTATTTTCTCAGGGTTCTGGAGGCTGGAAGTCTGAGATCCGTGTGTGGGCGGGGCTGGTTTCTCCTGGGCGCTCTCTCCTTGCTTCGCAGGCAGCCGCCCTCTCCCTGTGTCCTCACATGGTCTTCCCCGTGTGCCTGTCTGTGTCCTCACGTCCTCCTAGAAGGGCACCAGTCATACCACCCGGGTCAGCATCTACCCCGAAGACCTCCCTTTACCGGGACGATCTCTTAAAAGGCCCGGTCCCCGAATACAGCCCCATCCTGAGGGACTTGGGGGTTGGGGCTTCCACATGCGAGTGCTGGTGGGGGGTGTGCAGAGCTCAGCCCGACCAGCTGGACTCCCGCGGGCCCTCTCTCTGGCGCAGACTTCTGCCAGCTGTCGGGCATGCACCTGCTGGTGGGCCGGTACCTGGAGGCGGGGCCCGCGGGGCTGCGGTGGCGGGCGGCGCAGCTCATCGGCACATGCAGCCAGAACGTGGCGGCCATCCAGGAGCAGGTGCTGGGCCTGGGCGCCCTGCGCAAGTTGCTGCGGCTGCTTGATCGGGACGCCTGCGACCTGGTGCGCGTGAAGGCCCTCTTCGCCATCTCCTGTGAGTGTCTGGGACAGCCGGGGAGGGGCCGAGGGGGACGGGCCGTCCTGGCTCACGGATTCCCGTCGCCCGTGAGGACCGTGTGCTTGTGTGGGGGAAGGGGTGGAGAGCCCGCCAGCCCCTCGCCAGGCAGAGAGCCAGATCCCGAGGACGCAGGAGCGCCACTCAGCTCAAGTGCTGCCCGCACGTCAGGGTCCGTGGCCTCTGCCCTGCGGACGCTCCCTGTGGCGTGGAGGGGCCTGGCCTCCGCCTGTGAGACCGGTGGCCCTCGCGCCTGCCGCCTCCCGGGGAGCAGGTGCTGGGCCGGGGATGAAACCAGGGCCTTGGGGCCCCTCTCTGTGCCAGGTCCACACCAAGCCCTGTGCGCGCGCTACCTTGTGTTGTCCACGCACACAGCCTCTGAGGTAGGGAGACCGGTCCACGTGGAGGAGGGGCCTGGTCAGGTCGCCCAGGTGAGAGCCCGGGGCACCCTGCAGAGTCCTGCGGATGTGGGGCTGGAGCCCAGGCAATGTTCTTCACCGTGATGCACCGGGAGCCGGGCCCCCGCTGTGTGTGTGCCGTGCTGGGGGCCCCCACTGGACTGTTACCTTTTTTTTTTTTTTTAAAGGTTTTTATTTATTCATTTGACAGAGACACAGCGAGAGAGGGAACACAAGCAGGGGGAGTGGGAGGGGGAGAAGCAGGCTTCCCGCCGAGCAGGGAGCCCTATGTGGGGCTCGATCCCAGGACCCTGGGATCATGACCTGAGCCGAAGGCAGACTGAGCCACCCAGACGCCCCACTTTCCCAATGTTTGTCACACCGCATGTGTGTGTGGGGGGCTTGGAGACGACCAGTTTTCCAACTCTGGCTACCAGCTGGGTGTTCTACTGTCCCATTCTGACAGTGGCCCCTGGGGGTTGGCTCATCTCCGCAGGGTGAGGGCTCGGTTCTATGAGACAGCCCCTGCTTCAGACACACGTCGAAAGTTTGGGCCTTCTAGGGGCGCCTGGCTGGCTGAGTCCCCAGACCATGCAACTCTTGATCTCGGGGTCGTGAGTTCGAGCCCCACGTTGGGTGTGGTTTGACTTAAAAAAAAAAAAACAACAAAACAAAACTTGGGCTTCCCGTACTTCTTAGTTACTGGGCATATATATATCAGGCGTTCCCGTGACCCCCTCCTCAGGTTCGATAATTTGCTAGAATAGCTCACAGAACTCAGGGAAGTACTCGTGTTTGGTGGCTTATCACAGAGGCTGCGGATGATCAGCCAGATGAAGCCGGGCACAGGACGAGGTCTAGAAGGGTCCCGAGCGTGGGAGCTTCTGTCCCTGAGGAGTTGGGGCCCGCACAGGTGTTGGCTGACCCAGAAGCCCTCTCAACCCCACCGTTTAGCGATTTTCATGGGGGCTTCCTCGTGGGGGCACCGTGGATCGTTAATTCCACTCCCGTCCCTCTCCTGTCTCTGGAGGTTGGGAGGTGGGGCTGGAGGCGCCAAGTGTGATCCTGGCTTGGTATTGCTGGTAAGGAAACCCCGTCCGGGAGCCCACCCAGAGGGCCCTCACTGGGACGAAAGATGCTCCCATCACCCGGGAGATTCCATGGGCTTCACGAGCTTGGTGTCAGGAACGGAGGCAAAGACCAAGGATATGTTTGCCGTGTCTTGGTGGCCCTGGGAAAAGAGCAGAGAGGACGGAAAGGAATTCTGGCCAGAGAGAGAGAGTCCCGGAGCGGGTGGCGTCTGGAAGGAAGGTCACATCCAGAACTCGGGAGACAGATAGACTCATTTCCCCAGAGGTACCAAGACTCAGAGCGGGATGCGGGAGGGATGGGGCAGACTTGTCTCCTAATAGCTGACATTAGTTACACCTCAATAGAAAAGTACTTAGAAGTTAATGTTTATGGAGCCCAGGCCGGTCGAGGCTGATAGGTGAGAGCCATTCTGCTGTGGGTGGTGCCGGTGACCTCGGGCCCCTCCCTCTCTCTCTCGCCCCCACCCCCCCCAGGCCTGGTCCGGGAGCAGGAGGCTGGGCTACTGCAGTTCCTTCGCCTGGACGGCTTCTCGGTCCTGATGCGGGCCATGCAGCAGCAGGTGCAAAAGCTCAAGGTCAAGTCGGCGTTCCTGCTGCAGAACCTGCTGGTGGGCCACCCCGAACACAAAGGTGGGGCGGCCAGGGCAGGGGCCCAGGGACAACCCCCAAGGGAGGGCGGGGGGAGGGGAGCACCTGGGGGAGGGGTGCGGACCGCCCCTCTGACCCCCAAGACCCTTCCCCCAGGGACCCTGTGCTCCATGGGGATGGTCCAGCAGCTGGTGGCCCTGATCCGGACAGAACACAGCCCCTTCCATGAGCATGTGCTTGGAGCCCTGTGCAGGTAGGCTGGGCCTCTGAGAGGATGAGGCCCGGGGCCGGCGCCCCCACCTCTCGGGCTGGCGCCACTGGGCTCCAGCCCCGCAGCCGCCTCCCCTCTAGGATTCAGGACTCGGGGCCTTTCCCACAGAGGGGGCAGGAATCGTAGTGCTGGCCCTCTCTGAGCTCTCGTTGCCTCACGTTTTCTGACCCAGCAGCCTGGGCAGAGGGGGGAGAGTCTGTCTGACCCCCCCCAACACACACACACGGGACCAGCAGGCTGGCGTCTGGAAAAGATGACCGAGTGGAGCAGCCGCTCGAGCAGGTGGCAGCTCTGGTGTGCGGCGTGGGCTCCAGGCCAGGCTCTGTGCCGGGCGCCTTGTGTATAGTCTCCCCGTAGGCCCTGGGGTGGGGTGGGGGCCTCGAGAGGTGTGTATTGCAGATGGGGAAACTGAGGCCCCGTGCGAGGAACTGTCGCGCCCTGGCTCCTCGGGGAGGGGCGGCCCTGTGCAGAGGGAGGTCCCAGGGATGGCTCTCCTGTCCCCGCAGCCTGGTGACAGACTTCCCCCAGGGCGTGCGGGAGTGCCGGGAGCCCGAGCTGGGCCTGGAGGAGCTGCTGCGTCACCGCTGCCAGCTGCTGCAGCAGCACGAGGAGTACCAGGTACGGCGGGGCCTCGGGCGCCGCGGCCGCGTCCCCTCCCCTGGCTCCCGTGTTTGTCCGCCGTCCCCTCCCCCGGGCCGCGTGAGCGCCGCAGGCCAGCAGGAGAACCAGGACCTTGGAGCGTTTGAGGGGGTAACAGAGTCATTTGTTTATCATCCAGATCTCATAAGTACTAACATCCCAGCAGATATGTACTAATTACTCGATAGACAAGTCAACGATAAAAGGCAGCCCATTAAACATTTAGTTAAATAAAAAATATTTAAGTAGATAATGAGTAAGAGATAACTCAGATGTTTAATTAGATAATAAGTGACAAGTGATAAATGGCGTGTTAGATATTTAGGTAGATCAGTAACAAAAACGTGATCACTCAGATAATTAGATCATCAGTAACGGGGTGGTGATCGAGAGCGACTCGTCGAACATTCGCGTACTTGTTGAGTTATCCGGACAACAAAGTGGGTCAGCTGATGGAGGATGAAGTCCCGCCCAGATGATGGGCTCTGCAGCCCCTCCGCGTCCTGGGACGTCGTCTGCTCTACTCAGTCCATCCCTTCGTGACACTGTCGTGCATTTCCTGAGAGCCACGGGGAGGGAGGAGCAGGGCTGTGCAGGAGAGGCAGCTGCCCACCCCCGGGTGCCCGGCCCGACCCCGTCACACGGACACGTGGAAATGGGCGCGTGCGGGTTGTGGGGTCCTCGGGGCCCCAGCCTGGCCCTGGGCTGGGGTGTCCGCTGGGGAGGGCATGTCTGTTCCCGGCGCTGCTGGTGTGCCAGACCCGGGGCAGGGGGTCGTGTCCGGCCCCTACACACACACACACACATACACACACACCCCGCTGAGGGAGGCCTTGTGTGAACTGGCCACCACTCCTTGTTTCTTTTCTTTTTTTTCCTCCAAAAAACTCTTTTGCAACTTTGTTGGGGTATAATTGTCACAGAATAAGCTCCACTCACTGGAAGCCTGCCACGTGAGAAGTTTAGACCCGTGCACACACCCGTGCAACCCTCACCCTTCCTCCTCCCCGTTCGTCGGGCGCCAGGCCCTGAGCTGGGCGCCGCGGATTTGGTGAGGGGCCGCAGGAGCCAGCCTTGGTTCCCCCGGGGCCCCGGGGCGGGGGGGCAGAGGCACTCGGGGACACGTAGGCAGACACACACCTAGCGTGTGTGTACACGGGCACGTACAGTACACGTACAGGGCGGGGTTCGCAGCTGTGTCATTTAGCATTCCGTTCTGTACGGTGTGACGGCAGGAAGTTAGACCTACCGGGGAGGGAACCGCCTGTGAGTGTCCCCCACAGCGGCTGTGACAGTCCTGCAGCCCGGGCGGTGTAGCACGGACACGCGGAGTCTCACCGGTGCGGGGAGTAGGAGCCCGATGTCAGGGAGTCAGCAGGGGCGCGCCCCCTCTGAAGGCTCTGGCGAAGAACCCTCCCTCTTCAGCTGCTAGTAGTTAGGGCAGTCCTTGGCGTTCCTTGGCTCCTCCGTACGCCGCTCCACTCTCTTCGCAGGGTCTTTGCTATGTGTTTGTGTCTTGGAACTCTTTCCAGATGCTTAAATAGAGGTCTGCTTTAATTTTTTTTTTTTTTTTTTAAGATTTTATTTATTCGTTTGAGAGAGAAAGAGAGCATGAGCGGCGAAGGGGCAGAGGGAGAGGGATAAGTGACACAGGGCTCGATCCCGGGACCATAGGATCATGACCTGAGCTGAAGGCAGCCGCCCAGGCGCCCCTGAGGTCTGCTTTAATCTCAGCATAATTGAGTACTGTAGTCGGCATGGTACTCTGTAAGGCGATTCTGTCGTGACTTAGTCCTCTTTTGTATTTTTGTAGGTAAACTTAGGAGTTAAATTTCATGAATGCTTTCTTGTGAGAAGGTCCTGTGGTCATGGGGTTCAAAATTCAAGATGCACAGGAGGGTAAACAGTGAAAAGTCTCCCTGCTGCCCCCCCCCCCCCGCCCCACCCTGGTCCCTCACCACCCAGTACCTCCCCCAGTTCTGTGTGTGGCCTTCCTGAGATAGTCTGGGGACTCAAATAGATGTGCGCATAAATTCTTCTCCTCTTTCCTCTCGCCCTTTTGTGCAAAACCTACCTGTCCCGACCACTTTTCTGCTCTTTGCCTCATTCCCTTTCACAACATCTCAGGGAGGAGTGCGGAAGGAGTGTGTTGTGTGTTGGCGGCTTTTCCCCGTTTCCCTTTGTAGCTGCAAGGTAGGTCGCTTCCTGCGAGTCACGACCCCTCTTAGTGGACACGCAGGTCGCTGCTACCAACTTTGCTAAGGGAATAGCCCTTTGCCTGTGTTTCTCTGTCTGCGTGAGAACGTTTGCGGCGCGACTGCCAGAGAGCGAAAAGCTGGGTGGAGCTAGTGAAAGGTGAAGTCACGGAGCTCAGGGCCGTGTTTGCTAGGTTTTGCCGAGTTGCTCTTTACGAAGGCTGAACCACTTATTCCTCCAACCACAAGGGTGCCCAAGGGGACCTCGAGCCGTTTGACTTTTTTTTTTTTTCCAAGCTGATGGGTGATAAGTAGCATTTTAGTCCAGTTTACATCCGCGTTTCCACTCTGAGTGAGGTTGGGCAGCTTTCCTTTTTTGTGAGCTCTTCATTCAGATCCTGTGCCCGTTTGCCTACGGGGCGGTGGCTTCTGCAGTGGATTCTAGGAACTCTGTTAGCCCTTCATGATGAGTTGCAAAATTTTCACCCCACGTTGTCGTTTTTCTTTCGTGTTTGTTTCTGGCATCTTTTTGCCTCGCGGGTACCTTTTATGTTCATGCGGCCGACCTCTGAGTGCTGCTTTCCTGGTTTCTGGGGTTTGTACCCGTGGAAGGGGTTTTAATTTTAAGTGGGGGTTCCTAGGGGTCGGTCCTACCCGGTAGTTAGGAGGAGCCCAGGGGGTCTGAGGGGAGGACAGACCGATGGGCCTCTGGGGGGCCCCCCGTTGTGGTTCAGTAATCCAGGCACAGGTGAGAAGACACAAACGGCGCTGTGGTTCTCCACGGGAGTCCGAGAACCAGGGGAGGCTTCGGAGCATGCCGCGGGGAGGGAGGAGACGCCATCTCCGGGTGCAGACCGAGCCAGAAGCAGGGGCCGGCCGCACACTCAGGGCTGCTCCCACTTTCTCCCCCACCCCCCACCCAGGAGGAGCTGGAGTTCTGCGAAAAGCTGCTACAGACCTGTTTCTCCAGCCCGACGGATGACAGCATGGATCGGTGAAACCCGGCGGCTTGTTCACCCCCTCTCCGTGGGAAGCCCAGGCTCTCAGGGGGGAGCAGGGCCTTGTGGGTGCGTGGCCAGGGCGCGCCGGCCCGACTCTGCTCAGCCCCCGGAAGGGGCGCGGGGGAAGGTGCCGGCTCCCTGGACCCCGGCCCTCACTGCGTTCCCCCTTCTGTGTCCACACTGTTCTTCTAATAAAGGTGTTTCTCCTCCTCCCCCTGCTCGCTCACCGTGGCCTCGGTCAGCTCCCCTGGAGGGGGCCTGGGCGGGAGGGGCCCCGCTCTCAGGGGCCCCCGGGCGCGGGCGGAGCCGGGGCACCCGCGCTTCTTGTCGGCTTGTCTCCGGCTGCTCCGTTTGAAGAACCCCCTGCCCTTGGCGCCCAGGCTGCCCGCCCTGAGGCGGAAGCCAGGTCATTGGCCAGCACCCCGGGCTGATGCTGGGAGAAGGCGGAAGCAGGCGCACCCAGGGCTGTGTGTGCCCGGGGCTGGGCCTCGGCCTCGCCCGTGTACAAAGCACCTAGCCCTCTCCAGCTTTCCCAGGGAGGGGCGCCGAGATGGCCCCATCCCCTTCCCTAAGTTCCTTGTCAGTTGAGCTAAAGGAGGTTTCATCATTTGCAGCCAGGGCTCCCGGCCAGTGCCGTCTCTCAGATGAGGAGTCTGAGCCCGGGGTGGTTGAACCGTGGGCAGAAGTTCCCAAAGCCGGGTTTCAGACCGAGCTGTGCCCCCCCACCTCCCCCCTATTCCGGTCTCCGAGCTCCATTTGATGTTGACGAGTTCCTCTCACGTGGACTCTACTTGTACTCCTGGGATTTGGGAGGGACCAGCGATTTTCACCTTTCTTCCCAAATTCAGAATAAATCGAAAGGCAGCTGCGGGACTTGAGGATTGGAGAGCGGGTATCACTTTTATTACCATTAGCGCCGATGAGAGGAAGTGGCTTTAGTCCTGCTTCTGATGCTAATGCCCAGCATTAGACATGCCGGCCTGTCGGGTCACGGGCAGCACTGGACAAACACAGACATTCCCGTGGGTGTAGCAGGCCAGATGCTGGGCC
>CM053620.1:43843557-43860306 GCA_028646535.1 Procyon lotor | reverse complement strand
AAAAAAAAAAAAAAAGATTTACTTGAGAGAGTGTGTGTACACTACGTAAGCAGGGGCAGGGCCAAAGGAGAGGTAGGGGGAGACTCTCAAGCTGACCCCCCAGCTGAGCACATAGCAAGCTCTACGTGGGGCTTGATCCCACAACCCTGAGTTGGAACCAAGAGTCTCATACTTAACTGAGCCACCCAGGTGCCCCGCACCTCCCAATTCTAATACACAGAAGAGTGTGGCCAACCTTCGAGTCCTGATGGGGTGGAGACAGAGATTTCAGTCCTTAAAGCCCCCACCTTCTTCCAGACTGACCGTGTCAACCTCTCAGGTTTCATTTGGTGGTTGAATACGGCTACCCCCTGCCCCTCAGTTCCCGAGCTTATGTGTTAAAATAATATGGCAGCTGTGCGATCACACTGGGGAGGAAAGCAAGCAAAACGCTGAGTAAAAGGAGAACGTGACAGAGGAAAAGAGGACTCAAGGAACCAAAGGACATGCCCCACAATTGCTTCCTGCAAGATGAGAAGGCAAGATTGGCAAAACCAAGGAAACAGAGGACTGTGGTGGGTTGTTCAGGAAATATTTGCTCCCTCCCTCTCCATGAGAGCGATAGACTCTCCCACCCCGTGGGGTATGGAGTGCAAATGCCTGCCCATGACTTTGGGCTTCACCAAGCGTGATGTGTTTTGACCAAGGGATGGTAGCAGATGTGAGACAACCGATGGGCTTGACCTCCGGCCCTTCTGCCTTTCCTTATGCCATGGTGGCCCAGCGAGCCCAGGCATGGGAGCAGGACCAGCCCTTGCCACCCTTCACAAAGGCAGCTCCAAGCTGGGAGCCTGACACAGGCTGCCCAGATGGTGACTGTCACACAGCAGCAGCAGGTAGCGGCTACAAGGACCAAAAAACGTCCCATGCCACAAATACACTGGAAATAGCAAGGCCCAGAAGAGGCAAGTGATCATCGGCGGATACGGGTGGAAATGACAAAGATTATTCAAGCAAGGAGAGAGACGCGAAGATATGTGAAGGACAGACGCATAATTGGCATCCTTGAAATGGAGAACAAAGAGCAAGTGCAGGAAAATGTACCCAACCGTACAACTCAACAAAAGGTCTCAGAAATAGAAAAAGTCAATCTGCAGGTTAAAACACGGAAGTTGGGTCAGGGCAGGCACTCGGTTGTCTGATCATTTTGGTGGGCCTGCAACATGGGCAAGGGGGGGCCCTGAAAGCTGGGGAAACAAGCAACAGTAAGACAAAGCCCCGGCAAAGGCGTGCAGGGGGGACCCAAGCTGGCCTGCAGCGGGGAAGGCGTCAAGAACCGCGCGGGACCCGAGCCTTGGCTGGAGAGAAAACCCGCTGTGGATTTCCCCAGGAGCTGGATCCTGGAGCCGAAGCGGGACTATAATTGGACGAGACGGAGGAGAGAGCGGGAAGAGAAATCCTGGAGCAGGATTTCCTCTGGACTTTGGAACGGAGTCGCAGAGAAACGCCGGCGGCGCGCAGTGGCGCCTGCGCGTTGGGTTGTCTGGGTCGACTCGGGGAGAGACCGTTGGCCCGAAGCAGCGCAAGCGCGTCTGCGGCCGAGGGCCGGCGGGGTCGCGGGGAGGGTCCGGGCCTCCACGCGCACGCGCACTGCCGGGCCCGGGCGCGCGGCGTCCGCGCACCGGGACGGCGGCGAGTGGGCGGGGCTTCCTGCGTGCCGCTGCGCTGGGGGATTGTGGGATAGTGGCGGCCGGAGCCGGGCGTCGGAGGCCCCGAGCGGACTGCACAGCCCGGAGACCCAGCCGGTTCGGGGAGAGGGGCGGCCAGGGAAGTGGGCCTCGGCTGACGTCGGCCGCTGCTCTGCCCCGCGGCCTGTCCGGACTGCGGAGGGAAACGTCTCCCCTCACCGGCCTTTGCTTTCCCGCGCGGCGCCGGGCCGGGCCGGCCGGGGCGACTTCCCCGCCGAGGGCCTCCGTGGGCCTCGCGACCGCGCCGACCTCCCCGCGCCCCTCAGCCGCCGGCGGGCCCCGGACTCCCGCCTCCGTCCCCCGACCCGCGCGGCTCGGCGCACCGGGGCCCCCCTAGGCCCGAAGGCGCGTGCGCGAGCCCCCGCCGCCGCCCCCCGCCCCCTCACACCGGGCCCCGGAGTCGGGGCCGGAGCCGCCGGCGGCGGGGCGGGGGGGGCGCCCCGATGAGCCCCGAGTGCGAGGAGCCGCCGCCCCCCCGCGCAGGTGAGCGGCCGTCGCGGGGTCCCCCGCCCCAAGTTCCCTGGTCTCTCCTCCCGCCCGACTCCCCCTCCCCGGAGCGAGCCCCACCCCCTGGGACGTCTCCACCGTTTGGTCCCCGGCCCCCTCCCCGGGAGCACCCCCTTCCTGCTCTTGGTCTCCGCGGTCCGGGCTCGGGCCCCAGCGGGGCAGTGGGGCTCTTCCGTGTGCGGGGGTGCTCGGGAAGCGGCCCCATGGCCGTGAGGGCGGGCGACGGCAGCGGGAGGGGACACAAAGGCCCCGCCGGACAGTCACAATTAGTGGTGTCGTGATGGAGGTAGCTCAGGGCCCGCGGGCGGCCGAGGAGGGGCCGGTGAGACCGGCTCCGCGCGGCGCTCGCTGTCAGGGAGGGACGGTAGGGCTTGACAGATGGAGAGTGGGAAGAGGGGCCTTCCGGGTGGAAGGAGCAGCCCGTGCAAGTCTCTGAAGGTGGGGACCGCGGACGGGGCTGCAGGGGCGAGGGGAGGCGGGGGACCTTGGTGCCGCTGCTTGTCCAGACCCTCGAGTGACCCCTTCCGGTTAGGGTCCTTCCTTGCGCGCTCTTGCACACCCAGTGCCTGCGCCGAGGCCCCAGGCGTGACAGGAACACCGGCCTGAAAGGCAAGATGTTTCTGGAAGGGAAGCTGTGTGAGGTGTGGTGTGGGGCTCCGGGTTGTAAAGAAACTTCAGCGGGGTGTAGACGGGTGCTGACGTCAATGCCCTTCTGCGGTGGCCCTGGGGCTTCGGCGGGCTGTCGGGGGGAAGCCTGCCGCAGAGTGCAAGGCCTCGGGCGTGCTCCAGGATGGAGAGCTGTGACGATGATTGCTGGGCTTAGGGTTGTCTACTGCAGCGGTCCTAGGGCCGATCGTGCCCCCCAGGGGACACTTGGCGATGGCAGGAGGCAGCGGTGCTTACAGCGCGGGCCGTGCCCCTGGCCCCGGGTGGGTGGAGGCCAGGGATGCTGCTGGCTGCCTCGCAGTGCGCAGGACCGCCCCCACCACAGGATTTTCCAGCCCCGACCGTCAGTACTGCTGCGGGGGAGAAACCCAGCTCTCTCAGCGGCTGTGTGTTCAGAGTTGTGTATTTTGATCTGACTTTCGGGTTTTTGGTGATTTTCGTTGGGGCCCCTGCTGTTTCTCTGCGTTAGAGGAGAACCTGCTGGTCCCCTCGCCCCAGCAACAACCCTTTTTTTTTCAGGATCTGTGGGAAGTGACTTAGGCAGGTCGCTTTCCCTTTCTGGACTTCACTTTTTTTTTTTTTAATTAATTCAACAAGTATTTCTAGCTGTCGGCCTGGCCTTCTGCGGAGGGAGGCAGGTGCTAGGAGGCGAAGCCTGTCGCAGCACGCAGACGCTGTCCTGGGGTGACCACGGAAGCTGTGGAAGCGTGGAGCAGGCCCCTAACGCAGTCAGGGGAGGCTTCCTGGAGGAAGTGGTGTCTGTGCTGAAGCCTGAAGGACCCAGGAGGAGCTAGTCAGGCTCGAAGAGCTGGAGGGGAGGCAGAGGGAGCAGCCAGCCAGGGCAGAGGCGAGGGTGCCCGCGAGCAGTCAGGTGTGGCGGGAGTGTTGCGCGCCATGCGGGTGGCCGCCAGAGATGATGAGGTGAGAGAGGCCCGGGAGCTGTGGCGAGAACGAGAGGCCTCCCTGGCTCACGGCTCCCTGGGGCAGGCTCAGCACGTGGGGAGTGGGGACACGCCCTCCTTTCCAGGCCAGAGCTCAGCGTCCTCTTTGAACACCGTTTTATTCGTCTTCCCGTGGGAGGTGTGGTCCTCCAGTCGCCCGAGAGGTGTCTCCCAGGGGAGGAGACGGGTTGGGTGCTGCTAGGACCTGGTCCAGGGCCACAGGGATTAAATTTGGAGAGGCAGGGTTGGATCCTCGGCTGCTCTGACTTCGGGTCGCCCCGGACCACCGAGGCTGCTTCTCTTGGTGTTCCAAGCTCTGTTTCGGGGTCTCTTCTTTCCCTTTCCTCCTTGGAACCTGTGCCTGAGTAGGAGCCCTCAGGCCCGTCCTCGGCCCTTGCCTGGGGTCTACAGTCTGTTTCCTAATCATTCCCTCCCCGGGTTTGGACCAGAGTGGCCACTTCCCTGGGAGACTGTGCTCCGGGCCGTCCCCTAACTGGGGCTCCTTCCCAGGCTTTCCCAAGCCATGGGAAAGTCCCAGCTCATCGTCCTCCGTGGCTCTGGCCAGGTCCACCCCTTGTCCCACATGGGCGTCCTGCCGCCCGCCTTGCTGCGTCTGTGCTGGGTTCTGCATCCAGCACACACATGGGGTCCTCCTCAGAGGTAATGGGGTCGCCGTTACTGTTATCCTGTCCTCAGAACCCAAGTCCGCTACCCCCTTTCCAGACTTGGAGAACTGACCGTTGGCTGGGGGGCCTTGAGGGAGGAGGTCTCACCGTCCTTGGGCCTGTTGTGCCCGGCGAGGGGCTGGGCCCGGCCTTTTGGTGGTGGGTTCTCTCCCCTTGAAGGGCTCATGGAGACAGCGTGTCATTACAGCAGCCTGTGGGCCTGTGACGGCTGAAGGTGGCAGCCCTGGCGGCCACCCTGGAGGCCCTCCGAGAGACCTGTGTGCCCTTGACCTCTGGTTCCGGGTGCTTTGGGGCCAGGGCAGGCAAGGAAGGGGTGGGAGATGAAGGACCTGCCCACGGGCTCCCTGGCAGGCGGAGCCGTGCCTGGAAAGACACGGGCGGTGGTGGCGGCCACGGCAGGGCCACGGGGCTGGCGCCCTGGGAGCTGCAGCCAGGCCCTGCGGGAGCCGAGGCAAGGGCCGGCAGCTCTCGACAGGGCAGCTGGTGTCAGAGCCTAACGACGACCCAGCAGAGCAGGGAACCCGCGGCGATGGTGCCAGGCTGGCGGAGGCAGAGGTCGTTCTTGTGTTTAATGGCTTCCTTTCTCGCTTACGGTTTCCCCTTCTTCCGTTTGCAGCCGGTCATGGTTTTCAAACTGCCGCTGAGAGCCAGTGCTAGTCACTTCCGCTTTCTTGAAGCTTGCCCCGAGGTGCCTGGGGTGGGGGCGGGGGTGTGTGTGGCGCCTGCCCGAGTGTTTGAATGACCCGTGGGGCTCAGGCAGATGGGGGGGCAGTCTTTCTCCGGGTCCGCGGCGTTTAGAGCTGTCACCCCCAGGTTCGTGGCTGGCTCTTCCCTCCTGCTAGGGTGTCCGGGCTTTCGTGCGCTCAGGGGCACCTGCCTGAGCTGGCGGCCCTCACAGCGTGGCCCCCTTGCACAGATGGGCGCAAGCCTGGCCCAGGGTCACCCCGTTGGAGAGTGAGAGTGGAACCCCCTCCTGTCCGTTCTCTCCCAGGGCTTCCGGCAAGTGCTGCTAAGTGGGAAGATGGGCTGGGCCGCCAGCACTTGAGAGTGCATGTGCGTTTAGTTCTCATGTATCGGCACCGCTGCTCCACGCAGAGCTTGCAGAGTGATGTTCATAGGGTCCCCACCACCCCTCGTTCTATCTGATCCTTGCGGCCTTCTCTGAGGTTTGGAGGAACCACCTGAGGGAGAGCTCAAAGGGCTGCCCGGGTCTGAGGCCCCGGGAGCCCATTCCCTGCACCACCCGGCACCCTCCTGTCTTACTGTGGGTGGCCCCACCCAGCACCCCCCACACAAGCTCTCTGGACGGCCCGCTTGGGGAAGGAAGCCCTGCCTGCGTCCCAAGTGGACCTGCTGTGGGGGTTCAGGGGGTGGTGCCCTGGGCCGGGGCCCTCTAAGTAGGTGCTTTGGAAGTGGGCGGGTCTCAGCTTTGAAAAGTTCCTCCTGTAGTCGGGAGAGCAGGTGGGCGGGTCCTGCTTCTCCCTGTCAGGGGTCCATCCCTGGGTTCCGTCCCTGGGTCCCGTCTCCATGTCTCCATCTCCGTGGCCTTCGTCGCTTGGGAATCGTGATCACACGTCACCTCCTGGTCTTGGAGACTGGGAGCCCGTGCGGGTGCACAGGTTTTCAGGGGCCTTGCCTGGGCCCTGTGCCCACCCCGCCCCTCGGCCGTGCCCCCCCCCCTAGCTCCGGCGTGCCGGACACCTCCCAGGGCAGGTGGGGAAGGGGAACCGGGGCGCACTTTGGGTGCCTCAGCCCTTCCGGCGGCTGCTGTCTTGTCGGCTCCTGCTGACTGGGGCCCAAGGCAGGGCCCGCGCCCGGGCCTGTCACCGCAGCCTCGGGCAACTTTGGTTTTGTCTTTGGTCGTGGTTTTTGTGAGATGTAATTCATACGTCAAGTGATCCGTCCGTTTAAAGCTCACGAGTCAGTGGTTTCTGGCGCGGTCCGAACTGTGCGGCCCTCACCGTAGTGGGTTTTTTTCACTGAAGTGTAATTGACAAAATTGTGTACAAGCAATTTCAGAACTTTTTTTTTTTTAAACATGCTTTTCCCAGAAGAAAATCCCATACCCGTTGGCGGGCACTCCCCACCCCCAAGCCCCGCAGCTCCCGCTGTCTGTCTGTCTGGACTTGCGTCTTCCAGACGTTTCTCATGAACGGGGTCCCACTGCGTGCGTCCTCGGTGACTGCCTCATTCCCGCTGTGTGGGCGGCCTCTGCTGTCCTCGTCGGGCACGGAGGTGTCCGTGGGGGGAGGAGGTGCAGTGCCCCCGCAGAGCTCCTCAAGGCCCCGGTGGCGGCTCCCCTGGAGGTGGTCCTGGTCCCAGCTTCACCCAGCTCAGGATGTGTGCCCGCACCGCGCGGGCCACCAGTGCCTGGGGCAGGAGCCCTGTCACGGCCTTGTTGTAAAATGAGGGGGACGTTCATCAGCTGTGGAGGGGTTCCTGGGGAAGGTCTGGGGTCCCAGCAAAAGGAGGGAGTTGCTGGTGTGCAAAGGAAGGTCGCCGAGCACCTTAGGGTTGGGGGGATGGTGTTGGCTGGGCTTCTGGGGCAGCGGTGCTCCCAGGCGGGTCCTGAGTGCTCTGCTCTCCCTGCCCCCTCCACTCCCACCCCCTGCCCGCGTGATGGCGGCTTACAGGTGGCCAGGGGGTGACTGGGTGGGAGCCATGCCCTGGCAGGGGTGTCGCTTGATGCCTCTGAGGGGCAGGGGCCCGATAACATGTGGGGGTGCAAAGAAGGTGCTTTTCTGCTGGTATTTCTTTTTTTTTTTTTATAAAGATTTTATTTACTTATTCATGGGGGGCGGTGCAGAGAGAGAAGCAGAGTCCCCGTCGAGCAGGGAGCCTGATGCAGGACTCGATCCCAGGATCCAGGGATCACCACCTGAGCTGAAGGCAGACCCTAAACCGTCTGAGCCCCCCGAGCGCCCTCTGCTGGTGTTTCTGAGTGAGAACTGCGTGCGAGGTGGTGTGCTCAGGGCTGTCCCGGTGCTCCTGGCAGCCTCGAGGGGACGGTGGTGCCCGTGTGGACCGTCGTGTGGTTGGGGCACGTGCGCTGTGTGATGGCGGACCCGTCCTGCAGCTCGATGGGTGTGGGTTGGGGCCCTAGGACGGCTTCATTCCCCCTGGGGTCACATGCTTGGCAGGAGACCCCGAAAAGGAGGACGATCTGGGACTGTCCCAGGCAGGTGCAGCGGCCGGAGCCAGGTTGCTGAGAACCCAGGTGTGGTGTGCTGTGCAGCAGGAGGCCGGTGTGTCCGGTGCCGGTGAGGGGGGCAGGCAGGACACGGAGGCCTGGGACTGTGGAGGGGCCCCCCGGGCGTCTGTGCCGGGATGCCTGTGTGGCAGGATGCGGGGGGGCATGGAGAGCACAGGGCAGGGCGGGCACGGGCTGTTGGAGGGAAGCCGCTGGATTTCTGGCGGCCGAATGAAGGGCTGTGGGGGCCTGGGCCTCCTGCATTGAGAGGGGTCTCCTGACAAGTGAGAACAGGAAGGAGCCAGCCTTGAGCTACGGGAGGTGCTGGAGGGTCAGAGCCCGGCCTATCCTCTGGGTGGCCAGGAGCCCCGGGGCGTCTCCGCTTCTCTACCCGTGAGACTGTGGGACGGGGCGTCCGTGCCTTCTGTGGGGATGCTGGTGAGCGGGCTGGGCTGGGCCGGTCCCGAGTGCTTTACCGCGGCCAGCGCGGCGTGTGGCCGTCACGCGTCTGGTGTCACGGTCGGGTGATGGCAGGAGGCCGGTGATGGCACACGGGGTCCTCCTCCGGAGAGCCAGGGGCTGGGGAGGCACAGCCCAAGACGGCAGCCAGCATGGGAGGAGCCGGGCTGTAGCTTGCTGGGGGCTGCTGGGGGTCCCCCGAGGGGGGCTGGAAGGCTGGCTGGGGCCCTCGTGAATGTGGAGACCTGAGGTGCTCTCTTGGGCTTTTGGCCAGGAGTGAACGTCAGGCACTCCAGTTTGTGTTTCAGAAAAGCGGCCGACCTGGAGTGAAGGGTGTGGGGCTCAGGGGCGAGTCGCCGTGGCACGGGGTGCGGAGCCCTGTGGGATGTCCCCGCTGCCCCCGCCGGGGCCTGGCGCCTGCTGCTGTCCTCCGTGACTGAGTCCGGTCCACCTGCCGTCGTTCTGGGCTAGGACCCAGGGTCACTCCAGACTTAGAGCCATTGTTCTGGTCCTGGAGGGTGGGGAGGATGCTGGAAGGGAGGGCTGGTGCCGGAGGCTCAGAAGGCCAGTCGT
This sequence comes from Procyon lotor, assembly GCA_028646535.1. Classification (NCBI taxonomy): domain Eukaryota; kingdom Metazoa; phylum Chordata; class Mammalia; order Carnivora; family Procyonidae; genus Procyon; species Procyon lotor. Next base: position 43,851,557 of record CM053620.1, on the reverse strand, counting down.
GCCCGAGGCCACCCGTGCCCCGGCTTGGCACTGGCTGTAAGTCCCAGCGGCTTCCTGCGTCCGTCTGAGCTGCTCGCTCGGGCTGCTGCTCCCTCTGGCTGACGGGTGTCCGTGGTCGTGGTGGTGCGGGGCAGACAGGGTGAGGGAGGGCACGTATGGGAGGGACTGTCCTCCGTGGCCTTCGCCTCACACGGTCCTCACCGGGCAGGTGACGCGTGTGAGCCGTGGCCACACTGTGGTGCTGGCGAGCCCCCAACTTCCCTTGTGGTGGGGTGCCGACCGCCCCTCCGAGGGGCACGTGGGGGCCGTGCGCCGTGGATGGAGGGCGTGGGGAACGAGTGGCCGGGGAGCTCGATGGCACGCGCAGGGCGGGCCTCGTGGCTGGTCTGGCCTGGGAGCCTAGAGGCCTCTCCAGAGGGGCGGCCGAGGGCGTGTGCAGAGGGGGCACCTCGGGGGTGCTCCTGGGGACAGCTGGCCACCTGTGCCGGGCCGGGCGCACAGGGTCTCCGTGCTGGCTGGGGATCAGGGCGCCACTCTGCGGGTGCTGGGGAACAGCCTCGTCCTTGCCCCCACTGAGTCACTGGGTCTGTGCTGGTTCCCGTGGGCCCCAGTCAGTGGGGCTTCTGAAAGCCCCCCTCCCCCACTTTCCTCTTCCTTGTCCGGCCACTGGGTGGGGGGTGGGGTGTGTTTGTGTGTGTGTATGTGGCATCCAGGCAACGGCCGTGGCCTGGGGACATCTTAGACTTCCCTCTGCCGCCGCCCCCACGCCCTGCGCAGGGCACGGTGATTTTGCTGGGCTGGACGGCAGCCGGGTGCTGGCCGCCATGGGGCATTTGGATTTGTTGGGCAAATACAGGTTGAAGTGAGTCTGACGCCAGAGGTTTCAGGATGAGCACGGCTCCGGCCCCGCCCGGCAGGGGGGGGTCCTTGCCCAGACGGGGACAGGATGGCGATGGCTCTGCTCACCACTCCCCTTTGTGGGCTCTGGGGGCCCTCGCAGGCTGTCCCCGTCAGCGGGCGCAGTGGCTGAGGTGGAGGGGGCAGGGCAGGCCGGCCGGAGTGTGACAGGCAGCCCTGCCCTCAGGGCGCCATGTTTTGGAAGTTTGACCTGCACACGAGCTCCCACCTGGACACGCTGCTGGAGCGGGAGGACCTGAGCCTGCCCGAGCTCCTGGACGAGGAGGACGTGCTGCAGGAGTGCAAGGTCGTCAACCGCAAGCTGCTGGACTTCCTGCTGCAGCCGCCGCACCTGCAGGCCATGGTGGCCTGGGTCACCCAGGAGCCGCCGGCCAGCGGCGAGGAGCGGCTGCGCTACAAGTGAGCCCCTGCCCACCTGCCCGGGGCTGCTGCGGCCGCCGCTGGGGGGGCGGCTGTGGGGCCTGCGCCGGTTCTGACGAGGGGGGGCGGGGGGGGGGCCGGCCTGCCTCCCTTTCTGGATGTGGACCCCCGGCCCCGCAGGTACCCCAGCGTGGCCTGCGAGATCCTGACCTCAGACGTGCCCCAGATCAATGACGCGCTGGGCGCAGACGAGTCCCTGCTCAACCGGCTCTACGGTTTCCTGCAGAGCAGCGGCAGCCTCAACCCGCTGCTGGCCAGCTTCTTCAGCAAGGTCATGGGCATCCTCATCAACCGCAAGACGGACCAGGTACCGCCCCCTGGGGCCGGGCGGGGGTGGGGGGCACGCGGGCGGGCGGGGGCCTCGGATCCTGCCGTGTGACGCCTGCTGTCCCTCCTGTCCCAGCTCGTGTCCTTCCTGCGGAAGAAGGACGATTTCGTGGACCTGCTGCTGCAGCACATCGGCACGTCGGCCATCATGGACCTCCTGCTGCGTCTCCTCACCTGCGTGGAGCGGCCCCAGCTGAGGCAGGACGTGGTCAACGTGAGCACGGGGCCGGGGCGGGCCGCGGGCCGGGGGCGGGGGCGGTGCGCCGACACCCACCTCCCCTCGTCATCCCCAGTGGCTCAATGAGGAGAAGATCGTGCAGCGACTCATAGAGCAGATCCACCCGTCGAAGGATGACAATGTGAGTGTCCCCTCCATGCCCGCCGTCCCGCCCGGTCCCCTGCTTCCTCCCCCAGGGCCCTTCTTCCTGCCAGCCTCGGCTCTCCTCCGTCCCCGGAAGGTGAACTCAGCAGGAGGGAAGAGTTGGGTGCTGGGTGTGCCGTCCTAACGGTCTCGCAAGGACAGGGCCCCTGCCGCCCGCAGGGAACGTGTCTCAGGAGCCAGGAGCTCGGTCCCACGTCTCCTGGTGGGTTGGGGGTCTGGCCGGGGTCTTCAGACTGCAGGCTCCAGCCTGGCCCCCTCGCTGCCGGCCTTCCAGGGGCCCATTCCCCACTCCCCTTCCACTTCCCCTCTCCCCTGCGGACTGGGACCTGGCTGCTTCCTGAGGCTCTTGTGCCTGGGCATACCCTGCTCGTCCGTCAGCGAATCCGTGCAGCGGCCCCACGTTCTCGCGGCAGCCCGGGGGTCTCGCCTTGTCTTCCGGGCTGCTGGCTTACAGAGCTGAGGTCCACAGGTGTGGGTACTTACCCCACGCATTCAGCCGGGAGGGGAGGACCACGCGGGCCCAGGGGCAGGGGACCAGGGCTCTTGTGATGGGCTCTGCAGTGCGGCCTGTGTCCTGCATGGGTCTGGGGTCTGCACATGGGTCTTGGGCCCTGCTGGCTGCCCTGTAGGGTTAGACTCAGAGTTCTGCTCCTGTTTGTTTCTTGGTCTTGCCCAGAGCAGCTTTACCGAGATAGAAACCCCATAGCACACGGGCCAGCTATTTAAAACATAGCGTGTGTCAGCCCTTAGCGTATTCACAAGACTGTCCGCTTGTTATCACGTGGGTTTGGGAATGTTTTTTCATTTACTCCCAAAAGGAGATGTGCCCCTTAGCTCTCACCGTCCAGTCCCCTCGTGGGCCCCCGGCCCCCGCAGGCTGCGCTCTGTGTCTGGGTTTGCGTCTGCCGTATTTGCTGCGTAAATGCAGTAACACGCTACCCGGCGTTCGGGTCCGGCCTCAGCCCCGTTGTCCCGTGCTCACCGGCGTGCTCATCCACCCCGAGGCTGCGGCGTGCTCACAGTGGCTTCTCCGCTCACCGCTCACCCGCCAGGGGGTGCCGGGGTCGTTCCCTTCGGGCTGCAGCCCATGCTGTGGGGGTGGGTGTGCCCCTTCTCCAGAAAGCTGTCCTGGGTGTCCCAGCTCCTCGCCGCCTCCCCTCTCCCGGTGTTTGGTGCCTTGTGTCCCTTCCCTCGGCACCCGCATCCCTGTGTCCGCGTGACCTCAGCTCCCGTGGGGCCCTGGAGCAGGCCGCGGCGGGCCCAGCCCCCTCTCTGCCCCCGCAGCAACATTCCAACGCGTCCCAGTCCCTGTGCGACATCATCCGCCTGAGTCGGGAGCAGGTGATCCAGGTGCAGGACAACCCGGAGCCCGACCAGCTGCTGGCCACCCTGGAGAAGTGGGTCTGCGGTTCCCAGACCCAGGGCGGGAGGCTGTCCGGGGCCCTCCCCGAGCCCCCCTCCCCAGGACCCTGCCTCGACCCCACCCTTCTCCCCTGGCCTGGCCCCGCTGCAGGCAGGAGACCATCGAGCAGCTCCTGAGCAACATGCTGGAGGGGGAGCAGAGCCGGTCCGTCGTCGTGAGCGGGATCCAGGTGCTGCTGACCCTGCTGGAGCCCAGAAGGCCGAGGTGAGGGGGCCGGCCTGCCCTGGGGGCCTTGTGGGGACCTTGTGGGGACGCGACCTCCACAAGTGGTTTCCTTTCTGGGAGGTCCCCCGGGTCCCAGGGGAGGAGTGCTCTGCGCCTGTGTGAGGCCCGCACACCGCCTGTGGCCTTGAGCTGCCTCTCTGAAGCCAGGGCCCCCCAGGCGGGCCGCTGCCCTTCCCCGGGAGCAGCTCCTTCGTCCCTCGCCTGGGTGCCGCCCGTGAGCACGTCCGGCACTCAGCCCTGCCTCCTGTCTCCTCCTGCAGGTCTGAGTCTGTGACCGTGAACAACTTCTTCAGCAGTGTAGATGGGCAGCTGGAGCTCCTGGCCCAGGCGACCCTGGACAGCACCGTGTCCAGCGTGGGCGTCCTGCACGCCCTGCGCCCGCGGCTCGGCCGTTTCCACCAGCTCCTGCGGGAGCCCCCTGAGGTGGGCCGGGAGGCTGAGGACGCCGGGCGGTGGGGGACGGCGGCCTGTGGTTCTGGGCACCACTGAGCCTCCCCTGTGCCCGTAGCTGGAGCCATTGCGAACCACATGGGGCAGCCTGGCCCCACCGCTGGGCAACACCCGCCTGCACGTGGTCAAGCTGCTGGCCAGCGCGCTGAGCGCCAACGATGCGGCCCTGACCCAGGAGCTCCTGGCGCTGGACGTGCCCAACACCCTGCTGGTGCGGAGCACGAGGCGTGGGCGGGGGCAGGGCTTTGGAGGGTGGGGCGTGGGGGCCTCTCCAGCCAGCCTGTGCTGTGCCCCCAGGACCTCTTCTTCCACTATGTGTTCAACAACTTCCTGCACGCCCAAGTGGAGCTGTGCATCAGTGCCATGCTGAGCGCCGGGCCTCCTCCCGACAGCAGCCTCGACATTTCTGTCCCGAACCCCGTCGTGAAACACGTGAGCTGGGGCTCCCACACCCCATTCCCTGTGCCCGTGGGTTCCCATCTGCTCCTCTGTCCTGCTGCCGGTGCTCACCAGGAGGCTTCGCAGGGTGGGGACCAGGGGCTCCGCCTTGTCCTTAGGTCTGTCTGGGAGAAATGGGGGTGCCGTGCAGGTGGGTGCAGAGACGGGGTGTCCCCTGGGCCGTGGCCGCCGCGTGGGGGGGGGGCCTCAGGGAGGCGCTGTCCCGCAGCGAGGACCCTCCAGCGCGGCCCCCGTGGTGGGCGTTGGCGAGCGGGAGGACCGGAGGTTGGCTGTGTCCGCGGGGGTGCGGGTAGAACGAGCTGGGCAGACGGGGCCGGCGGCAGGCAGTCTGGGGTCCCCGGCCCCCGCCCCATGCCCGCTCTGCCCCTCAGCTGCTGCAGCAGTGCCGCCTGGTGGAGCGCATCCTGACCTCCTGGGAGGAGAACGAGCTCGTGCAGTGAGCGTGGGGGTCTGCCTGCGGGGGGCGGGGGGCGGGGGGCCAGGGAACGCGGGGCCGCGTCCAGCTGTGGCTCTGGCCTCGCTCAGGTCTGCCGGGGGCCCCCGCAAAGGCTACATGGGACACCTGACGAGACTGGCCAACGCCCTGGTGCAGAGCGCGGAGAAGGGGCCCAACGCCGAGCAGCTGGGGCAGCTGCTGAAGGGTGAGGGCGGGGGGGCGTCCGGGCGCCGGGGCGGGGGCTGCAGGGGTGCGGGCCGAGGGGCCCCTCACGCCTTCTCTCCCCCGCACTGAGCAGAGCTGCCTGGGGGGCAGCAGGAGCAGTGGGAGGCCTTTGTGTCCGGACCCCTGGCGGAGACCAACAAGAAGAACACCGTGGACCTGGTGAGGCCCCCCAGCTCCCTGGGGCGGTCCCCCCGCCCGCACCGCCCCACAGCCGTACCCTGCCCAGCCTGGCTCTCACCCCCTGCCCGCCCCCCTGCCCCAGGTGAGCACGCACCACCTGCACTCCTCCAGCGACGATGAAGACGACCGGCTCAAGGAGTTCAACTTCCCCGAGGAGGCGGTGCTGCAGCAGGTGGGCTGGGGGGCGGGGGCGGGGGGCCCTGCCCTGCCCTGCCCTGCCTGCCCGGCCCCACGCGCCCCTGACCGCTGCCCCGCCGCAGGCCTTCATGGACTTCCAGATGCAGCGCATGACCTCAGCCTTCATCGACCACTTTGGCTTCAACGACGAGGAGTTTGGGGAGCAGGAGGAGAGTGTGAAGTGAGCCTGCCCTTCTGTGTCCTCCCTGCTTCCCCCGAGGCTTGCCTGCCACTCGTAGCGTCCGGGCTCAGCCTGGAGAGCGGCTGGCCCTGCTCCTCGGTCCCCTCCTTGGGGGGCGGTGGCTGAGGGTCTGGAGGGGAGCCTGGGTTGGGGCGGGGAGCGAGGTGGCCGGGCCGTGGTCTGGGGGAAGCTTACCTGCGAGGCCCCTGCGGGAAGGGCCATTGGACAGAAGGGGTTACTCTGAGGGAGTTGGCGGTGGTCTGGGGGAGGGAAGGACCAGCAGAAGGCAGCGCAGGAAGCCGCTGGGGAGGGCCAGCGGGCCCCTTGGGCAGGGTCCGGGGACAGGCAAGAGGGGCCTTAGCGGCCCCTGGGGTCCCTGTCGGCGTCTGGCTCGTTGTGGTAGTTGTGTGCCGGGCACATCTTGCGTATCTTCCCATCGTGCGCCCGCCGTCTCCCTCTGCTCGGGGCTCAGCAGCCTCGTTAACAGCGGGGGAGCCCGAGGCACATGTGGGAGCAGATCGCCCCCGTGCAGCACAGTGGTCAGCTGCTGGCCTGTCTTGCTGGACAGAGGTCGCCCTTGGGGGTAGACGTGAGCTCTGTGTCTGCTGGGGCTCTGCTCAGCCTGGGGCTCCGTGCATGGAAGGCCCTAGAGCAGACCCTGCCTGAGGGAGGACAGACCAACTGCTGGGTGGGTTCCGTGGGCGCAGCTGGCCGTCCTTGGGGACGAAACTGTTGTCGCCTCTGTCACTTGGCTCCCTGTGGGGCTATATAAAGCCCTCAAAAGCCATGAAGTGCTCTAGAATGGAAAGTAGGTGAATGTCTTTATAGCTCTGGGGTTGAAGATACAGCCCCGCGGGCCCGTGTCCCCTGAATTGGCTGCCCCACCCTGACCCACGGCCCCGCCCTGGGTGGCTCTGCGAGGTCGAGTTCCCGGAGGGGCTGGGAGAACGCAGTGCGGACGCCAAGGCGGCGTTGGCGCTCGGCTTGTTGACTCCTGCTTGTCCGTGGCCCTTTGCGGTCAAGCGTTTCCTGAATTCAGCAACGGTAGAACACGGGGACAGACGTGGACCCTCACGCAGACAGACAGACGCCCTGAGGCCTTGAGTCAGGCTGTGGAAGGAGCATCGGCCGGGTTCCCATCAACAGCTCGTGTCCGTGGGTAGAGCAGGAGTTGGGCTTCCCTGAGGCTTTCCCGGAGAGGGGAACCCAGGGAGCCGGGTGTCGTTGGCCCCATGGAAGACTGTGGTCTCCCTGCCCTTGGGGCCTCGAGTCCAGGATCCCAGCCACAGGCCGGGCGTCTTTAGGGGGCGAGCTGCATGCGCTGTGGCAGCAGGGTGACGGCCACAGCGGTCGGTGGTGGCCCGTGGGCTCCTTCAGTGTTGTTTTTGGATGTGGAGGCCCAGAGGCTCAGGGCAGTGGGGAACAGGGGCGGAAACAGACTGCTGAGCCACACACATTTGTGGCTCGATGGTTGGCTGCTGCCCCCCTGGCTGACGTCCCCATGAGCTCCGAAGCTCGCTCCCGGGGCACGTGGGTGCCTGGATGGCGGCCTTCAGTGCTGATGGCACCTTGTCCGGGTAGATGCTGTCTCTGTCTCGGGTAGAGAAGACGAGCTCCACGGCCTGCCTGGGGCCGCCCCGCCACCTGCGCTGGTCTGAGGCTGGCGTCCCTTCGGGGCGCCCCAGTGACGGTGGAGACGTGCGTGCGGTGCGTCTGTGCTGGGCCTCGGCTGCCAGCCTGCTGATGGGGCAGCTGTGCGGGTGCCCGGAGTGGGTCATGGGCGCTGACGGAGGCCCGTCGGTGGGGCAGCCGAGGGCAGCCGGGGTGCGCTGAGCGGGCGCGGGAGAAGCCGTTGCCCCCTCCTCACTGCCCCGGCGCCTCTCTCCTAGCGCGCCTTTCGACAAGACTGCCAACATCACCTTCTCCCTCAACGCCGACGACGAGAACGTGAGTGCTGCCCGCCCTGGCGGTGCGGGGTCTGGGAGGGAGGACGCGCGTAGACCGTGCCGCCCTGCACCCCGCAGCCCAACGCCAGCCTGCTGGAGATCTGCTACAAGGACCGCATCCAGCAGTTCGACGATGAGGAGGACGAGGACGAGGACGAGGAGGAGGGCCAGGGCTCCGGGGAGTCCGACGGGGAGGATGGCGCCTGGCAGGGCGGCCAGCTGGCCAGGGGAGCCCGCCGAGGCCAGCCCCC
>CM053620.1:43831158-43843057 GCA_028646535.1 Procyon lotor | reverse complement strand
TGGGGATATATACCCAGACGAGGCCTCGCGAGTAACAAATGGGTAACTCCGTGTTTACCTTTGGAGCCCTGCTGGGATTTTTTTTCCAAGGTGGCTACACCATTTTCCGCTCATCACTGGGGTATTTTGGAGAAGTTTGAGCCTCATACCCAGGAAATCTCTGATCGTATACCTTTGACTGTGGTCCTAGGTGTCCGTGCGCCCCCTCAGTCACTTCCTATGAACCAGGACGTCTTAAAGGGTTGGGTCTCTGATCTGGGGCGAGGGTAAATGGGTGCTGGTCGCACCTGGCTTCTCTGGATCCTGCTGCTGGGTCCCTGGGGGACCAGGTCCAGGAGGGGAATGGCCTCCCCACCAGGCTGTGTCGGACCCTACCAGGCCTGTTGATGGTCCCAGTGGCCAAGACTGTTGGGAAGCTGCAGCCTGGGGCCACCACAGCCGATGGCGGTGGGCCGTGGGCTGGAGTGTGCGCCATGACCCGGGGTCTGAGGACAGATCCTGGGAGATCTGCGCCCCTTAGAGCCTGGGACCCAGACCTTGCCCAGGACCATTAGTGTAGGCCAAGGAAGGGCCGAGTCACTCCGGAGCGGCCAGGCTGCCCGTGCAAATGGTGTCTGGACAGGCTCCAGAGGAAGGTGGGGTGGGAGGTGGGGCTCTGCCCAGAGGCTTTCTCCTCGCCCTCACTGCCCTCGCACCTGTCCTGCGGGCCCTCGGGTCACAGTCCGGGCCAGGACGGAGGTAGGAGAGACAGGGTACCTGTGGACGCGGCCGACTCTAACAGGTCCCCATGCCCCCTCCCCCAGGGGTCATCGTGGGAGCCATTGTCGGTGTCACCCTGTTTCTCATCCCCGTGGGTCTGCTGATCTTCTTCCTGAAGAAGAGGTGGGATTCTGCAGGGGGCTAACTGACCACCTGGAGGGGCGGGGCCCGGGGGGTCCGGGGGGGAACATAAGGATCCCTGGTTCCAGCCCCACGCCCTGGGCCTTCCGCTGCAATGTCTCTTTTCCAGGCACAAGAAGAGCCAGAGGGAGCCAGCGCCCGGGGGTCTGGTCTCCAGGTAAGTAGAAGGTGTCGGGAAGCATCTGGAAGAATCGCCATAAGGTCAAATCAAGGTCACTGGAGAGGTCAGAGGGGGGCTCAGTGAACCTGCACACAGTGCCCTCTGCCCCAAGGACCGCAGGCCTCGCATGCTTCCCATGCCCCGGCCTAGCGGCTTTGGGGCCAGTCCCTGTTCCAGCTCTGGGACTTTACACATCCAACAACCCATTCACTGAACACCCGTCACGCGTCAGGCACTCTTCTAGGGGCAGAGGACGCAGTGAATTAAACAAAGATTCCTGCCCTCGTGGAGCTTACGTTCGAGCACAAGAAGTCCTTAATAAACAAGATCCGGGTGGTTGTGACTCTTACAATAGCCAGAGGTGGGGATAGGATAGAAGAGTTTTTTAGATCGGGTGTTAAAATTAGGGAAACTTGTAGATGGGTGTTGAGAAAAAGCTGAACTAAGAAGACAACTAAGAGGAAGTCATTTGTGTACAGACTCATGTGAATATCTTGGGAAAGGGCCTTCCAGGCAGAGGGACCGGCAAGTGCAAAGGTCCTGCGGCAGGGGCATACTGGCAGTGTTTTGAGAATGTTGGTATCTCTGAGCCTGAGCCGGGTGGATGAAGAGGGTAGGGTAGGAAATGAGGTCAGAGGGGTATCAGGTGAGAGCAGGTCAGCTAGGGCCTTGCAGATACAAGTGAGGAGTTTGATTTTATTCTGACATGGGAGTTTTCGAAGGGCTTTGAACAGACTCAGTGACCGAATCTAATCTACTTATGGAGCAAAGGCAAGAGTCGAGAGTCAGAGGAAGTGGTATGTAATAACCCAAACAAGAGACGGTTGTCTTGGACCAGGAAGTGGTTAGAGGTAGTCGTATTCGAGATATGGTCTGGGTGTTCAAACAACAGGTCCGGCTGAAGAACGGGCGTGCGGTGTGGGAGCTGGAGAGGGCTCAAGGGTGAGCCCAGGGAATTCATCCCGAGCACCAGTTAGACTGGGGTCGCCATTGCTTGGGATGGAGGGACTCTGGGGGACAAGTTTGGGGCAAAGTAGCAGCAGCCGAGCTGCAGACACACTAAAGTTTGGGATGCTTGGGTGACGTCCATGCAGAGACGCTTCTGATGGGGCAGCCGGACGAACGGTTCACGAGCTGTGGGGCAAGGGGATGTCCCGTGCATGCCTTGCCATAAAAGCTTTCTGGCCGGCGGCCCTCCCCTGGTAAAGTTGACTTCTCCCCCCTCCCTCTGCGGCATCGGCGACAGATCATGAACGCGGGCATCCACGGGGTCACAAGCCTGGCCCTCCCTCTATGCGGAGCGCCTTGCCGTCTGCAACTTCTGTATCTCTGTCCGGATGTCCTCGTGAGAGTCCTCTGGGACGTCACGTGCAGGTTCCAGGAGGCGGAGGAGGGGGTGGGGGGCCGGGGGGCACATCCATGGGAAGCTCAGCAGAGTGAGCAGGGGGGACTCGTGAGGGGGTTTTGGAATCAGAGGTGTAGAGCTCAAAAGGGAAGCCTTGGGAGTGGACCAAATCCCGTGAGAAGTCCGTGTGCAGTGAGGAGATGGGCTTGGAGACAGACCCTCAGGCCCGGGCCCCTTGTCTCGTGGATGCAGGAAGAGGGGCCCGTGGAGGAGAAGGAGACGCAGCGGCCTAGGGGTGGCGGCCGCAGCGGAGGGCGTCCAGGAGGAAGGGAGGAGCGGTGGGCAGGGCTGCACGTTGCGAAGCGGTCCCCCCAAGGACGGACTGAGAGGGGGCCTTTGGAATTGGAGAGCAGGAGGCAGATAGGATCGGGGGACTCTGGGAAAAGGTGTGCTTCCCCCGGGGAGCGGTGCTGCGACACCAGGCCTTGGAGAAGTGTGAACGTGCGTGGGTGTTTGAACACGTTTTGTTGCTGTTTAGGGGCGATAAAGCCAGAGGGTCGAGAGACGACCACCACCGAAAACACAGGTTATGAGACTCGCGGATCCCAAGAGAGGGGGACACGGGATAGCCCTCGGGGCTACACGGGGTAGCACCGGGCTCAGCCAGGAGGTAGGGGAGGCGGGGGAAATGCGGGCAAGAGCCTCGACTGATCGTGGTTTCTGTGGGAAGGAATGGGCAACCCCAGGCCCCCAGGCCTGGAGGGAATCGCTTCGGGGAGCTCCGGGGTGCAGGGGCCGCCCCCAGGTGCTGAGGACAGGTGCACAGTGGCCCAGAGCGTGAGACCCCCACGGAGAAGGTGGGGTGTGTGTGTGTGGGGGGGGCATTAACCACGGCTCAAGACGCGGGACACGCTGGCCTCCAGCCGGGGCCTCCGAGCCGGGTCAGGACAGTGCTCACGAGGGCCTCTTGCAAGGAAAAGCGAGAAGGGGCCGGGGCTGGAGTTACAGGGCCCAGAGCCCCCCCGTTGGCACAGAAGAGAGATCACGAGCGTTTCCCAGCTGCAGGGAAAGAGGCAGGAGCGCAGGCGAGAAGGAAGAGACGCTGGAGAGGGCAGAGGGCGTTGGAGCCGGGAAGAAGCGGAGGGGCCCGAAACGGGAGACGAAGCACGACTTTCCTTTGTATAGTTAAAAAAACAAAACAAAACAAAACTTTAGTTGCGGTCGAATACGCGTGACACCGCATTTACCACTGTGCCCGTCTCCAGGTGCCCAGTTCTGTGGCCTTAAGGACGTTCACGCTGTGGTGCAGAACCTCCCCTTTTGCAGAACTGAAACCCTGCCCCCACGAAATGCCCCTCCCCTCCCCCTCCCCTCCCCTCCCCCTCCCCCAGTGCTTGGCTCCACCGGCCACCTTCTGTCTCTATGAACCTGACTCCTCCAAGTGACTCATGGGTGTTTGTCCTTCTGTGACTGGCTTATCGCACTCACCACAATGTTCCCCAGGCTCATCCGCCGCGACCCTGCCTGGGTCGGAATAGCTTTTCTTCCTTCCTTTCCTCCCTCCCTCCCTCCCTCTCTCTCTCTCTTTCTTTTTTTTTAAAGATTTTATTAATTTGAGAGAGAGCACGAGAGAGCACAAGCAGGGGAAACTGCAGAAGGAGAAGCAGGCTCCCCGCTGAGCAGAGAGCCCGACGCGGGGCTCGATCCCAAGACCCCAGGATCCTGACCTGGGCCGAAGGCAGACGCTTAACCGACTGAGCCCCCCCAGGTGCCCCCAGAATGTCCTTCCTTTTTAAGGCAGGATAATATTCCAATGCACAGACCCCGTTTTGTGCATCCGTGTCGCGCCGATGAACACAGTGACGAGTCAGTGAGTGGGGGACGAAGGGTAGCGGACGCTGGGCCGCTTCTGCCTTTGCTCTTTGGGTAAGGCTAACGTGAACACACGTGCACACTGGTCCCTTCGAGACCCCGCTTTCCCCCCGGGAGCGGAACAGGTAAATCAGACACGCTGTCTTGATCCAGCAAGACCCCTTCCAAGGATTCGTGTGCAGGAAACGGGACCGTTGTCCTGACGAGGCATGCGGGTCCCCACGTTGCCTGCAGCCGTATGTATGCCGGCCGAGATTCGGAGATGCCCAAGTGTCCACCGATGGGTGACTGTGTAAGGAAAAGGGGGCGTACGTATAACGAAGTACAATGCAGCCCTAAAAAAGAAGGAAACCCTGGCGTTGGTGACGCAGCGAGCAGAACCCCAGGGCGTGGTCCTAAGTGAGATAAGTCAGGCACGGAAAGAGAAATTCTGCATGACATCACTCGCAGTTGAAGTTTGAAAAGACCAACAACGGAGTTCATAGAACCCGGGACCAGAGGGTGATTGTCAGGGGCAATGGGCAGAGGGCTGGTGAGTTGTGTGATGAGGGGGATCAGAAGGCACAAACTTCCAGTTATAAGATGAACACGTCCTAGGGATGCTAAGAAATAAAACAAGGGGCGCCTGGGTGGCTCAGTTGTTCAGCGTCGGCCTTCGGCTCAAGTCTGATCTGAGAGTCCTGGGATCAAGCCCCGCATCGGGCTCCCTGCTCAGGGGGAAGCCTGCTTCCCCCTCTCCCACTCCCCCTGCTGTGCTCCCCCTCTCGATGTCAACTTAAAAAGAAAGAAAGAAAGAAAAACGTGACAACAACCAGGAAAAAAAAAGAGGGGGGAGCTTTTCTTTCCTCCCAAGAGGTTAAATTCTGCTCCCTTCCCACAGCTTCTCAGAGGACATTCCACTGGGAGACTTCGCTGACCACGTCAGGAAAAATGAGAAGGACAGCAGCCGTGGCTTCCAGGAGGAGTACCAGGTGGGCGGGAAGCGAGGGGGCAGGGCCGAGCCCCTCGAGCCCTCCCCGGAGCTCAGACCCCGGCACACGCCCTTTGGGTTTAAACTAAAGCAGGGCATCTGTCTTGTTTGCTGATGCAGGCAGGAGCCTCTGCTTTTGTGTCCTCGACATTTTACACTGTGACGGGCCCTCGGGTCAGTCCTGAAGTCCTCAGGACACCTGGGTTTTCCCCTGACGCATCTTCTCCCCCCTCCCTCTCCAGCCCCCACTGTGCCCCAAATCCCCCCAAGTGCCCTGTGGGGGTGGGGGTGCACAGGCTTTAGTTTTGTGGGCGCTGGAGAACTCCAGTGCGTCGGGGTGAGTGAGGCAGTGCTGGGTGGGGTGCCCACGGGGGAAGGGGGAGGGATTCCAATGCGTGCTCACCCCCCTCTGCCTCTGCCCCCAGCAATTGGCTCTGATAGCCCACAGCCAGTCCCAAACAGTGGCCTCCACTCCCGAAAACAGCGCCAAGAACCGTTACAGAAACGTGCTCCCCTGTGAGTCTTCAGCCTCTGCCGGCTTCATCCCCAGCTGTGACTTTGCCCGCACTGGTCCCTGTCCCCCAGCCCCTACCCCGCAAGGGTCCCCAAGCTTCTGCCCCCGAGAGGTGGGCCCCGGCCCCTCTTAGAGCTCCCGGTGCCTGTCTGCCATCTGCGTGACTTCTGTCCCTGGGTCTCTTCCCCGCCCGCCCCTCTCTGCCTCCCTGACCCTGGCCTCTTCCCCCAGATGACTGGTCCCGAGTGCCCCTGAAAGCCGTCCAGGAGGAACCGGGCTCCGACTACATCAACGCCAGCTTCATGCCTGTAAGGTGGCGGCCGGGAGCCGAGAGGGCGCCGGGCGACGCCGAGACGGGAGGGACTGGAGCCTATACCCCCCCTGCCCCCACAGGGTCTCGAGAGCCCCCGGGAGTTCATTGCAGCCCAGGGCCCCCTGCCCCAGACGGTGGGTGACTTCTGGCGCCTGGTATGGGAGCAGCAGAGCCGCACCCTTGTCATGCTGACCAACTGTATGGAATCCGGCCAGGTGAGAGCCCTGCGCTCTAACGCACGACCCCGCCCCGGACACGGACCCCACTGTCCCCCCGACCCCGGCCCCGCCGGGTCCCTCCATGTGACGGCAGCCTCCCCTGGGCCCATATAACCCACTGACCTGGAGAAGGGAGGGATCCCTGGCTGTGCTGGGGTCTTACCTCCTCACCAGGCGCTGAATGCCAGCGCCCCAGGGTAGACAGGCACCGGGGTGGGCTGTCAGGGGCCTCCTGTTCTCTGACCTCCCAGTTTGGCCCCAGGTGAAGTGTGAGCATTACTGGCCTCTCGACGCCAAGCCCTGCACACACGGGCACCTACAAGTGACCCTGGAGGGCGAGGAGGTGCTGGAGGACTGGACAGTCCGAGACCTGACGCTCCAGCACGTGAGTCCGCGGTACCTGGCGCCGCCCCCCCCCACTCACTTCCTCCCCGGACTCTGCACCTCCCAGCCCCTCCTGGAGCCGAGCCCTCTGTCACCCTCGCAGGGCATCGCAGCGAGCCCAGGGATGCCCCCCGGGGATCCTGAGCTCTCCCTCCGCACCCCACCCTCCCTCTAGACTCAGGAGCAGAAAACGCTCCCCGTGCGACAGTTCCATTACGTGACCTGGCCAGACCACGGCGTCCCCCACTCCCCGGACCCCATGCTGACCTTCCGGAAGGTGCTGCGGCAGTGGCTGGACCAGACTGAGGGGGGAGGCCCCCCCATTGTGCACTGCAGGTGAGGACCCCCTCGTGTGAGGGCACCGCCCCGGGGGGACTCAGGAACCTGGGTTAGTGGGTCCTTGGGCGTCTCTGCAGCAGAGGGGAGGGAGGAGGCAAGGGTGAAGGACACGGAGGCAGAAGGGGGAGGGGCAGCGAGGCAGTCGGACAGGAAGACGGGGCAAAAAGGTGGGAAAGCCAGATAGAACGGCCAAGGAGGGGAACGCAGCAGGGGGGACAAGGGAGGGAGGGGCGAAAAGCAAGAGGGACAAGCAGCTGGTGGTTTTGAGCAGCATTTGAAATACCTCCAGCACGTGCCCGGGACCGCACTCCGTCCGCCATTCTCCCGACATTGAGCTTGACGCCTCTGAGATGAGGTTCCCGGGGGAATCGAGGAACACGCTCCAGAGTGGCAGGCGGCCTCCGAAATGGGCCTCTGGCTGCAGGGACCGGCTCGGTCTCCCGGTCTGCAGGGCAGCCTCCTGACCAAAGGGGTTTCCTCCCCGCGGCAAAGCTGGGGAAACCCGGTCAGAGAGCTGAAGTCTTGGCTCAAGGCCGGTTGGAAGGGGCCGAACTGAGGCCCAGGTGGGCGCTCTTACACTCTGTGCTGAAGTGTGTCCCAACACCTGCTCTGTGCCCAGAGAGCTCCCCCGGGGGTTCCCCAGCAGGGAGTCAGCCCGCCTCCCCCCCAAGCACCGAAGGGACTGGCACAGACTGGTCGCGGGGAGTCACTTGCACCGTGAAAGGGAATGAAGTACTGACTCATTCCATGATATGGAGGAACTTTGACAACCTGATGCTGAGTGAAAGAAGCCAGGCGCGAAAAGTGCCCCGTCATCAGATCCCACTTGCAGGAAATGTCCAGGACAGGAAACTCCCCAGAGCTGGAAGACAGCGCGGCGGTCACCAGGGGCCGTCTTCAGGGGAGAGCAACTGCTTAGTGGGCTCAGGGTCTCCTTCCGGGGACATGGAAGTGTCTGGGGACTAATTAGATCTGGCGGTCCCACAGCACCGTGACTGTCCTAAATGCCACTGAATTGTTTTCTTTAAAATGGTTAGTTGGATGTTCAAACACCTTATTTTATTTTATTTATTTTATATTTATTTGACAGAAAGAGCACAAGTAGGCAGAGAGGCAGGCATAGGGAGAGGGAGAAGCAGGCTCTCCGTGGAGCGGGGAGCCTGATGCGGGACTCGGTCCCAGGACCCTGGGATCATGACTCGAGCCGAAGGCAGCCAGACTCCAAACGCAGATCCCTCTGCTCAGCCAAGACTCCCCCTCCCCGTGGCCCGACCCCTTCTTGTCCCTGTCCAGTGCTGGCGTGGGCCGCACGGGCACCCTCATTGCCCTGGACGTCCTGCTGAGGCAGCTGGACCGGGATCGACGTGTGGGACCCTTCAGCTACGTGCGGAAGATGAGGGAAAGCCGGCCTCTGATGGTGCAGACGGAGGTGACGGGGCTCCTGAGGGCACAGGGTGGAGGGGCTCCGGGGGGGGGAGGGGGCTGAGGCTCACCCCCTGCCCTGTGCCCCTCCCCAGGCCCAGTATGTTTTCCTGCACCAGTGCATCCTGAGGTTTCTCCAGCAGTCAAGCCAAGTCCCAACAGACAACGGGGTTGGGTATGAGAACCCGCTGTATGAGACCGTCTGAGCCTCGGGAGGGCTGAGACCCCAGCCCCTCTAGACTCGAACTCTGGATCCCCGCTTCAGCCCAGATTCCTGGAGCCCTGGGACAGCGCAGGGCTGGGGTCCCAGACTCCGGGGTCTTGCAGGGGGAGAAGGGGCCCGGCAGCCTAAACTGTTTCCCTGGAGGAGAATTGGCCGGTGGGAGCCGGTATCCTGGACTCTTGGTTCCTCCAAGGAAGGAGGGATGGGAGCTAGGGTTTCCTCATTTCTTGGAGGGAGGAGGACGCTGGGGGCTCAGGCTGCAGGGTCTTAGAGAAGGAAGCTGGATTGTGAGGAAGGAAGAAATTAGAGCCTGGAATTCCAGTGACCCTGGAGCAAGGGCAGTCAGGATCCATGCCGTGTTTTATTCCAGAAACCCAATCAGTCTCCGAGTATCTGAGGTTTCCCTGCACCCCACTGCTTGTACATATCTTTTTCTTCTATCCCATAATTTATTAAATCACTATTTTCCCCAGGGACGCTTGCTATAGTGGATTTCTGGGTCTGGGGCAAGGGAAGGGCTGATGTTCAGGTACTGAGGTTAATGTCTTGGGAGAGAAGCTAGAGGGACCCACAATTTGGCACCCCCCAAAAGCGTCTGGATGGTTGAGTCTCTCAGAGAAGGTTGGAGGTCCACTCTTGTGTCCAGGGTCTGGGCAGCGTGGACGCCATTTGCTGAAGCTAGGCGCATAGGGCTTTGCTTCCTGGGCCTGGTGCTGGGGAACCAAGAGGGTGGGGTGATGTCTGGGGCGGATTCACTGGAGACCTTCGGCTGGGTATCTGATTACTTGGGTCTCCGGAGGGAGGCTTCAGGGTCTTCCGACAGGGTATCCCGGCGGGGGTGGGGTCCGGGTGGGGAGAGGGGGCCTGGATGTCTGGATGCCAGGCTGCTGGATCAGAAAGCAGAAAATCCTCGGGGACCAGGATAAATATCCGTGGGCACCCTAGTGGTTCCTGGCTGGGGGCGGGACGAGGGGCGGGACGGGGCTCTCCCTGTACCCGGGATCTAACACGCACGCGCGCGCGCACACACACACACACACACACACACACACACACTCTCGCACACTCGCCGGCTCCGCTCCGGCGCGCCCCCGCCCCACTGAGCGCGGCGATCAGCACCCAGGACAGCGCCATCCGCCCGCGTGCGGGGGCGGGGTCCGGGCGGGGCCGGCGCCTGGGTGTCTCCTGCGAGGGTCCAGTTCAGCCGCCGAGCAGGTAGGAGCCTCTGGGACGCCCTTCCCAAGCCCCCCTCCTCATCCCCATCCCTAGAGAGACGGGGCGTCTCTGTGTGTGGTGGGGAGGGCACCGGGGAGGGACCGACCAAGGCAGTGGGAGGACTGGAGCCTGAAATGGGGAGATTGGGATTTAGAGAGGGGAGAGCGGAGCAGGCCGGCGGCGAGACTGGGGGACCCCCGGAGTCACAGACCAGACCACAGGCCGAGGACAAGGGAGACACAGACCGGGGCGCGGCGAGAGGCAGGTGGGGGAATGGACAGAAATAGGGAGTGGAGAGGGAGGTGCGGAGGCGAGGCGGTCACGAGGACAGGTGTGAAGACCGAGCTCGGGATGCGCGGGGGAGACAGCGGGCCGGGCAGGATGTGCGCCCCCCATTACCCCCTCCCATCCCCACTCCCGGCCGTGGCAGCAGGGAGCCCGCGGCCCGAGCGGGAGGGCGGGGAGCCCGAGTCACTACCCGCAGGGCCAGATGTGCGGGGAGGAGCCAGCCGAGGGCGCGTGGACCGACGGGCGAGGCTGCGGTCTCCCCACGCTCGCTCTGCGCGGGGCCCGGGGCTCGGGGCTGGGGTCCTGACCCCGCGAGGAGCGAGCCCGCCGCGCCCGGACTCCGCATCTGTACGTCAGCCCCGCCCGTTGTCTTGGCAACAGCCTGTTGCCAGGGCAACCCTCGTAGCTCCCGCCCCGCCCCGCCCGAACCAGCCACCCGTTGCTCGGGGCAACCCAGGGCCCCGGTTCCCACGCCCGCCTTCGCCCACTTCCGGTTCAGGCCCGCGGGGACGGGCACGGAGGGGGTAGAGGTCGGAGGGATTCCTGCGGGGCCTTGGAGGGCGGGGGCGTCCCTGTGGGATGGAACTGCGTCCCGGAACCCGTGCCGGGCGCCCGCCCTCCATCGCGGGGAGGCTGACACTACAACCCCCAGCATGCCTCGCGGCTGCTGGCCGAGTCCTGTGCGGTCGGCCGCCCAGGGGGCCGATGGGAATTGGAGTTCTTCGTTGTTCGGAGGCTTCAACGAGTGCACGGGGCGGGCGTGGGGGGCTAGGGCTCTTGGGTGTCTCCGCAGAAAGGACCGTAAGACCCCGCCGTCATGTTCTCGGAGCCCCCAACCCCAGGGCCTCCAGCGCCCGACGCGCCTCCTGACTCGAGTCGCATCGGCCCTAGCCCCGGTGAGCCAGCCTCGGGCAGGAGCGGCGGGAAAGCTCCGCGGGGATTCCCAGGGGCGGGGTTCGCACGGCAGTACTCCGGCGGGCGGGAAAATCCGGGTGGCATTGCATTCGGAATCCTGGGCTCGACACGGAGTGGAATGGAAAAGGAACAGGGGTGCAAGAAATGGAGAACCGGATCGAAGAGTGTGGAATGGAATGGGATCTTGGGACCGTGAAGTGGCAGGTCCACCTCCGCCTTCTTTTAAAGATAGGGAAGGGGAAAGACAGGGAGGCCGGGGGAGGGGCGTGGCCTCTAAACGTCAGGGGGCGAGCAGAAGTGGGGCTGGAAGGGGAGCTAGAATTAGCAGGCGAGACGGTCTGGAGGGTGTCAGGCTAGAATAGGGCATCAGACCGCTTTATAGGCGAGGCAGAAGGAAAACGGGGCAACAAAACGGAGTGGAGATGGCCGGAGGGAAAACAAGGCCAGGATTCCAGCTGCCGCGTGTAATTCGGAGCGAACCAACCAGCTTGCTTCCGGGGGCCTCAATGAGCGTTGTCTCCACGCCCTCTGCAGTACCCCCCTGGGCCCTGGCCGCAATCGCTCTGGTCTCAGGCCTCCTCGTGTTCGGCTGCTGTTTCTGTGTCTACCGGAAGCGCTGTCGGAGGCGGTTGGGCAAGAAGAGCCAGGCCCAAGCCCAGGTCCACCTTCAGGAGGTGAAGGAGCTGGGCCGGAGTTACATAGACAAGGTGCGGCCCGGCCCCGCCCCGCAGCCCTGCCCCCGCCCTGCACCCTTGGCCCAGCAGCCTCGGTCCCCGCTCTCTCCCCTCCCAAGCCCCCCTTACTGGCTCATCTCCCGCGGG
>CM053620.1:43813036-43831058 GCA_028646535.1 Procyon lotor | reverse complement strand
GCCCAGAGCGTGTGCGGGTGCAGACAGTCCAAGGATGCTCCCCTGTCCAGACCCAAGGAACACGCAGAGTTCGCCCAGAACACAGAGGAAACATTGTAGCTCCAGGAAAGAGCGTGTGCTGGGGCCTGGAATCCAGACTCCGGCATTTCACAATAGCTGGAGCACGATGGCAAATAGCCGGGGCTCTAGAGTGGCGGTCTGAAGAGCTCAGTAGTACCCACCCCTGAGGGCAACTGGGAACCACAGAAGGTCCGCAGCAGAGGAATAGGGTCACATGGGTGTTGGAATGAATGCTCTGGAACCCAGGTGGAGGACAGATTTGGGGCGAGGAGGCCGGTGTGGCAGCCCCAGGAGAGTGTAAAAAACATGAGGGGGAAGAGGCCACTGGAGTGCAAAATGAAAGCTTGTGGGGGCCAAGGTCTGAGTGCAGAGTGGAACGGTGCTCACCCGGGAGCCAGGAAGTCCCAGATTCCCAACCCAGAGGAACCAATCCGCAGCTCTGTGACCTGGGGGACTTCACTGTCCTTCTCTGAGCCTCAAGTGTGTGGTGTGTGACCAGGATTTCCTCTCCTCCTTGGTCAACAAAGAGCTGTCGTCAGGATCACCCATAAGGCAGGACCTCTCGGGTCCCGGTGTCCAGCCTCCATCCCTGTCCCTCAAGCCAGTGACGTCCAAAGACCGCCTGTGTCTGACTCACCTCAGGTTCTTGCAGAAACACGAATTTTGCCAGATTTCTCAGGGGGATTCTGATTCGCGTTGAATTTTGAAAAGGGGTGGCTCAGGCTCAGGAGAACTCTTGTTCTAGCTTAGAATGGCAAATACAGGGTAAAGACACTATTCCTCCCCCATGTTTTTCTGTGGCAGGATCACTAGTCAACACATCAGTTTGGACAACAACCCCAGTACCTCCATTCGCATGTGCGATAAAATCTTCTGCATCCTTCTTGTAGGCAGCAAGGCGCTAACACCACCTGCCTTTCTAGTCTAGGCATGATAAGAACACTGCCAGTGCAGTGTCTGTTCTCCCCCATAGCAGACATCATTAATCAAACTCTGACTAAATACTGCATCTCTGTTACTATGACTAGTCCCTGCCTGTGGCAGACATCACTAGTCAAACTCTGACTCTGCTTAGCTTGCACCGTGCTAAGTCTCCCTTGGCTTTTGGGTCAGGGGGAGAGTTCACCCGCCCTTGTTCCTGGCTCCCTAAGGTGCAGCCAGAAGTGGAGGAGCTGGAGCCAGCACCATCTGGGCCAGGGTCGCAGGTGGCTGAGAAGCATGAGCTAGGACGGCTGCAGTACTCACTGGATTATGATTTCCAGAGTGGCCAGGTGGGTGTGGAGGAGGGAGGTGGCGTGGAGGGGAGCGTCCCAGGGTTTTAGCCCCTTTTTAAAGGAGGCTCCAAAAAGGAGGCTAAGACTAGAGTCCCATCATCACCTTTCAGCTGCTGGTGGGCATCGTGCAAGCTGAGGGATTGGCAGCCTTGGACCTGGGGGGCTCCTCCGACCCCTACGTACGGGTCTGCCTGCTGCCAGACAAGCGGAGGAGGCATGAGACCAAGGTGCATCGGCAGACGCTGAACCCGCACTTTGGGGAGAACTTTGCCTTCAAGGTGAGCTTCTGGCCTCTGCGCCCCCAGGCTTGGCAACCTGCCTCCCGTCCCTGAAACCCTGGGGAGCGACCCCTTCAGCTTTTCCTGGAGGCAGCCACAGCTCGGGTAGCAGCTGCCAACTCTGGGGACTGTCACACTGGACCCCAGATTGTCCCCATGGGACCCTGTTGACCTCTGGGCTGTTGCTTTGTCCCATTTGGGTTCCAGAGGCTTCCGCACAGATGTGCCCTTGAACCCTTGCTGCCCGAGTCGCCGCCTTCCACCTGGATGCGCTGGGCCCCACTTCCGGTCCCTCTGACTTCCCCCTCTCCACCTTGTGCTCTCTTCCCTTCGGCCCCCTCATCTAGGTCCCCTACGTGGAGCTGGGGGGCAGGGTATTGGTCATGGCGGTGTACGACTTCGATCGCTTCTCCCGCAACGATGCCATTGGGGAGGTGCGGGTCCCCATGAGCTCCGTGGACTTGGGGCGGCCAGTGCTGGCCTGGGGCGAGCTGCAGGCTGCTCCTCGAGAGGAGGTGAGCACGCGTGGGCACGCCCCCCACGGCTGGGCCCGCCCCCTGCGCGCCCAGACCAATCAGATCACAGGCCTCTTGGACCCTCAGGGCACCCGCCCTTGCACCTGGGCGGAGGGCTTGTCCCAGGGGCTCTGCCTCTTGGATTGTACCACTGTCATCCTCACTGGGCCATTCCACTCTAAGGAGGTGGGGGGCAGAAGGGTCCGAGAGGGGATAAATGTGAAGCAGGGGCTCTGGCGAGGGGTCCCTCTTTGTCTTTTAGCAGGAGAAACTAGGGGACATTTGCTTCTCCCTCCGCTATGTCCCTACGGCCGGGAAGCTCACTGTCATCGTCCTGGAGGCCAAGAACCTGAAGAAGATGGACGTAGGAGGACTCTCAGGTGTGTGGGAAGCAAGGTGTGTAGGGGGGAGGAGGCGGCCCTGGGCCAAAGGTTCTTGCAGTTTCTGGGTCCTGAGAGTTCCTGGTGGACAGCGGGGCCCAGACTGCCACCCCAGCCCGGCGGAGAGGATATTGATTTGCTTTGGACGCGGAGAGAGACCGGAGGGGTACACAGAGTGTCTCTGTGCTCTTGCAAAGAAGCGTCTCCTGCATCCTCCTCAGCACGACCCCTGCATTCGGCAGTGGGGGGCTCATAGACTCCTTTCTCCTCCCAGACCCGTACGTCAAGGTCCACCTGCTGCAGGGCGGCAAAAAGGTGCGTAAGAAGAAAACGACCATCAAGAAGAACACTCTGAATCCCTATTACAATGAGGCCTTCAGTTTCGAGGTGCCCTGCGACCAGGTGCAGGTGAGCTCGGACCTACCCAAATCCCCTGTCAGAGCAGCGCTTCCCCCAGAGTCCCAGGCCCTTAAAAAACCCCGTCGCTAGGGGGAGGGAAAACCCGTGGCAACCCTTCAAAGCCGGGTCCTGGGCGCCTGAGGTTGTGTTTCCAAAGTCAGTTTCCTCTTATGAGGACCACGGCGCCCCGCCCCCAAACAGGACCAGGGCTCCCCCCCTCAGGAGTTATGGGTACTAAGGAAAAGATTTCCCCACAACTCTTGAGGAACAGGGCCTAGCCAGGACTCAGGCCTGGCCCCTCCACCCATTTCAGAGTCCTGAAGGTTTGCCCCCCTTAGGAGGCTATTCCCTAAGGTTATTAGGCGGCCCCTAACCATTCCTTACCAGCGGGTCCTGAGGGTTTATCTCCTCTGAAATCTGATCGCAGAGAAGAAAGTCTCCAGAGCATCCCTCTAACAGAGGCCCTCCCCTCTCTCACCTCCCACCCCCTGTACCGCTGGAGTCCCCTGAGAGGCCTTAGCACAGAGGGCTGTCAGACCCCCTAGACCTCTGGGTGCTAGGGAGAGGGTCTCCTTGGCAGTGATACCCGAGCCCTCCCTGCCATGCCTCCTTGGCAAACTCTTCCGTCTCTCTTCCCCCTGCTCTTCCTGCCTCCAGAAGGTCCAGGTGGAGCTGACTGTGCTGGACTATGACAAGCTGGGCAAGAATGAGGCCATTGGGAGGGTGGCCGTCGGGGCGGCGGTGGGGGGAGCCGGCCTGCGGCACTGGGCAGACATGCTGGCCAACCCTCGGCGGCCCATCGCCCAGTGGCACTCACTGCGGCCCCCTGACCGAGTGAGGCCGCTGCCCGCCCCCTGATCCCCACCGCAAGCCCCTTGCCAAGCCCGGACTCGGCCCCTGACCTCAGACTCCTGGCCAAAGCCACACCCGGGCCCACCTTGAAGCTTCCTCGAACCACTAACCACCCCCACCCCACCCCGACCGGACCCCTTCCTGCCTTCCCATCCCCCATTATGCCAATCACAGTGACTCCGCCGACTCTCCCACCAAGCACACACCCAGAAGCCCCAGGGACCCCTGGGGGAGGGGAGCAAGCTGGCCTCCCCAACCCCCGCTCCCACTCTCTGCTTTGACAATCAGTGACCCAGCCTTCTACCCTTCGCTCCCAGTGCACCTCTTCCTGCACAGGATCACCTGCTCCTGTCCCCAGTCGGACTCCTGCACCGCTCCTGGGACCAAATAAATACTCGGCAACTTTGGTGACCTGGCCTGCTGCTTACTGACAGGGGTGGGCGGGGCGGCGGGGGGTGGGGGGCAAGAGGATGGGATCACCCAAGGACAAGGATAGGGCTGCCCTTCCTGGGGATACACTGAGGGAAACTGGCCCACCCGCCCACCATCCACATATTCACTTGTTCGTTCACACACCCCTCCAAGCCTGGGTTTCTTCATCTGAAAAACTGTGGTCATGACAGTACCTCCTGTATGTTTGCTAAGAAGAGTCTTTGAGAATCACTTACTTGCTCACGAGTTTAATCTGCCCTGCATCATGACTTCTGTAGATTTTTACTATACTTTCCTACAGGAAACACCCATTTCCCCCTCCCTTCCCTTCTTTCTTCCATCATCCATGCATTCTACTTCCCCTGAGGTCTTCAGGGTGGTGGCAGCCTCCGTTGGATGCTGGGACCCCAGGTTGATGCAGATCCAGACCTTACCCCCAAGTGACTTACTCTCATCACAGAAACAAAGTCGATATGTCCAGTCTGGGAGTGAGATTCCCAGAGACTGGGAGAAAGGACAGAGTCACGCAGGGGAAAGCCAATGGTTGCACCTCTTCCTTCCTTCAACAAATTCTGTCTCCTAATCTGTGTCTAGGAAAGAGAATCATTTCATTGGCTTCTCCCTTCTCTAATTCTAGACAGGATTTCAGCGGGGAGACAAAGGTCTATGAAATTTGGGAAGAGAGCTCTCTGATCAGGATGTTAAGTGGAAAATGAGGCAAAAGGTTCTCCCATGTACTAAAGAAAGGGCAGAGTATTAACTTGCACTGAACTTCCTGGTAGCCAATGGGAAAAGGGAAATCCGACCAGTTACGCAGGTTGTAATGTCTGTGCAATTTAACAAATTACTTCAAAGGGATGCGGTAATTTCTTATGTGTGAGTGAGTGAGGGGACATTTTTATGAAAACAGCATGAGGTATCACTATTATCACTATTTCTGCTATTCCTGCTAACAATGATCCTCACCACCACCCCATGAAATAAACATGATTATTTTTTTTTTTTTTTAAAGATTTTATTTATTTGACAGAGAGAAACACAGCGAGAGAGGGAACACAAGCAGATGGAATAGTAGCGGGAGAAGCAGGCTTCCTGCAGAGCAGAGAGCCCGATGTGGGGCTCGATCCCAGGACCCTGGGATCATGACCTGAGCCGAAGGCAGACGCTTAACGACTGAGCCACCCAGGCGCCCCGAAATAAACATGATTATTATTCCTAGTTGACAAGTGAGGAAACTGTGCTACAGAGAAGTAACATGACCTGCCTAGGATCATACAGCCAGGAAATCCGTCTTTAAATCCTGGGATTGAATCTGTTCAGAGTTAGTTGATGACATTGGGTCCCTAGCTCCATGTTTTAACAAGAGAGCAGACAAACGAAAAGAATAAAATCATTACAAATGGTGGTCCGTACTGGGCAGTAAGCTAGTGAGAGCTGAGACCATTTAGAAAGGGCAGTCAGGGACAGCTTCCCTAAAGAGGTAATGTTTGAGCTATGCTGTGAAGGACAAAAAGGAACAAGGCTGGCAAAGATGAGGGGGAAATACAATGGAATATTATTCGGTCATAATCAGGAATGTTTTTATTAGTTCATGCTATGGCATGATGAACCTTGAAAGTGTGACTGTGGGGCGCCTGGGTGGCTCAGTGGGTTAAAGCCTCCACCTTCAGCTCAGGTCATGATCCCAGGGTCCTGGGATCAAGCCCCGCATCGGGCTCTGTGCTCAGCAGGGAGCCTGCTTTCCCCTCTCTCTCTGCCTGCCTCTCTGCCTGCTTGTGATCTCTCTCTCTCTCTCTGTCAAATAAAGAAATAATAAAAAAAAAAAGAAAGTGTGATTGTAAGTGAAAGAAGACAGATGCAAAAGGTCACGTATTGTTTGATTTCATCTGTGTGAAATATCCAGAACAGGCAAATCCTTAGAGCAAAAAAGTAGACTGGTGGTTTGCAAGACTAGGGAGAGAGAGAAATGGGGAGTGACTGATTAATGAGTACAGGACTTCCTTATGGAATGATGCAAAAGTTCTGGAACTAGATAGTGGTGTGCTGTTTCGCTCCAGGTCGATTTGAGTCGGCCCAGACCTCTCCCACCCCAGAAATGTGGATCGTCCCAGGCCCCGCCCCAGACTCCCCCGGCCCCGCCCCTTCTCCAGCGCCGTCGTCCTGACAACCGCGTCCACACGCCTTCCACGCCCGCGGCCTCTCCCATTGGCCAAAAGTTCGTAGCAGGCAGGCTCCGCTCGCTCCTATTGGTCAGTCTATCGCGCCGGTGCCAATCCGCGTGCTCCCATTGGCTGACTGGTCGAAAAGGAAGGGGGGCTCTGGGTAGTTGCGTATAGGGGGTGCAGAACAGTCGCGCAGCTCGGGAAGGGGCGTCCCCGAGTCTTTGGAAGGATAGAGGTGAGGGGGTGTCCCATAGGGGGGAGGAGCGCTGAGAGGGGCATGGCTGGGCGACGCCGAGACGTTGGTTGGGGACTTCCAGGATGTCTGTTCTGCAGGGCGATGACCACACCGGCAGGCTCGGGCTCAGGCTTCGGCTCCGTGTCCTGGTGGGGCCTGTCCCCGGCGCTGGACCTGCAGGCTGAGAGTGAGTCCCCACCCAGGACCGCATCTGACCCAGCCTGGCGGGCGGCGCGCTAACGTTCTCCGAGGCTCCAACGGCGGAGCCGCCCCTTACTGGGCAGCCCAAGTGGCCTCTGCGGACTACGAGTCCCAGAATGCTTAGAGGCACATTCCCTTGGGAACTTAGGCCAGGAGTGCGAATCTTGCTGGGAGTTGTAGTCCATCGTTCTGGGGAGGCTGCAGGGGGCGCTCTCCAGGCCACCGACCCCAGCCTGCGTCTTTTGCCAGGTCCTCCTGTGGACTTGGGGGGCGACACAGAGCACAGGACCCCCGAGCTAGATGTACTGCTGCTGGGCTCCGTGGATGGGCGGCACCTGCTTCGGACTCTGGCCCGGGCGGCGCTCTGGCCTCGCAGGAGGTTACATGTGAGCTGGGATTCTGGGGTCATGGAGGGAGGAGGATGAAGATGGGAGCCCAGATTCCTGAGTCCTTGAAGGAGAAGGGAGCTGGAGGCCTGGACTGCTAGGGCCGAGGGAGGTAGAAGCTGGGGACTCAAACTCTTGGCTTGTGGACTCTGGGGTTCAAGTGACACGAAGAGCCTAAGACTGGGAATACTGATGGGGAGGAGGGTTCAGAGTGCCCGAACTCCTGTGTTTGAAGGAAGGAGGCCAGTGTACAGGATGTCTGGGCCCTGCGGAGGGAGGAGGCCGAGGTCTCCCATTCCTGGGTCTCCTGGGAGCCAGGGACACAGATCTCAGAATCATTTTGCTCTGTCTGCCCTTCCAGTTCTATGTGCTAGAGAATAATCTGGAAGCTGTGGCTCGACACATACTGATCTTCAGCCTAGCTTTGGAGGAACCCGAGAAGATGGGGTTGCAAGGTCAGTTGCAAGGACCAACATTCTGGCCCCCAGCCTCTTGCCCCTGCCCGCAGGGATTCTGGCATTTTGATGGTTCAATGAAACATTTTGGTCATTGTTCCCACCTGTGTAAAAATATACTACCCGCTAGACCCATGGAGAGAATTCCAGGAGAAAATCCACATAAATTCTCAGCCCAGTGCGTGGCACAGGGTAAGCATTCAAAATCGCCTGACACAGGGGAGGGCCAAAAGAGATCCAAGGATTTCTTAGGCAGGAGCGAGTCTCCCAGATGTGGGGAAGGTCTGGCGGGGCTGGGCTCAGTCCTTCACAGAGCCTCCCCACAGGCCTGAGGGTCCTCAGTTAGAGGCACGAATCCCAGAGGGTCTGCCCTGAGGAGGCAGCCTTCAGAATACACCGCACACACTGCACAGCGCACCTTATGAAAGGCTCAGAAGCGCCAGATCTAACTAAAGGGGTATGGCTCTCTATCTTAATTTTAAGATCCTTAAACCGCTAAATGAAACAATTTACATATTGATAGACATACACTGATATAGATGTACATACAACTAAAGGTGTATGGTTCCCTAGTACGATTCCTGACTCAAATGGAACAGTTTAACACTGTATTATTTTAACACGCATAAATCTCCATTTCCACCCCTATCTATATATAACTTTTTCTTACTTAAGGCAAGGAAAGTTTGAACATGAAATTCGGGATTGGGCTCATCTGCAGGGTGGGGAAGACTAGGAGGCGGCCTAGGTTGGGTTTAAGTTATTCTTGCTGTTTGAGGTGTGGATGAGGAGTTGGCCAGTGTCCCTTATGCTCATGTGACTGTGACATAATAAGATTACTATAAAGAGAGTATGCGTCACCCACATGGGTCTCGTTTCTGGCTTCCCTCCTCTGCTCCCCTCACTAATCCCTCCCTCTCCCCCGGCTTCCCCCCCAGAGAGGAGCGAGACCTTCCTGGAGGTGTGGGGGAACGCGCTGCTGCGCCCCCAAGTGGCCGCCTTCGTGCGCGCCCAGGCCAAGCTCCTGGCGCACCTGGTCCCGGAGCCCGACCGCCTCGCAGAGCAGCTGCCCTGGCTCAGCCTGGGCGCCCTCAAGGTGCCGTCACCGCCCAGGATCCGGACGGCCACGGGGAGAATGGAAGTGGGCCGCCCAAAAGGGTTTTTGCTGATGGAGTTGGAGCCCCAGCTCCCCGGCTTCCAGGGCGGGGCGTGACCTAGGGGGAGGCTTCTGCTCTCTGAACTTCAGTTTCTTCATCCGAGAATTGGGAGAACGGTTCCCACGCCCGGGGCGGGCGGGAGGGTAAAGCGGGAGAAGCGGCTGTCCCTGCAGCCCGCTCTCCCTCGCTCTCCCCCCGCGCATGCCGGCCGTGCAGTTCCGCGAGCGCGACGCCCTGGAGGCTGTGTTCCGCTTCTGGGCCGGCGGAGAGAAGGGGCCCGAGGCCTTCCCCATGAGCCGCCTCTGGGACTCCAGGCAGCGTCACTACCTGGGCTCGCGTTACGACGCCCGGCGCGGGGTCAGCGACTGGGACTTGCACATGAAGCTGCACGACCGCGGGGTGAGGGGCCTGGAGGGGGGCCGGGGGCCGGGGGAGGAGGGGCTGGGTGCCCGTATACCAGATTTGCTTCGACCTCTGTTCCTTCCTCCTCCTACCCAGGCCCGAGTCATCCACACTCGCGAGTTCCGCCGTTGGAGGGACACGGGCGTGGCCTTTGAACTCAGAGACTCCAGCGCCTACCACGTGCCAAACCGGACCCTTGCGTCCGGTCGCCTCCTGAGCCGCGTGCGTGTCCACTCCCTGCCCCGGTCAGTCCTTCCTTTCGGGGACACAGGACAGGAACTGGGGTCTCCAACGTAGACCTCACCTGCCTCTTCTCTCCCCGCTTGCCCAGCACGGAGAGCGCGTTGCAGTGCGCGGATACTGGGGGGACATCGCCACGGGGCCATTCGTGGCCTTTGGCATCGAGGCGGACGATGACAGCCTCCTGCGGACCAGCAACGGGCAGCCCGTCAAGGTGTGTGAGCGGAGGTGCCGGGGCTGGGGGACGTTCCGCCTTTCTGTACTTCCTCAACTCGGCCCGGAAATCCAGGCTAGCGCTGGGCCTTGGGCGGAGGGGCGGGGTACTCTAGGCCTTGTCACCCGGGCTGCGCCCCTTGTCTCCCCAGACCGCTGGTGAGATCACGCAGCACAACGTGACAGAGCTGTTCCGAGAGGTGGCCGCCTGGGGGCGCCCGAGAAACCCCGAGCAGGGGCACCGGGACCGGGATGGAAGCCCGGAGCGTCGTAAGCGCCGGTGTCAGCTCACCCCCTGGAAATGGGAGTCGGGTGGTAGAGTGGGCACATCGTCCTCCGGGGCAGAGTGGGGCCCGGAAGTACCTGCAGGTACTTCATGGCCCAGGGCGCACCAGTGTGGTTTCCGATGTCGGAACGAGTGATCTCCTGTTCCTGACATTGTCTTTCTCTTTCTTTGTTTTTCTCTTTCCTAAATCCTGACACCGTGCTATCATTCTGAATCCCAACAGTAGAACTCTAACCCTACCTGCAGAAGTCTAAAAGACAGCACATTCTAGCAAGGCGCTGGGTTCCCGCTCACGTTGGAGACCCCCCCCCCCCATTTTGGTCGTGCCTCCTTGTAACCATCCCCCCACCTGGCTCTTCCTGGGTGTCTGGATGCCGTGTATGGCCGTGGGCCACCCACTCTTTCCCTCTCTTGAGTCTCAGTTGCCTAGTCTGTAAAATGGGTCTCTGCTTGCCAGGCTGCCCTTCCCAGAATTTTCCAGGAATCCATCTAGGAGAAAGGACAGGCAAGGGGTGTTTTCTCCACGCTTTGTGGGTCTGCCTAACTCGGCCAGTTCTTCCCCAGCTGCCCCTGCCCCGGAATTCTTCACTGTGCACTTCCTGCCTCTCAGCTCTGCCCAGACTCTTCACCACAAAAGCTGCTACAAGGAACGGTTCCAGCTTCTCTATGTGGCCTGTGGGTAAGAGAGACGGTCCCAGACTTCCGTCCCCCAGCTCCTCCTCCTCACACCCAGGAATCCTGGCCCCCAGCCCCACTTCCCCCCCAGGGCCTGAAAGTCTCAGCCTGGGCCCTCCCTTTCCTCTGCGCAGGATGGTGCATCTTCTCAGCCCCGATCTCGGGGCCACCGTGGCCCCCGGAGGACGCCTGGTGGTGGAATTAGCCCGGTGAGCCAGCGGAGTGCTGGGCAGGGAGCGTCCAGGCCGAGGGCCAGAAGCCAGGACCCCTAACGGGCCCCTTCCTGGTTTCAGGTACCTGGTGGACCTGCGGCAGGAGCAGCTGCAGGGGTTTGCCAGCCGGGTCGGGGAGCTGGCTCGGGCGGCTGGGTTCACCCCCTCGCCCCAGGCCGGGCCCTCGGAGACCTTCGCGCGCTTCCACAAGGCCCCAGACTACACTGACTCCTCAGCCGACTCCGTGACTCCGCCCCCTGACGTCCCGGCCCCGCCCCTTGAGGACCAGAGCCAGGCTCTGGAAGGCGGGACCCTACCCCCTGAGCCCCTCGAGTGACCCCCAGAGTCTCCGGCTCCACCCACAGAGAGTCAGACCCCAAAACCAGAGACTCTGACCCCAGTCCCCATCTCTGACTTGTAAGGTCAGGTCCTGGAATTAGAGCCCGCCCCTAGAATACTCAGTTCTATCCCACAGTCTCACTCAGCTCCAGAGGCGATGCTAGAATTTCAGATCACCGTCCTGGGATTCTGTATTCTGTTCCTACAGTTCTGGATTGTTCTTTCAGAGTTACACGTTCCACTCTTGAGACACCGCCTACAGAGATCCGGCCCTGAGTCTCAGGCCCTCTGTGTGGTCTCCTCGTCCCCAGAGGTCCTGTTTTAACTGGGGGTTGAGGCAATCTGCTCTCCAGGGCGGCTCAACACCCCCACTGGCTACATAAAGAGAGCGGGGTCCTCTTCTTCATGTGCCCATGTGTCTTTCCGGTCTTCAGTGTTGTCTCCAGGGCTGGGAGAGGGGATGAGCTAGAGTGGTCAGGAGAGACGTAGCTCCTATTGCACCAGAGGTGGATTTCTCCTTGTGGTTGTTGCCTGAGAGTCTGGGCCATACCTGGGTCCTCCAATAAATCACCAAAGTTTTTTGAGTGGCTAACAGGTTTGGGATACAGAAGCTGACCGTAGCTCTTATGAACATTGCCCTTTAGCATGGGGATGAGGCCCAGACTCCTGGGTCTGAGGGAGGAGGGGCTGGGGGTCTGGACTCCCAGGTCTGAGGGAGGAGGGTCTGGGGATCTGGACTTCTGGGTCTGAGGGAGGAGGGTCTGGGGATCTGGACTCCCGGGTCTGAGGGAGGAGGGGCTGGGGCCTGGACTCCTGGGTCTGAGGGAGGAGGGGCCTGGGGATCTGGACTTCTGGGTCTGAGGGAGGAGAGGCTGGGGATCTGGACTCCTGGGTCTGAGGGAGGAGGGTCTGGGGCCTGGACTCCTGGGTCTGAGGGAGGAGGGGGCTGGGGGCCTGGACCCCTGGGTCTGAGGGAGGAGGGGGTTGGGGGTCTGGACCCCTGGGTCTGAGGGAGGAGGGGACTGGGGGTCTGGACTCCTGGGTCTGAGGGGAGGAGGAAGGTCTGGGGCCTGGACTCCTGGGTCTGAGTTTTCAGGCCGCCAAGGTGGAAGGGTGATCCAGCTGGACCGCAGCCCACCCCACCCCTCACGCGCCTGGGTTATCTCGCATCCTGGGCAGGGGGAGGAGGTGGCAGCAGTATATTTAGTCTCAGTCCACGCCCCTTATCTCAGTGTCCTCAGTGAAGCTTGAGCAGCCCAGACGAGAACGAAGTCTCAGGGGCCTTCAAGGTCACCTGGGCGCGTCCTCACTGACCCTCCAAGCGCCCCTTGCCCCTTCTGTGCCTCCTGCAACCCCTGGCCTGAGTCTCAGCATGGCGGACGAGTGAGTGCAGCTTGGTAACTTGGACTCCTCGAGGCCCCAGGCGGTGGGAGGTGGGACTGAGAGGTTGGACACTGGGCCTGAGAAGGGAGGTGGGGACAGGATCCCTGGGTGTCTGCGCGAGGGAAGAGTTTGGGAATCAGACCTCCCAGGATCCGGGGATGGGGGAGCTGGTGGGCATTCCTCTGGGGTCCCTTAGATTGGACGGGACACAGGGCCACCGTTAATCCCTCCTCCTGGTCTCTCCCTCCAGGAGCAGAGATGCGGTGAGAGCGGGCTCCGCCGAGGGCGACCGGCAAGGGAGGGCGCAGCAGGGCGGGGGGCGGGAGGCTGCAAGCCCAGGAGACGGCGTGGAGGGGGGTGGGGCCCGGCGGTGACGCGGCTCCGTTCCCCTAACCCCAGGCGGGGTGCCCGCCCCCCGCTCCAGCCCCGATCCGACGCAGGTCCTCTGCCAACTACCGCGCGTACGCCACGGAGCCGCACGCCAAGGTGAGGGTGGGTTGGCGCGAGTCTGGGTGCGGAGTCTGCAGAAGTGGGCGGCACTTAGGAATGGGGCGGGGCCATAGCCTTAGACGGGGCGGGGCTTTCCTCGTGGGCGGAGCCTAGGAACAAGCCTCACTTCAGGGGCAGGTTTTGCAGAGGGAGGGCTCGCAGGGGTGAGACTTGCCTGTGGGCGGAGTTCCGTTGCCCGTGGGAACTGCGATTGCTTAGGGTATAGAGGGCGGGGCCTAACCGGTCAGGGGCCAGGACTGGTGGATGGGGATGAGGGGCGTGGCTTCCCGTAGATTCGCCGGAGTTGGAGGCTCGGCTGTGAGGCCCCCCGCCCACCGCCGGCTTCCATTCCCCGCCCTGATTGTTCCTTGCTCCATTCCACCCCGGCAGAAAAAGTCCAAGATCTCCGCCTCGAGGAAACTGCAGCTGAAGGTGCCGATGGGCCTAGAGGGGGCGCCTAGGTGTCCTCAGGGTGCAGAGCTTAAGGGTTGGGGGCATGGGGGCGGGGCCTCCGATGGCGAGTGGGCAGGGCTTGTGGCGGGCAGCCCCGCTATGGGGGCGGAGCCTTGGAACGACGGGACCCGACCTTGAAGGGCAGGGGCTCCGGGGGACAGCTCACCGGTCCTGGGACCAGAGAGAGGGCTGTTCTGGCCAGGGCGGCTTCCCCGGTGCGGCGCGGCCCTCATCCTCCCCTGGGTCGGCTGTGGTCCCTGGCTTCCCCTCCGCAGACCCTGATGCTGCAGATTGCGAAGCAAGAGCTGGAGCGGGAGGCGGAGGAGCGGCGCGGAGAGAAGGGGCGCGCCCTGAGCACGCGGTGCCAGCCCCTGGAGTTGGCGGGGCTGGGCTTCGCGGAGCTGCAGGTACGGTTTCTCATCAGGCACTCCTGCCCAGCTGGGGATCCGAGGTTCCTGATGTCCGCCCTAGCATCCTTGAGACTCACGGGTCTAGTCACTAGGGCCCACTTCCGCTGGGGACCTTGGGGTCCCGCCTCGCAGTCCCTACCC
The DNA here is from genome assembly GCA_028646535.1 of Procyon lotor. NCBI lineage: Eukaryota > Metazoa > Chordata > Mammalia > Carnivora > Procyonidae > Procyon > Procyon lotor. The sequence goes on along the minus strand of CM053620.1, from coordinate 43,817,029 downwards.
TCAGGAGTTCAGAATGTGGCCTGCGGCTGCCTACAGTATCAAAATCCAGAGGTTGATTTCTCCAGCTCCCGTCAGATTCACGGGACTCCTGGCACCTAACACCCTTTGTTCGAGCTGCCCAGAGTCCAGCTTCAAAGTACTCCCCCAGGACCAGATGTCCAGACCTCCAGCCCCTCCTCCCTCGGACTCGGGAGTCGGGGTCCCCACCACCACATACACCACAATTCCTTGACCAGGACTTGTGCCGACAACTCCACGCCCGCGTGGACAAAGTGGATGAAGAGAGATACGACGTAGAGGCGAAAGTCACCAAGAACATCACGGAGGTGGGGCTCCCGGGCAGTCTCGGTCTCTTCAGGGTAGGGTCTGGTGCCTTCCCCCTGCAGCTGCCCGCGGTTGTAGACACCAGGAGACCCAGGACAGCTCTGTGGGCCTGGAAGGGACGGGACAGAAGAAAGAGTATCCAGTGTCTAGGGAATGCTCTTCCAGGCAGAGGGAACGGCACGCAAAACCAGGAGATGGGAAAGCTGTGTAGCTGGAGCATCGGGGGTTGATGAGTGAGCTTGGGCGTGTGAGCTTGGGCGTGGGTCAGGGAACAGCGGGGTGCACGCAGCGGGACCGGGGTGTGTCAGGGCTTTTCGGGAAGAAGACTGGGCAGATGGGGGGGGGACTTACAGTGCTGCGTGAGGCCCGTGGATTTTTCCCACAGGCAGTGGGAGCTGAGCCTAGATAAGGCCTCCGTAGGCTTGCAGAGAGAGAGGAAGGAAATGCAGAGTGAAAGCACGGGGCTGGGGGCGTCTCTACCTCCCCTTATCGCTCCCCCCAGATCGCAGATCTGACCCAGAAGATCTTTGACCTTCGCGGCAAATTTAAGCGGCCCACCCTGCGGAGGGTGAAGATCTCCGCGGATGCCATGATGCAGGCACTGCTGGGCACCAGGGCTAAGGAGACCTTGGACCTGCGGGCCCACCTCAAGCAGGTGAAGAAGGAGGACACAGAGAAGGTGAGTGTGGCTCGGGCCGGAAAGGGGGTGCTCGGAGAAGAGGGTGTGGGGGACAACAGTCCTCGGGCCAGAGCTCAGGGCAGGTGGTACTTGGAGTTACGGGGAGAAGAATCTGGGAAGGGCTCCTCCGGAGAACCCCTCCAGGAGGGGCACAGGCAGGGCCGGAGGGAGACAGAAACTGGAAGGGGAAGCCAGGCAGTGTATTAGGGAGAAAGGAAGTGGAGAGGAGTCAGGATGCCCAAGAGGGAGAAAAGTGATGCCTGGGGGAGACACGAGGGGGAAGCCGTGAGCAGGGAGGAAGGCGGGAGCGACACGGGGCAGATTTGACGGGATTGCCCGAGGGGCCGGGAAGTGTTCCAGACCCAGATCCCCGCAAGGACATCCAGAACACCGCGGCCCAGCAGGCTGGAGGGAGGGCGGGGGATCTCTGAGCGACTGTAGACCCTGAGGCTCGACCCCATTCCCCCAGGAAAACCGGGAGGTGGGCGACTGGCGTAAGAACATCGACGCGCTGAGCGGCATGGAGGGCCGCAAGAAGAAGTTTGAAGGCTGAGCCCGCCCGCCCCCTGCGCTCGCCCTGGAGGTGTCCCGAGGAATAAAGTTGCTCTCTGGGCCCGGAGCCGCTGCCTGTCTGCTGCCTGGGGGCTGAGGTGTGAGGGGGACCGGAAGACGGAGGGCAGGGCCCCCCAAAGCCACACCGCACCGCAGCAGCGGAGCTGGCCCGCAGTACGGGGCATTCTTGGGGTGCCCAGAGAGCCCTGGCCCAAGGCACAAAGAGAGAGACACCCAGAGACCCACGGGGTGGGGGAACAGAGATTCCTAGAAAGACGTGCCAAGAAAGGGACGCTGGGGAGGCTGTTGTGCATCACAGGCACAGAGGCCACTGAGACAGAGATGGGGACCCAAAGAGGGAGGACGACAGAGACGTGGAGGAGGACACCCCCAGAAAGAGCTAAAATAGACACAGAGATGGCAGAGAGCGAGAGACAGAGACGTGGAGAAGCTGCAGGGGTGGCCAGCGCCCCTAGAGTTCAAGGTCATGGCGTGGCAGGGAAAGAGGGGGAGGAGTACCCAACCAGATCCGTGTCAGAGGAGGTGGGGGAGCGCGAGGTCTCGCCGGCCTGACACCACACCCTCTCCCCTCCCCCGCCCCACACCTGCTTCCCCGCTTTAGGGCCTGTTGTCACCAGGGTGGAATCCTGGTGGCAGACAAAGGGGTGGGGGCGGGGAGGGGGGAGGCAGAGACACACAGATGGGGAGTCACAGAGACAAAGGGGAGAAGGACAGCGTCAGAGAGACAGAAACGGGAACTAGAGCCACATAAGAGCAAGCGGCCCCTGTGCTCCTTTTGCCAGTAAGTCTTCTCCGAGGACCTACTGTGTGCTGAGCCCGGGGACCTCAAAGCATAGAGTGCGGCCTGCTGAGAGGGGGATGGGGAGCCCAGAGCTTGGAGGTCGGCTGACCCAGCCTGGGTTCCAGGTAGTGCCGATGGGGCGGAGGGGTCCCCAAGCAGCCACGAGGTGCCAGGATCCTGAATATGGAGCCAGAGTGGGGGCAGGGCAGCCTCCGAGCTGGGACTGAGGTTGGAGAAAGGAATTCTCTGGCCCTCCCTCTCCCCTGGGGGGCGGGGCCACGCCTCCCCTATAAACCCGGGGGTGCTTTAGCTCGGTCAGCAAGGCTCTGCCCCACCGCGCCAGGACTCTGCAGACCCAGCCTTAGGTAATGGTCCTGGAGTCTCCAGGGACGTTGTCCTTGGGGGAGAGGACAGGAGCGGTGGGAGACATGAGGGGTGTGACGGGCTATGGGGGTGCAGGGGGCACAAGATGGAGGCTTGCAAATTCCAGGGAAGCTCAGGCGTCATGGGGACTGAGGACAGAGTTATTAGGATTCGGGAGTTAGAGTCTGGGGTGTCGAGACTGGGGGTGTCCCAGAATGTAACACCCTCAGACCCAGTGGGTCTGAGATCTGAGTCTGAGGGAATCTCAGAAACTGGGGGTACTCGGGCTTGGATGCTCGATGGCGTGGGGGTCAGGAGAGGGAGCCAGTGTGACTGGGGATTTGAGAGCTGAGGTCTCTGGGTCTGAGGCCTTATGACTAGAGGTGTCAAAATTCGGGGCATCGCGAATGCACTTCTGAGCTTGGGCATCTGGGTTTTGGGGTCTCAAGATGTTGAGGCTTCAGAATGTAGGGTCGAGAACAAGGGCACCAAGAGCTGAGGATGTCTGAGCCCAGAGTCTGGATTCTCAAGACTTGGGGTCTCAGGATCTGTGGGTCTTGGGATTTGGGGGTGCTCTTAAACCTGGGTACTGTGGGTCCCAGGGGATCGCAAAGATGGGGTGCTAACTATGTAGGGTTCAGGATGAGGTCTGCAGACAGAGCTGCTCTCGACCTGTCCTGCCTCCTCCCAAGTCTGGGGGTGCTGGGGCAAGGAGGGGACCGGTGGGAAGATAACCAGCTGGGGTGGGGGAGGGGTGCGAGAGGGAGCCAGTGTGACTAATTCCCCCAAGGGCCTCCCCCCTTGAATCCCTTCTTAGGAAATGTCCTCTGTTTCACTATGTACGACATCCCCCCCAAAATAGCCTTGGGGGGTGGGGCAGCTATTGTCTTCAGGCCACCGTCCCTTCCCAAATACCTTCTCCTAATCCCCACTCAGATCAGGTTCCCATGGACGCGTCATAAGACAAAAGAGGACAGCTGTGGTGGCTGAGGGGCAGGAGCAGCAGCTTCGGGCTGTGCCCCCCCCCCACACCTCCCAGAGCCCTGTCCCTGCCGGGGCCCCCAGCCCTCCTCCCTCAGACCCAGGAGACCAGGCCCCCAGCCCCCTCCTCCCTCAGACCCAGGAGTCCAGGCCCCCAGACCCCTCCTCCCTCAGACCTGGGAGTCCAGACCCCCAGCCCAGCCCCTCCTCCCTCAGACCCAGGAGTCCAGGGCCCAAGCCCCCTCCTCCCTCAGACCCGGGAGTGCAGACCCCCCAGCCCCTCCCTCAGACC
>CM053620.1:43795677-43812536 GCA_028646535.1 Procyon lotor | reverse complement strand
CGTTCTCACTCAGTCACTCTGGTCCTCAGGTCACAGGATGTCGGACACCGAGGAGCAGGAATATGAGGAGTGAGTGGCGCAGGCGGGAGGGCTGGGGGCGTGGAGACGTGGGGCGCTCTCCCACCTCCAACAAGTCTAACCAGGCCTCTCGCCCTTTCTTCCCCACCCCTGCCCTCAGGGAGCAGCCCGAAGGTGAGTGGGGAGCGGGCGGGCCTTGTTGACCTGGGGACACGCACGCGGGGGGCGAGAGGACACGGGGTCGCCCGCCCCCTCGCTCCCACCCTCGGGGTTGCGGTGCCCCTCGCGTGCCCTAACCCCCGCGGGGCTCCTGACCCTGCCTTCTCTGACCCCGCCCCCTTTCCAGAAGAGGAGGCTGCGGAGGAGGAGGAAGGTGAGGCCTGGCCCCCGCAGGTCTGCAGCCCGAGCAGCCCCGCGGGGCCGGGTGGGGTGGGTGGGGGGCGCTGGGAGGAGCTGGGCCGGCGGGCACTGGGCTCCCGACCGCCCCGGCTTCAGGTCCTTTAACAGCCTCTCCCCTCTTTTTCCTCTCTACCCCCACACCCCTGCGTGGCCGCTCCCCCTTCGCGCCCCCCTCCTCGCTTCTCCCCCTGCCTCCTCCTCCCCAGCCGCCGAGGAGCCGGAGCCGGTGGCAGAGCGAGGTGACCGCGGCCGCTTCGCTTCCCGAGACGGATTTCCTCGGGCCCTGACCCCTGCGAGGACCCCCTGCGCCCCCGTAACCCGCCCAGGCCCGGTCCTTTAAGCCCCGGAGAGCTCGCGCGCCCTCTGGTGTCGACGAAGGGAAATCGCCTCGCTGAGGCTTTAACCCTTTCCCTTCCTTCTTAAAGGGACCGACACCCAAGCCTTCTTCCCCAGCCTGGAGGAACACTTGTAGAAGGGTTGGATGTTTGCGGACAGGCACCCCCCACCCTGTCATAGTTTTCCTCCATATACATTCAAAGGTTGGGGCCTGAGATGCAGAGGGGCTCTCCCTGGGAGTCTGGGTTCCTGTGTCCCCAGAGGGGAAGGGCTGGGGACACCCTGCAGGGCCAGGTATAGATGGAGAAGAGCAGGAGCTCTGGGTATGTAGGAGGAAGGCCTGGGGGGTTTGGACCCCTGGGTTCCCAGAGAAGTGGGAGGGGGATCCCCACACCAGTTCTGAATGTATATCTGATGCGTGTGACCCTCTTCCCCCGTTTTGGCCCCCCTGATTTCCCTTCTCCCCTCTTCTCCCTCCACTCACTCCTCTCCCCCAGACCTACTCCTGGGGGCTGTGGCTTGGAGGGGGTTCCCTTCTCTGGGTGTGTCAGACCCACCCCCATGAACCCTTGCTAATTATCTTTTTGTATCTCCCCACTAGAAGAGGAGCGCCCCAAACCAAGGTGAGATCCTACAGGGCTGGGGGGGGTCCCAATCACATCCTCCTAAATATGTCCCCCACTGTCCAGAGAGAGGACAGAGAGGGTGTGAGGAAGGCAGAAAAGGAGAATGGGGTACTTGAAACAAAAGGACAATGATTCCTTCTTTCAGCAAATGGTCCAGAGAACTTTCCATGGCATTTGGCGCGTCAGATCCCATCTGCTCTGTTGGTGAAACAGACCCGGATGCAGGGAGGGTAGCACACAAGGAGGCCCTGTGTTTGGCCTCGGCAGTCACAGAAGGCTTCCCGGGGGAGGTGATGCCCGAATCACTAGCTGAAGGAGGTAGGAGGGATATTGTAGAGGAGAATGTGGGGTGCACGCACAGTGCAGCGGCTGGATCGAGGCCACTCTTTGGGGGAACACATACAGACGCAGGTCATTCTGATGACGAAGGTCCTAAACTAGGCAAATCTGTGGAGGCCATGAGAGCTTGTCTGGGGCAGAGGGTCCTGGAGGAAGGGGCCAAAGCTTGGAGATGCAAGGAGACAGCAAGCTGAGCATGAGAAAAAAGCCCTAGAAGCAGAGTCCTGTGGGTAGGTATGGGCAGTGGTGCCAACTCCACTGTGGCCAGAGTGTAGAGTGGAAGAAGGGACAGGTTCGTGCAGGGTTTTGAGCAGAGGAGACTTGGGGTCAGATCTGAGAGAGCAAGGGGAACCCGGGAAAGCTTGTGGGAGGAGGGAAGGCCTCAGGGGAGGCAGTATATCAGGGGAAGGGCATTGCAGGCAGAGGGAACAGCATATGCAAAGGCCCAGGGGTGCAAAGGCACAAGATGTAGTTAGGGAACCATGAAATGTGGTGTGTGTCTGTGAGGGAGGAGAGAAGCTGCTGGAGGTGAGCTGAAGGTGGACAGCTAGACACTGGGGGACCAGGAGAAGGCTGGCGTGAAGGATCATGGGAGAGGGGCTGAGGCCTGAGCTGGGCAGGGGGCATAGGGGGGAAAGGGGAGGGAGGAGGTGGGCATCACCTGCCAGGGGGCTCGGCTGAGAACTGGAGGGGCCGTGCAGCCCCCCCCAAACTCTGTCTTGGGGAAGTTGATGAGCTCAGTGGAGGCACAGTGTGTGAGAATGCGGAAATGTTCAGGAGACACCGGGTAACCCAAGTCAGGGCTGGAGACAGAGAGATTCCTATGGGTAAAAATAAAGGGGTGAAACCCTTTAAAGGGCTCTCTGGGGACAAGGAATAGAAGTGGGACAGCCTGCGGAGTAGGGAGCAAATCCCATGAAGGTGCTCTCTTAAAGAGCAGAGAATTCTAACTAAGGCATGTGCGGGGGGGTGGGGGGGTGGGGGGGGACCCTCAAGGACAGCAGCGCCCAATACGAATTACAAATTTAATAATTTAATGCAAGCCACGTATGTAAAAATAGGTATTTTCACAAGTCGCACTTTAAACAGGAAAACAGGTAAAGTTAATCATCGCCTTTTTTATTCAACCCGTTATATCGGAAATTCCATCATTTCAGCGTGTAATCGATAGGAGACGTCATTAGTGAAATATCTTACATTTTTCTGTTTGGACCAAGTGTTAGAAAAATCTAGCGTGTTTCCCAGACGGCTGATGGAATCTCCACTTGGACCAGCCACCTGTCAGGTGCCCCGAACCTCGCGGGCCCTGGCTGCCACACTGACCAGGGCAGCGGGTAGGGAGCTCTGACCGGGAGCTCAGTCTTTCCCCCTTCCCACCCCCAGGCCTGTGGTCCCGCCCCTGATCCCCCCGAAGATCCCAGAAGGGGAACGTGTGGACTTCGATGTAAGTAAGGGACAACCAGTCCCCAGTTGCCTTTGTGCAAATTAGGAAAAGGCGCCCCTGGCTTGCTCCTGGCTTGTCCTTGTTAAGGAATCCCCTAAAATGGACCAAGGGGCCCGCTAGTGCCCCATGCTGGGAACATCGTGAACAACAGCCTCTAGTCCCCTAAACTGTCCAAGTCAGTCTTTGCAGGCGAGCCCCCTCCCCCCGCCCCCGCCGTGATGTGTCTCAGAGACGCACGCGCACAGGTGGGTGCCCCGTCCCCCGCACTGCCTGGGAATGACGTGACCCCCGTCCCCGCCCTGTCCTGTAGGACATCCACCGGAAGCGCATGGAGAAAGATCTGCTGGAGCTGCAGACGCTCATCGACGTGCATTTTGAACAGCGGAAGAAAGAGGAAGAGGAGCTCATTGCGCTGAAAGAGCGCATTGTAAGTGGAGGGAGGTGGGGTTCTGCAGGGTCCTCCCCGACCTCGTGCTGTCGTGCGGCTGGGACCGCTTCCCGTCCAGCACAGACCCGAGGCTGGCCGAGTCGGTGGCCACACCCAAACTAGCTCCTCTCTGCTCTTGATCTCTTTGGGGAGGGGGCGACCCTGCCGCCCCCTCATTCTTCTCCCCTCCCCCAGGAGCGGCGTCGGGCTGAGAGAGCTGAACAACAGCGCTTCCGAACCGAGAAGGAGCGTGAGCGTCAGGCCAAGCTGGCGGTGGGTGCCTCCCCTGCCCTGCGAGACCAAATGTTACTTCTTCAGCCGAATGCTCTATTTCCCATTCGTGATCTTTTCTGCGGTCCCGAGGAAGTACTTACGCTATATTATTCAAGGATCTTCGGTTGGAAGGGATGGATACCCCAACCCAAACTCAATTCAGCAGAAAGAGAATTTTACTGGCTCATATAACTAAAAAAGTATAGAGTGTCTGGCTTCAGGTATGGCTTGATCAAGGAACTCAAATGAGATCACAAAGACCCAGCTTTTTTCTTCCCATCCCCGGGCCCATCTTTCTGTGGACACTGGGGTGATGAGGTCATCGTGGGTTTGCCTGGGATGTTCCTGGTCTGAGCCCTGAAAATCCTGTATTCCATCAGTCCCAGGTGAACCAGATGGTCAGTCACCCAATTGGACAGCCCATTCTCAGGGGTGGCAGGTGACCACCAGCAACTCTGGCTCTCACTCCTCTTTTATCTGTCTTCTCCATGATTCTGGGATGAGTTCAGAGTGGTCACCTGTCCACCTTGAAGCTAATTGCTGGCTAATTGTAGGAGACTGGTGAGAATGCTCCTGTTGGTGTGGGCTTTGGAAACATGATCTGCCTTGGCCTCAAGAAAGTGGCCCACTTGAATCGCTTTTAAGGATTAGGAGTAGGGCGACATGGAAGGCATCCTACTGGTCTCCCAAAGATGTTCACATCCTAATTCCCAAGTCTTTGCATATGGTACCTGGCATGGGTACTTTGCAGGTGTGATTAAGTTAAGGCGGGAGACGATTCTGGATTATCCAGATGGGCCTCGAGTTATCACAAGGGTCCTTGGAAGAAGGAGGCTATAGGTCTGGAATCAGAGGTATTTGAGGATGCTGCTCTGCTAGCTTAGAAGATGGAGGACCCAGGACCCAAGGGATGCAGGCAGCCCCGAGAAGTGAGGGCAAGAGACTGAATTCTCCCCTAGAGCCTCCACACTGTTCACGCCTTGATTTCAGCCCAGAAGACCCATTCCAGACTTCCAACCTGCAGAACTCTAAGGCAATAAACTCGTGCTATTTTTTATTTTTATTTTTTTTTAAAAGATTTTATTTATTTATTTATTTGACAGCGAGAAAGAGATCACAAGCAGGCAGAGAGGCAGGCAAAGAGAGGGGGGGAAGCAGGCTCCCCGCTGAGCAGAGAGCCCGATGTGGGGCTCGATCCCAGGACCCCGAGATCATGACCTGAGCCGAAGGCAGAGGCCTTAACCCACGGAGCCACCCAGGCGCCCCAACTCGTGCTATTTTTTAAAAAAGATTTTTATTTATTTATTTGACCAAGAGAGAGAATATAAGCAGCAGGAGGGAGAGGGAGTGGCAGAGGGAGAGGGAGAAGCAGGCTTCCCGCTGAGGAGGGAGCTGGACATGGGGCTCGATCCCAGCGCCCTGGGATCGGGACCCGAGCTGAAGGCAGATGCTTACCCGACTGAGCCCCCCAGGTGCCCCAAACTCGTGTTTTAAGCTATTAAATTTGCAAGTTACAGCAGCGATAGGAAACAAATTCAGATGTGCTGACACATCAGAAGCCGTACTGCCCACCTCACCAGGCTTCAGTGGGGGGAGGGGCTGGGCTGGACAAGCCACTCTTTCTGGAACATGGGCTTGCCTTCACTAGACATTCTAGATGCCCTTCCTCAGGCTCAAGGTCATCGGCCCCTCGAGTGCACCAAGTCCCCCACCCCCAGTCACCCTCTTGCATCCTCTGAGACCATCATTCTGGTCTTGTGAGAATAAAGGAGACGAAGGCCCAGAGAGGGGAGTGTCTGCATTGAGGCCACACAGCAATGCTCAGCACTGGCCATTCAGACTAGAGGAATGCAGAAAGCAGCAGGAATATCCCTTCCCCATTTTAAAAGTTTTGCTTGGGGGACATTAAGGCCCAGAGAGGAGAAGGGACTTGTAGGTGGTCACAAGTCAGGCCTGGAAGGGACGGGGCAGGATGTGTGCGTTTTTGCCTGTTCTGACATTGACCCTGGCTCGTGTATTGGGTCTGACGGACCCCTGCCTCACTCAGCTCTCACATCCCCCCCTCAGACCGCTTCCCTGAAGGGGGTGGGCCAGGCCTCGGGGTTCACCCCTTTCTTCCCTCAGGAGGAGAAGATGCGGAAGGAGGAAGAAGAGGCCAAGAAGCGGGCTGAGGATGACGCCAAAAAGAAGAAGGTTCTGTCCAACATGGGAGCCCATTTCGGGGGTTACCTGGTCAAGGTGAGTTCAGCCTGCTGGGACCTAAGGTCTTTGTTCCCAGGGAGGAGGCAACTGAGGGCCTAGACTCCCGGTTCCTGATGGAGGTGGGGGTTGGGGGCCCTGACTTCTGGGTCTGAGGGAGGAGGAATGACTGGGGGCCGGACTCCCGGGTCTGAGGGAGGAGGGGCTGGGGGCCTGGACCCCCGGGTCTGAGGGAGGAGGGGCTGGGGACCTGGACTCCTGGTTCCTGATGGAGGTTGGGGGCGGGGGGCTGACTCCTGGATCTGAGGGTGGAGGAGGGGGCTGGGCGGGTCTGGACTTCTGGGTGTAGTGACCAGGTGGTGAGGAGCTCAGCCCCTGGGTTCTGATCTATCCCACAGTTCAGCACGTTCCCTTCCCTACCCTCAGGCAGAACAAAAGCGTGGTAAGCGCCAGACAGGACGGGAGATGAAACTGCGCATCCTGTCTGAGCGTAAAAAGCCTCTGAACATCGACCACATGGGAGAAGAGCAGCTCCGGTAGGTGGATGGGGTCTCAAGGTGGGGGAGGGCTGGTTGGAAGGCAGCGAGATAAGGGGACCCCTACTCAGCTCTGGGAGGGCAGAAGCCCAGTCTGAGCCCTGGCGCTGTGTGACTTTGGTAAGCATGTCCCCCTCCCTGGGCCCCTGTTGTCTTCCCTGGGAAACATGTCATTGATTCAGGACCCACGGCTTGTGCGTATCACGACCTGTAGCGTCTGGGAGGTGACATGGCGGGAAGCCAGACAAGATGGCTCCCTGAAAGTTAGGAGATTATGCTGACCTATTGATGTCCCCTGGAAATTCAGGAAGGCCCCATCTTTATGTGAATTAAAGCCAGACATGCTGGTGGGAACTTTCCAGCCAAGTCTCTGCCCCGTGGATCTCTGTGCACCCCTTTACCTCCCATTCACAGGATAGCCCACATCTCGTGAGAAGCCGCCAGAGGGCAGGCTGCAGACGGCTTTTCCTTCTGGGGCCTCAGTGGGAGCTTGATGTTCTCTGGTGTGGGCACGACTCATAGATTCTGAAACCCCCACGTCCCCAGAGGCGGCACAGTGAGGGGGCCCGGAGCCCAATGCCCGCTCTGCCACTCACCAGTTGTGGGACCTTAGGCACGTTATGTGTTTCTCTGAGCCTCACTTTCCTTACTGGTAAAACGAGGCCAGGATAACGAAAGTCCACCTCATACACCAGTGGAAGGTCAGTGAGGTGATGGTGGTGGTGATGATGATGATGATGATGATGATGATGATAACAAATTTTACCTCATACACCTGTGAAAGGGCCATGAGGCAATGATGATGATAAGATTCTACCTCATACACCAGTGGAAGGTCAGTGAGATGATGATGATAACAAATTTTACCTCATACACCTGTGAAAGGTTAGTGAGGTGATGATGATAACAAATTTTACCTCATACACCTGTGAAAGGTCAGTGAGGTGATAACAAATTTTACCTCATATACCTGGGAAAGGTCAGTGAGGTGATAACATTTTACCTCATATACCTGTGAAAGGTCAGTGAGGTGATGATAACAAATTTTACCTCATATACCTGTGAAAGGTCAGTGAGGTGATAACAAATTTTACCTCATACACCTGTGAAAGGTCAGTGAGGTGATAACAGATTCTACCTCATACACCTGTGAAAGGTCAGTGAGGTCATGATGATGATAACAGATTCTACCTCATACACCAGTGAAAGGTCAGTGAGGTGATGACGATTGATGGTGATGGTGGTGGCAGGGTGGCTGCCACAGCCATGCTCTATGGAGGGCTTACAACCCTGTGAGGTAGATACTATGACTATCTTCCTGTTAAAGATGAGGGACCTGAGGCACAGAGAGGCTAAGTAACTTCTCTAGGCTTGCACAGCTGCAAGTAGAAGAGCTTGGATTTGATCCCGGGGAGGTCTGGGGCAGCAGCCCGTCCTCACCGCTGCTGTTATAAAGTGGTGGATGTTTAATGGCCAGCTCTCCAGGGGCAAAAAGTCCTGGTTGTAGCATTTGCCCATTTCCATGATGTAGCTATTCCCACCATGCGGATTTCAGACTATCAGTATGAGGGGTCTGTGCGCCAGAAAAGATGCACAGGGTCAGGGTTGGCTCTCGGAGGTGTTTGTGCGGCTCCAGGACCCAGCTCACTGTGCGCTCTCCCTTCCGAGCGTGTTATCTCTGGGCCCAGCATGAAGTGACACGTGGCTGGCGTTCATTTCCCCCTTTTCCTCCACCACACGTCCACTCCTAACTTTGGTCCACTAGTAGTTAGGTCCAGTTACCCCAATTGTATTCATTAATTAAAGGTCATATGAGGGTTTATAACATTTTTCAAATAAAAATGTGCCCCAGAGGAGAGGGCAGTGGAGAGCTGGTAGCAAGACAAAACAGGCAATACTACTGCTAATAAAATGAATGGTAACACTGGCTTTATTGATTGTGTACTATTTTGCATTATACAGCCTATAACAGTTCTGTGAAAAGATTTTTATCAGTTAAGAATAAGTTTGACTTCTAGGGAAGACATCTGTTCATTGCAGCTTAACATACAGAGGTTTGTCTTCTCACATGGGAGAAGTCTCAGACTAGTTGGAATGCAACTCTAGAAAAATCACTGGAGACCCAGTCTCCTGTTTCTCTGCTCCACCACCCCTGGCCCAATAGTTCCATCCTCAAAATCACCTCGTGGTCCAATGTGGCTGCTGTGGCTCCTGCCAACACATCCAAACAGGAAGAAGTTCCATGGGAGGAGCCACAAAAGGCTTTCCGGGAAGCCCTACCCAGGGACCTGTTTTCATCCACCCCATGGGCCATTCTTACCTGCACGGGAGATTTCAAACCATGGCTTTTTAACTGGGCCTGTTGCAAAAGGTTATTTCTAAGGAAGAATGGGAGAAGCCGTCTAGAGCAGGCAACCAGTTTTAAGGAGAGGGAAACAGGATCCCGGTTGGGGGTGGGGAGGGGTTACTTGGCAAAAGTCACAACCAGAGAATGGCAAAGCTGGAATTTGAAGCAGTGCTTCCTGACTCCAAAGCCTGGGTCCTTAACCATGACATCCTTCTCCCTTGGGAAATATGAATTATGAATGTGGGGGCGGTGGGCAGGGACTTAAGAACCCTTTCCTTCCATTCACTTTGAATGTTTCGGCCTCGGATACTAACAAAACGGCAGCAGTGATGCCCCGCGGACGCTCGCCCTGCGGCCGTGGGCGGTTCTGTCTGGGCTGGGGGCGTGGGCCGGCGCCCTCCCTGACAGCCCTGCCGCGCTACCAGGGAGAAGGCCCAGGAACTGTCGGACTGGATCCACCAGCTGGAGTCTGAGAAGTTTGACCTGATGGAGAAGCTGAAACAGCAGAAGTACGAGGTGAGACCCATTTCCCAGGGAGGACAGTGGCGCAGTGCAGGGGCGGGCGGCAGGACAGGGGCGGGCGGCGTGTCCCCGCGGCTGTCCCCGCAGCACCTCCCTCTTTCCCTTGCAGATCAACGTTCTGTACAATCGCATCAGCCATGCCCAGAAGTTGTGAGTGTGCCTCCCCAGACTCTGGGGTGTCTCTCCTTCCCTGGGGCTCCCCTCGCTCTGTGCGCCCTCGGTCCTCAACACCCTGCAGTGCCCAGGGCAGCCCCTGCCCGAGTGTCAAAGGCTGAGAACCCCAGGGAACTTCTGTTTCTTGCTCTGCCTCCCCCTGCCCCCCTTCTGCTCGCTGTTCCTCGCTCCTGTCTCCCACCTTCTGCCTCTTTCACCCCAGCCTTGACCCCTCTTCTGTGCTACCCACTCGCATCACCCATCCCTCCCTTCCCCCAGCCCCTCCCCCTCAATGTCCATCAGCACCCACGGGCACCCCCACATCAGCTCCCGCAGGTGCGTGGGAGCCCCCCTTCAGACCCGCAACCACGCCACCCCCGCCCGTGAGCGGAGAACGCACTTGCTTGCCCCTTCCTCTGGGCACGGAGAGCCGGAATTTGGGGGGGCGGACTTCTGAGTTGAGGGCAGGACCCATCTCAGAGGTTGGCGGAGGCCCCTCCTTCCTGACACCCTGTCCCTCTTCTCCTACAGCCGGAAGGGGGCAGGGAAGGGCCGCGTCGGAGGCCGCTGGAAGTGAGGACCCGGGTTGTGGCGCGTTGTGAGGCTCGGAGTCGTCGTTGGGAATGTGGGTCCCTTCTGTGGTTGAAATAAACGCGCCCCCTGCAGACACCTGCTGGGTTCCGTGGCTGTCATTCCCACCAGGCTCCGTGGTTACTCTGACTTTGAGCCTGGAGAGCCCCCACGGTCAGGGCAGTGGTAGGTGGTAGGTAACCTTGAACCCTGTGCTGCAGGGAATGCCACAGGGTAGGGCCCCTTTGGAAACCGATCTGGCAGCTCTCAGAAAGCTCAGCGCCCCGTAACTCCCCTCCGGGGTGTCTGCCCGCTGCAAGGGAAATATGTTCGTCCGCACGCTCGCTGGGCACAGACCTGAGCAGCAGCAATGCTCACAGCAGCCCAGAGGTGGAAACGGTCCCAATGTCCACCGGCTGGAGGGTGGATCCCAGGCGGTTTGACGCGGGCGTAAGAAGGGGCGAGGTTGTGACACGTGTCACAATGTCCACGACTCTCAAAATAATCCTGGTGCTCGGTGAAAGAAGCCAGACACTGAGGGCCCCAGACTGTGTGATTTCACATATGTGAATTGTCCCAACGGGCAAATCCGTGGAGGCAGGAAGGAGATCGGGGGCTTCCAGGGGCTAGGGGATGGCAGATGGGGGGGGCTGAAAATGTTTGGAATTGGTGGCGATGGTGGCACGCACAACCTTGTGAATATGGAAAGCCACTCAACTACACTTTAAAAAAAAATTTATTTGAGAAAGAGCATGGAGAGGGGAGGGTCAGAGGGAGAAGCAGACTCCCTGCTGAGCGGGGAGCCCAATGCGGGGCTCCATCCCAGGACCCTGGGATCATGACCCGAGCAGGGGGCAAAGGCTTAACTGACTGAGGCCCCCTAGGGGTTCCCCCGTACTCTTTTTAAAAAGAAATTTATTTTTTAAGGGATCTCCACACCCATCCTGGGGCTCGAACTCACAATCCTGAGATCAAGAGTCGCTCGCTCTACCGACAGAGCCTGCCAGACGCCTGGTGAACTGTACACTTTAAACAGGATTTTTCTTTTTCCTTTTTTGGTGTGAATTACATCTGAATTTTATTTTTTTTATTTTTTTTTAAAGATTTTATTTATTTATTTGAGAGAGAGAGCATGAGAGGAGCGAAGGTCAGAGGGAGAAGCAGACTCCCCATGGAGCTGGGAGCCCGATGCGGGACTTGATCCCAGGACTCCGGGATCATGACCTGGGCCGAAGGCAGTTGCTTAACCAACTGAGCCCCCCAGGCGCCCCTACATCTGAATTTTAAAATGCAAAACCAGCACACACCAAACAATGTGTCAAGTTGTTCACGGGAGGAGGAAACATTCCCCATGACAAAGCAATGCCCACCATTGCTGCTCTGCCTTTGGGGCCTTCGGGAGGCGGGGACCTACCCTGGGCCCATAGGCCTGGCTCCTGGGCCCGGAATCGCCGCTATCAGTGGCTTAGACAAGGTAGTTGAGTTGGGGGCTCTGGCTTGTGGAGCCGTCCTGGCCCGGCTCCTCCTCCCACTGGTTTGGGATCCTATGAATACATATGTAACGTCTCCCTTCCTAACAAATCCACAGTGGAGAAGGTGCAGGGAATTGCAATGATACCAATTCCGAAAAACTTTTCCACGGGGAAAAGAGGATCTCGTAGGAACAGAGAAATCCTATGTTAGTTTATGTGGTTCTACACATTGGGATAAAACCCTCTTAAGTGATTACTTTGGCCCCTGATGCTACGGGTCAGCGGAGGGCTTCTTTCTGTGCTGATATTTGGGAGAATACCATTCGTGGCTCGCTTAACACATTCAAAGTCTCCTTCCTGTTGGTGTGAGTTTGAGGACCCAGGGGATATGTTACTCTGTGTGTCTTTCGCGGTACATCTCTCTTAACTTTGAAAGTTTCCTTTGTGCAAAGAACTCTGCCAAGAACAATTTTAAAATATCAGAAATCAGAATTGACCTATCCTATGCCTCGCCCTGTTTTCACACTGGACAAGAGAGCAAACATGACACTTTAGCTCATTCCTTTATCTGGACCATCGTTAGGAGGCAGATGGGCCCCTGATTTTTCTCCCGTTGTAGGGGAAGAGGGCCCATCTTATCTGGGGGAATATTTTCACCAGCCGCGAGGAGGGCCAGCAGTTCTAAGGTTAAGCATTGCAATTCCAGTCTTAGCCCTAAGAGAAAACAGCAAGTCTGGGAAGTGAGAAAACCCTCAGCATGGTCAAGCAAAGGGAAGAAGAGAATTTCAACCAGTGGGACATGAAAATGTGTGTACACAGCCTATCAGGTACCGTCCGTACACCCTGGAGAGCTCCAGGAGGTAGAGATTGGCCCCAGGCTCCGCAGCGGGGAAGTGGGCAGAAACAAGTGTCAAACGTGTGACTGATTAAATCAGATTCGGAATTCTTGACCATTGCAGCAGAATACTAAAATAGAGGCTGAATTCTGCAGTCAGTGTAAAGAGCGCTCATTGAGCGGGTGGTGGGAACACGTCTCACACTCCGTTGTGTGGGTTGGGCAGATACCCCAGATAAACAATCACAGTCACAAAAACAGAAGCGTATTTACATGTAATAAACATGAGCTCCTGTATGTATGAGCATACCCCTCGGGCACAGGCAGGATCGCAAGTGTAAGGGGTCACAGCTGTACGCAGGCACTGAAACGCACACAACCACAGCCACAACCACACAGGAAAACGTACTCAGGACCTACACTAATTGTCATTTAAGCTCTCTGGTAAAGGAAGTGGAGTGCGTGGGAAGCGCGGGGCTCAGGGACTACACATCCCAAGAACCCTCGGGGCTCCCGGTCCCATTATGGCCATGCCAGCGTTCTCCAGGCCTCATGGGATTTGTAGTTTATTTCCTCCTACAGGCTCAAGGACTCGAGTGGGTGGGCTCCTCCAACGTCCCTTGGCGGAAAAGGCGGTTGCCCCTATCCAGATTTCGGCGCATTCCTGGGCTATTTTTCCCGCTCTTTGATCCGATCTCAAAGTGCCTGCATCTCTCCTAGCCAGGTTTTAGGTGCAGGACACTTAAAGTGAGGATTGTTTCCGGCTTTAAAATGCGGAACCCGTGTCACCCAGGACTACAAATCCCAGCATGGCTTGCGAGGATGTAGAGCCTGGACTACATTTCCCAGCGTGCTCCACGTCCCAGGGTGCGAGCGGGAGAAGGGAAGGCGAATGAAGGTTCTGGGGGCGCTGTCACTGTGCATCCTGCGCCTTGGGCACCTTTACCGATGTGATCCGGGGGTTACCACGAGGGACTCTGGATTTCTCTTTCCCTTGGGGCTGGTGTTTTGGAGTGTTTGGGGTTCTGCCGAGGACCCTCTGTGCCTCTAGGGGCGTGGCCCCGAGGACTACATTTCCCGGCGTGCGTTGGGGCTGTGGGCCGAAGGCCATGACCTCTGCCCACTTTCTCCCACATCAGGACCGGGGCGGTCACCCTGGGAGGCTGGGACTCGGACTGTCCTGAAGGCTCTCCGGGCGCCCTGGCCTGTCCCGTGACCTCGGGTATCCATTCCTTCATGGATCGCGCACTACTAGGCTCCATTCTGGCGCCGGCACGAGGACAAACGTCCATGTCCTCCGGCCGCGTGTTTCTAGTTGAGGGGAGCCGACCCAAGGGCCCCCAGTACAGAATCCTATGGGAAAATGAGCGTTCTAGCTTTCCCGACCCCCGGGCCCCGTGGGACCCGGGAGCACCGCGTTTCCCAAGGCGCCCCCACCGCGGCCGTCCGCCGCCGCCTGGGAGCCCGGGAGCGGCGGACTTCCCAGCGTGCCTCGGGGCGGAGCGAGGCCGGATGGTTGCCAGGAGCAACTTCGGCTGGCGGACTCCATTTCCCAGCGCGCCCCGGGGCGGCGCCCTGACGTCAGCGCGCCGGGCGGAGGCAGACAGGTCCTCCGGCGGCGCGGGGCCAGCGGCAGTTCCCGGCGGCCCCGGGCGGGCGGCGGCGGCGGCTGCTCCTCCTCGGGGCTCGGCGCTCGCTCGCTCGCTCGCTCGCTCACCGGGCGGGCGGGCGGCGCGATGTCCGGCGAGGACGGCCCGGGGGCGGGCCCGGGGGCGGCGGCGGCCGCGGCCCGCGAGCGGCGGCGGGAGCAGCTGCGGCAGTGGGGGGCGCGGGCGGGCGCCGAGCCGGGCCCCGGGGAGCGGCGTGCCCGCACCGTGCGCTTCGAGCGCGCCGCCGAGTTCCTGGCGGCCTGCGCGGGCGGCGACCTGGACGAGGCGCGCCTGATGCTGCGGGCGGCGGACCCCGGCCCCGGCGCCGAGCTCGACCCCGCCGCCCCGCCGCCCGCCCGCGCCGTGCTCGACTCCACCAACGCCGACGGCATCAGCGCCCTGCACCAGGTCAGCGCCCCGGGGCCGAGCCTCCTCGAGCGGCCTCCCAGCCCGAGTCACGCTGGCCAGCCCTGGTCTGCGCCCCCCTTTCCCCCTCCGCCCACCTCGAGCGCGCCGCTCCTAGTCTTGAGCCTCTTCGGCCGGCTCTGGTCTTTGCCGCCCTGCGCCGCCCACTCTCTGGACCCGAGCCGCTGCTGACGGCCTCAGTCTGGTCCGTGCCGCCGGTCCTGGTCGTTGTCGCTTCGCGCCGCCTTCTCCCGACCCCGAGCGCGCTTAACTAGTTTCGTCTACCCCCCGTAGCCCTGTTTCCCCTTTCCGGGCAGGTACCATTCTCACTGAGCAGCGTCGTCCTCTCTGGCGTCTCGGGGGCGTCCTCCCTGGTCCCTGGCCGGGGCCGCCGCTTTGGCTGGGCCCAGATCTGCCGTGCTGCTGCTTTCGGCTTCGTGCTCCTTCCCTATTCCTTCCCACCCTTGGCAGTGTCCTCCGAGGCTGGGCGAGGATGCTCTTTCTTGAGCCACTTTCTTCTAGGCTTCGTTTCCTCGTCTGGGTCACCTCGTCCTATTTCCACCCCGACGCCGCCGTCTGCATTTTCTTTCCGGAGGCGGTGCCACCTCTTGTCTCCCACAGTAGGCCTGGTGTGGGGGATGTTTGTCTTTCTTGGGGCACTTCCTCATCCTCACGCCCCTTCCCTTGGCTAGGCCTGTATCCTTGGCCTTTTTCTGGGGAACCTCAAAGCACTCACCTCTCTGTCCCCGGTCATCTTGCTTTCTCTGCCCGATGCCTTCTCCTGGGCGTTTGGGCAGCTTCTCTCCCACAGACTGTGTGATGTCTCTGGCTCTCATCATGTCACCTCCATGAGGCTTCTAGAACCCTGCCGGTCCTTTCCTCCACAACCTGGCCCCCGTACCTTTCCGAGTCTCGGTGATTGTTGCCTTCACTATGGCTGCGGCCCAGAACCAGGGCCGCCTTATGCCCCAGGACTCTCTCTGGTTGTGGATGCATTTATCTGTTCCCCCACGGTGGGACCACCGGGGACAGGACTGGCCACGGAAGAGCCTCTGCCCGCTGTCTGATCCCTGAGACCGTCTCCTCCCTGCCAGAACCCATAGGGTTTGGTAATTGATGGAGTCAGAGAAGACCCTGGGAAGGAAAGGTTGGTGGGGGAGGCAGGGATGTTGGAAGAAGCCCAGTTCTTGGTCTCCACACAGAGGAGAGGAGCAGTGGAGGAAGAACAGAAATGTTCTTGAGCTCTGTGGCCTTGAGTTACTGTCCGTTCTCTGCCTCAGTTTCCTCTCCCGTGCAGCAGGGCTACCGGGCAGTCCCTCCCTGGCTGGGCTCCAGAGAAGGAGGGGGCTCCTGTGTGTGGAAATCCCTTCAGGAAGCAGTGTAGGCGCTCAGCTGGGGAGGTGCTGCCGTCTGGTCCAAGTGCCAGCCCCCACTTCTTGCTTTCCCACCCCCCAGGCCTGTCCCCTACCCAGTCCCTCCTGCTATCTGGGAAATTTTCTTCCACCCAGAGGAGGGTCCTGCTTCCCCGAGACCTTGTGAGTTCTCAGAGTACTTGGCGCGTCTAGGGGAGGGGCCTCAGGCTCCCGTGTCCCCCTTCCTCCGCCATCAGCCACCCCGTGGCTCGCCTGGACTTTCCCTCAGGGGCTCTTGGCCCTGCTCTTCAGGTGAACCCCCTGCCCCGGCATCCTCTCGGGCCTGGACCCTTGCAAAAGGCCACTCTGAGCTTGCCCATCCGGCTGCCTTTTCAGGTGAAATCTTGCCCCCACTCCAGGCAAGCACTTGGTAAACTCACTTTGCAGGAGGCCTGAAGGGTTAGGGCTCTGGAGTTCAGAGAGGGGAAGTTCCCGCTTCAGGTCACGCGGCCCGCAAGCAGGCGAGCTGGGGTTGGGTCAGGCCTGGGGTGCAGGGACCGACTCGCGGTGGTTTGCACGAGACTCGTCTGGTTGTAGCAGCGAAGGTCCCAGGTCTCAGGCGTCGCCCGTCCCAGGCTCCGGGCCTATCTGCGTGAGTCCCGGGACTGTGGTTTCCTTTCTGAATCCTCCCCGGAGTGGGTCCCAGGCATCAGCCCCCTGCCCTGGTTGGAGTCCCCAGAGCCCACTGCCCACCTCGGGTGGGTTCGCTAACCACTTGGTAAGGCTGCTGTACTCTTCCCTCTCCGCAAAATCGCCTTGTGAATCAGGGGCTAGGTCTGGGGTCTGGGGTAGAAGGGAGTGGGAGCCACAGTTCTTGGGTCTGAATAAGGAGGGTGACAGCTGGGACTCCTGAGTCTGGGTGGGGGGAGGGGCTGGGGCTCCTGGGTCGGGTTGGGG